>LR990512.1:5984309-5989309 GCA_905147785.2 Thyatira batis
TCAGGTTCCGTTTATTTTTTTAAGGCTTTTTATTATTTTAGTTATGTATGTCACGTAAGATTCTATTGTACTGTCTCTATTTATAATTTCTGATAGGTTGTATGGTTGTATTTTTAGGTTTAGGCAAGTTGACTCGTGGTCATATCGCTGTCTTGTGAAAATGGGGCAATATTCTAGAAGGTGTTTGAGGGTTTGTTCTGTCTGGTCGTCGCATGGGCATGTGTTGTTGTCGGTGATTTTGAAACGGTGGAGGTATTCTTTATGGTAGCCGTGATTAGTTAGGATTTGCGTTAATTCAAATGTGGGTGGTACTGTATTTATGAATTTTTGAAGTTGCTCTGTGTTGTTGTCAAATAGCTTGCTTAGGTATGTTGTGCTCGCTTCTTCTGTGTACTGTTGGTGCCATTTTTCTTTCGTTCTTTTCCTAGCGTCGAATTTGACGTAGGAGATGGGAAATTGGTTCGATTTGGTCGCCTGCTTGCTGGTTGCCGCTTTGTTCGCGATTTGATCGGCCGCTTCATTTCCGGTAATGCCTGCGTGTGCTTTTGCCCAGACGAACTTTATGTTGATGCCTTTCTGTTGTAGATCATTTATCATCCAGTGGATGGCGTTCACTGTTGGGTCAGAGTTGTTCCGGTCCTGCAGCGCTTTCAATGCGGATTGACTGTCGGATGCAATTACTGCGTCATCCTTCCTCTTGGTCTTCACCAGGTGTTCGGTGAGCCATTCTAGTCCCGCTTCGATTGCATACAGTTCCGATATGAAGACTGTTGAGGTTCTATTTAGTTTGTTTTTCAGTGCTATTGTCTCGTTGGGTAAGTATATAATTGTTCCGGCGCCAGTGTCGCCGTTGGCTTGTTTGCTGCCGTCGGTGTAAATTTTGATGGGGATGTTGTTTGCTATTTCTTCCATTTCTTCGTTTGTTAGTGCCTCTGTGTAATTAATCGAAATTCTGTTGGCAGGGTGTAGTTTATCTTTTAATGGTGTATTTTTTCTGAGTGTGATGTCGTCCGGTAACTGTGTGTATGTGCCTGTATGTTTTACTGTTTGAATTTCTTTTGCTTCATTTATTGTTAGGTGTAGTGGGATGAAATTTGCCAGTGTAATTGCAGAGATTGCCGATACAGTGCGGAAGGCCCGGATGGTTTGGATGGCGAATTGCCTCTGTAGGCTGCGGAGCGCCTTTCTGACGCACAGGTATTTGGTGGCACCCCCCCATATGCTCGCCGCGTACGTGAACATCGGTGTGATCACCTGTCGGTATATCGTAGCGGCGTTCTGGGGGTGTGCGCCCCATGTGGGTTTTATAAACATGGCTAACTTTTTGTTTAATTTTGTGGCTTTGGTTATGATGTTTCTGCAGTGTGTGATGAATGAGAGTTTGTGGTCTATGGTTACTCCAAGTAATTTGATATCTGCTGAGAAAGGTATGGTGGTGTTATCCATAGTGATCCTGATGTTACGGGTTTTTGAGGTGAATGAGATGACTTTGGTTTTGTTTGCGCCGAATTTTAACTTGGCCTCTGTGCCCCAGTCAGATATTGTTTTTAAAAGTTGGTTTGTGGTGGTTTCTATGTCGGCTGGGTTGGTGCCGCGAACGAGCAGGAAAACGTCATCCGCGTACGCCTGGATTTGGGTGTCTGGTGGTAGGTCCATCCCCAAGAGCTCATCCAGAATGAGGTTCCAAAATATTGGTCCGCAAACAGATCCCTGTATGCATCCCTTTGTGAGCGGCTTCTGGGCAGATGCTGTGCCAAATCGGAGTGTCGCTGTTCTTCCGTCTATGTAGCTCTGCACGAGGTGGTAGATGTTTCTGGGGCACTTGGATTGTCTCAGTCTGTGGAGAAGGAGCGGCCACCAGGCGTTGTCAAAGGCGGCTTTGATGTCCAACGATATCCCTATTATTTCCTGCTTGTTCGTTTTGGCTTCTTTAATATAATCCATTGCCTTTTGCAGGGCGTCTGTTGTTGATCTCTGTTCTTTGAACCCGTACTGTCTATGGTTGCTTTGTCCCGTGGTTTCGAGATGAAACATGATCCTCTTTGCCATTAATTTTTCTAAGAGCTTTCCGAGCACCTGTATAAGGCCAATGGGCCGGTATGCATTGACGTCGCTCGTGTCAGACTTGTTGGTTTTGGGTATGATTATGACCAGTGCTCTCTTCCAGCTGAGAGGAAAGTGTCCGATCTCAAGGCATCTGTTGAACAGTTGGGTGATAGTTGTAGGTATCGAGTCGAACACTTCCAAGCAGATGTCTGCCGTGAGATGGTCCATACCGGGCGCCTTGTTGGGATTCATGCCTTCGAGGTGGTCCCTTATCTCCTCCTTAGTGAACGGCTGGTCGTTGTGGGTGTCTAGGTCAAGGTCGGCTTCTCCTCTTATCCTCTTTTGAGTTTCTGTTTCATTGGTGCTATTGTCGTCTGGGTAAAAATGGTCTAATAGTGCCTGGGCTGTATTTTGAAAGTTGGTGGTAAAATTATTGTTAACTTTAAGAGTTTGTGGGGGGCCTTGGGCCGACGCTGCCTTGATAATTCTGTTAGTAAGGGACCAGACGTCCTCCTTCCCCTGCTTATTACAGAACTCGCGAAAGTGTTCCGTCGACGTTTTGGATAGGGCCTGTGCATACTCCCTTTTGAGCTGCTGATAATTTTTAAGAGCATCCTCCATAGGCCTTTTGCTTTTCTTTAGGTCATGAATCCGGTGGTGTGCTTTTATCGCAGCCTTCTTTAGTTTTTCCAGGTCGTCGCTCCACCAGGGATTGGGTTTGGTGTTGTTCCTACGAAGTTTCAGAGTCTTGTCGCAGCTGTCCTGTACTACTTTGGTGAGTTCCTCGACTACATCGTCTATTTCTTCTGCCTGAAGGGCCCGGATGTTTATATTATTGAGTTTACTATTTGTATCTATTTTGTGTTTAAAAAATTCCTTGAATTGACTGAAGTTTGTAAGCTTGTTTGTGTTGTATTTTCGAATGGGGGCGTGGTTCGGCCTTTTGGGCTTCCCGAGGTGCAGCTCAAAGAGGATAGCGTTATGGTCTGACGAGGGGCAAGCTTCTAGGCAGACCTTCCAATTGGCCGTCATGGGAATGAGTCGGTCGGAGATCAGGGTCAAGTCGACTATGGAGGAACAGTGGCCGCCGTGCCTGACGGCTTCAAAGGTTGGTGTTTTGCCACTGTTGGCCACGTTCAGAAGGTGGGTCGTGACCAGCTCCATAGTCTCCTTGCCCCGCTCGTTGGTGTGAGACTCTTCCCATGCGGGGTGTTTCCCATTGAAGTCGCCTCCGATGACAATATCCTTGCCCCTGGCAGAGTGAAGGAGGTGGTCTAGGGCGCTGAGGGTGTTGAATTTGTCCTCCTCCGGCTCTATGTACGTCGAGGCCACCAATACTTTTCTCTGCCCCAGGTCTACTTTGGCTACGGCGAGGTTCGAGGTGGACAGTTGCGACATGCCCAGGGCCGCTACTCTGGCGCATCGGATGAAGATGGCCGCCTTTACTCGCTCTCCATTCCCGAATTGGAGGATATCCATTCCGGGAATGGGCTGGACGGTCAGGTGCTTGCCAGTGTAGGGCTCGGAGACAAGGGCGATATCGAACTGTTGTCGGACTAGCTCAGTTTGCGAGAGGTAACATTTGTTTACGTTGCACTGAATGAACTTTAATTTAGTACCCATAGTCGGTGCTCTCCTCGATTTTGGCCTTCACCGACTTGATTATGGGGCACTTGTGGGGGTTGTTTGCCGCGTGGTTGTTTTCGCTCTTTTTTGAGTGCTTCGCGCAGTTGAAGCAGCTGGCCGCTTCGGGTTGGGACTTCTTGGGGCAGGCGTTCACTTGGTGTTCCACCGAGGCGCAGTGAGCACACGGCTTGACCTCCGCCGTGCACTTGTTGCCGGTGTGACCGAACTGCAAGCACACGCGGCACTGCACGAACCGTGAAAACGCCTGAACGTGGACGCGTTGGAAGTCCACCGCAACCCTCTCCAGGCCAACGAAGGACGAGTATTCCGCGGGGCGCACCTCCAGTACGGCGTTGTATAAGTTTGGGTTCCGGTTGTGAGTGAGGAAGCACAGCCGCAGTGACTCCGCCGGTATTCCGGAGTTTTGGCGGTTGATAAGGTCGATGAGCTCCTCCCTCTTCACCTGGTTCGAGATGCCTTTAAGTATTACTAGAGGAGGGCGCCGCTTGGCCTGCTCCGCTGTGAGGTCCTTGCTTTTATTAATTTCCGATATGATTTCTTGGCACTGGACGTTGTCGTCAAATTCCACGAGAACGCGCCCCTTCGACACGTGTTTGTAGTTATTGGGCGCAAAGCTTTTGTTCCTGAACGATATTTGTGTTTTCAGGGTATCTATTGTTTTGACTTCGCTAGATTGTGTCCTCGGGGTCACAATAATAGCGGGCTTCCGGGGGGCCGGCGCGCGGGGGACGGGTGCCGACGCCGCCACCGAGGCGTAGGTCGCGGTTCTTGGTGCAGCCGAAAGCTCGGCCTTGATGGTCTGCACGAGCTCCCGGTTGGACTCCGCGACGATGGTACGGACGCTGTCGGTGGTCAGGACGGGTAGTGAGGCAATGAGTGATCGGAAGTACTCTGGATCCTTGCAGAGTATCTTTTTAATGTCTTCCGCGGCGGCCTGTATGCCACGCTTATTGGTGGCCGTAACGCTCTTTCCCTCAGTTATTAATTGGATAATGTTATCTGCGAGTTCTTTAATTTTATTTATGCTGACTGATTCAATGTCTGAGACAGTTTCACTGTCCCTCGGGGGTGCAGCTGGTTCCATCGTTCAGCCCAGAGGCAGACGAGATCCGCCACTCCCGGAAACAAACTCAGAGACAGAGAATAAATGAAGTAAACTAATTGGGAATATGAGTATGCTATATGTGTTAAAAGTCGATTATCTCAAAAACTATACGTCTGATCCAGAAACTAAATATGGGGGCTTAACCGACCCCTCCGTAGCTATAATAATCTGCAAAAATAGAAATTTCGTATACCCTATAAAT
>LR990512.1:5991809-5996235 GCA_905147785.2 Thyatira batis
ACTAGTTTTTATCTTTATTTTTGAGCTGGGTAACACTGAACAACAATTTTTCTTTATTAAAGTTACAACAAGACTTAACTAAGGACTTAAAGCTACACACATTTTTTTTATTGCTATACATTTAATTTCTTATCCAACTAAGCACTTATATTCTAATTTATTTACAGGCTCCTTAAAATACTACTTATCATCTTACTTATTATATACTATTTAATGTTCTATGCTTTGTTTTTATACTAAGTATGAATAAAAGCATAGCTTGCTTAGACCGTTTGGTTCCTTTTTATCACCCGTTCCGCGATTTTAGTGCAATATTTTAAGAATACTTCCCTGTTCCTACCTATCATTATGCTACCTATATTATTCCGCGTGAGCTCTACCTGAAGCTGCTGCTCCACCTCAAACCTATCTCTGCTGTACGCCGGGCACTCCAGCAGTATGTGCGGCACCGTCTCGTCCACCGCGGAGTCGCAGACGCACGATGGGCTCTCCTTACATTTGAACCGGTACAAATATTCGGAGAACCCACCGTGCCCCGTCATGACCTGCGTCTTGACGCCCGTCATCTTGATCTTCCTCACTGTCCTGTATGCCGACACCGCGTCCGGGAAGAACATCCTGGTGACGCCTGCTGTCTCACCTGTGGTGTACCTTCGGCCCCATTCGTCGAGCGTAGCACTACGGATGCTTCGCTTGACGAACGACACCGGGCACAGGTCGTAGTCCGGTTTGCGCTTTCCCTTTTTGGCAGCTTCCTTCGCCAGTTCATCCGCCCTTTCGTTTCCCTCCATCCCCGCATGTGCCTTTATCCAGAATAAGGTGACTATCTTATTTTGGAGAGAAGCAGTTCTGAGGTTCTCTCTAGCTTTTACCGCAAGCGGATGGAGGCAACTTAGGTTCTTCACCGTCTGAAGGGCTGCCATGGAGTCGCTATAGATCGCGTAGGTGGACGCCGTACCCTTGATGGTCTCCCCAGTCGCGCGGCAAACAGCCAGCAACTCCGCCTGGTAAACTGTGCCATACCTCGGCAGAGCAAGCTTCAGGGCCTTCAGTTCGCGCTCGCTATTCCATATGGATAGCGAGGCGCCAACCCCACCCTCAAGCTTGCTCCCGTCGGTGAAGATGCGAATCTGGTAGTCGCTGTTGGCACTTAGGTCTTCTTGGTTTACCAGTCGGAGGACCTCGATGTCGGGACGTTCGGCCGGATGTGGTGCCTCGATCGCAGGGGCCATCCGTTCCACCTCCCTGTCTCCCAGCTCTGGCTGGGGCACCCCCCTCTTGGCTTCGTACAACGAGGCCACCTCACGAACTCGGAGATCGAGAGGAAGGATCCCAGCCAGCGCCAGTGCCGAGTTCAGGGAGGTCGTCCGATAGGCCTTAATCATCTTTTGGGCGACTCCGCGTTGCACGGTGTTAAGCTGCTTTCTGATCCCGAGTTTTTCAGCTGCCGGTGCCCACACACTCGCCGCGTACAATATTACCGGCTCCATCGCCGCTACGTATATGGTTTTTATTACCTCTGGATTGAGTCCCCAGCTAACCTTTGCCGCCCGGGCTAGTTGTTTTTGAATGCCTATCGCCTTTTTACAAACGTTTGCGACGTGTGTGTTAAATGTGAGTTTCCTGTCTATTGTGACACCTAATATTTTTATTTCTTCGGACATGCCAATGTCTATCCCGCCCATGTTCAGGCGTGGGGTGTCGTGCTTCAGCTTCCTTGTAAGTATCATTGCACACGTTTTTTGCGGTGCAAATTTCAGCTTATTTTTCACTCCCCACGCCCGAACATGTTCGAGAGCGGCATTGGCACGTCTCTCGATGTCCAACGCAGTCTTCCCACAAAAGACCAGAACCACGTCGTCAGCGAACGCCTGGCAATAGTCTCCTCTCTCTCCCAGGCTCTTCAGGAGTGGATCCAGAAGCAGGTTCCACAGCGTTGGTCCCCCGATCGAGCCCTGGACGCATCCCTTGCTGGTGCTCTTACAGTACTCCTCCCCTGCATACCGTACCCTTACCCTTCTGTCCTCGAGATAGCTGTCCATGATCCGTCTCAGGTTTACCGGGCACTTTTCTTCCGCCAGTCGCACCCGTATGGCCGGCCACCAAGCGCTATCGAAGGCCCCCTCTATGTCCAACGACACCAATGTGGCAATCTCCTTCCTCTCCATGCTCTTGCGGATGTGCTGCACAAGGGTGTAGAGGGAGTCTTCGGTGCTCCTCTGTGGCATAAAGCCATACTGGCACGAGCTCATGCCCGGCAGTAAGTGGAACCTGAGGCGGGCCACCAGCATCTTCTCGAGGATCTTTCCCGGTATCGGGAGTAGGCCTATTGGCCTGTATGCTTTAGGGTTGGAGTAGCTGTCCTTCCCGGGTTTCCTTAGGACTATAATTGTCGCTTCTTTCCAAATCTCCGGGAAGTAGCGGTGTTCAAGGCACTTATTCAGTAGCATCAGGAATGCGTCCGGGTCCGTCTCTACTGCCTTGCAGCATATGTCGGCCGTGAATCCATCTGCACCCGGGGCTTTCTTGGGGTTGAAGGACCCGCACGCCCACCTCAATTCGGCCATCGTGAACGGTGGATCACAAGGACCACCTTGTCCTTCCCCGTTCACCCTCTCCGCCTCGTTCCTGGTGAGGATGTGTTGCGCGTCGTCCGCTTCTCTGGAGTCTTCCGGGAAGAACGTGTCGGCCAGAAGTCTCGCGGAGCCCTTCGCGTCCAGCACTACCCCATCCTTTTCCAGCGGCAGGTCTTCGTCCCTGGTCTTCGTCCGGCCTATGACCCTGTAGATCCCCTCCCAGACCCCTTCCCTATCTTGTTTACTGCAAAACTCCACCCAGCTCTCGGTTTGGGCTTTTGCAGCCTCTGACTCATACTCACTCTTCATTTTCAGGTAATCCTCTACGACCATCGACCTTCGGGCTGGAGCAGCGCATCGTATTCTCCGTTTCCTGGTAGCAACGCTCTTCTTCAACGCCTCGAGCTTCTCGGACCACCACGGCAAGGTAAATTTTTCGTTTTCTTTTTTACATGGTATTGCCAAACTGCATGCGCTTTCTATTGAATGTGTGTATTTATTTATAGTTTTTCTAATTTCATGTTTTGTGTTTAATTTTTCTATTTCTGTTTTAACTATTTTATTTTCCAGGAACGATTGGCTAAGTTTCTCACGAAACTTAGTCCAATCGGCCTTTTTTGTATTGAATTTTCTCGTTGTTCTTACTATCTTCAAACCTTTAGATCTTTTCAGCCGGATATTGTAGCTGATGCCGTTGTGGTCCGAGCTCGTTAGGCTTTCATCGACCGTCCAGTCGTCTACCAGGTCCAGGATGTGAGTCGAACAGGCTGTTATGTCGACATAGCTGCTGTATCGCTGGCCACCTCTGATGGTGTCGAATGTCGGAGTTTCCCCTGTGTTGAGTATGGTCATGTCCATCTCTTCCATAGTACCGGCGACCTCTTCTCCTCTGCTATCTATGGTAGGACTACCCCACCATGTGCTCTTTGCGTTAGAGTCCCCCCCTATCACCCATTTTTCGTCCGCGACTTCCTCCTTGATCTTCTTCAGTTGATCGAGGTAAGGCTCTATGGGCTGGTCTGGCTCGAAGTAGAAGGAGACAAGCGTGATCCTCCAGGCACTGGTTTGGATTCCCACCACGACGATGTTGTTTGTGGTGAGTTTCGGGTACTGTATGACATTTATGTCTTTGCTGAATACGGCAATGGCCGCTTTCACAGTCCCATCTCCTATGTCAGTGCTTTGGTAGATCCGAACGCCCCTGTGACTCCTCATACTTTTAGCCCCGCCCACATACGGCTCTTGGAGAAGTGCCACTGCGACACCGCGCTTCTCGGCCTCGATCAACAGCTCGTTTGTCGCCAGCTTTTTTCTCTGGAGGTTCGCCTGGAGCATTTTATATGAGCTTTGTTCTCCTGGGGGGCCCTTAGCAGTAAGCAACGCTCATCCGGGCAAGTGCATCCCATTTCTGGCGTGTCGGACAGTCACTGCTAAAGGCATTGTGTTCCGTCCTATCATTCTTGGCCTTCTCGCAGTTCCGGCAGCATGGTGGTACATCTGCGAGCCGCTCTGTACACTTCGCTCTCATATGAGGGCCGCCACAGTGGCTGCACAGGTCTGCCGGCTCCTTGCAGAATCGCCTGCCGTGACCGTAGCCCAGGCAGCGCGTGCACTGTACGAGTGGCGACTGGTCTTCGACTCTTATGCGCTGGAGGTCGATGTGCATAATGCCGGCTTCAGTTGCTCTTCGCCAGATTATGGGGGAGACGCTCACCACTACGTGGCCAGTATGAGGGTTTCTTGCTCGTCTTCTGTACTTGACGTCTACCCTATCGTCCCCTTCGTCAAGGCCGCGGAACATCTCTCGGTTCTGGTTCCTCATTGCCTTGACGATGTCCTCGTCCGTATTG
>LR990513.1:10000-22500 GCA_905147785.2 Thyatira batis
CCCGGGGTTCCGGAGATATTGATTTTTTAGTGTTTTTTCGGTATTATTCCCAAACTAATAAAAAATATATATTTTTGACCTCAAAATTAGCATTAGACTAGGTACCCCGACAAGTTTAACCCCAAACACGGGTTACATAACTCAAATTTTGACAAATTTCGAACTTTCGGTAAAATTTTAATTTTCGGTAAAAATTTTCAAAATTCAATATCTCGGGAACCAAACAACGTAGGAGATCCGGATAAAGACCATCGAGTGTGGCTTGTCCGATTCTTTCGGGTTAATTAGTTTTTAAGTTTTTCCGACGCCGAAAAATTTTTCGGTCTGAGACCGGCACTGAAAATTAGGGGAAGTGACGCCAAAGCGACAGCCGAAATCGCGGTGTCTCTCTGACGTCTGGTTGCGGAGCTACAGACTTTTAAAGTCTCCTTTTGACAGTTGGGCGGCCATCTTGTTTTTATTGACATCGCCATAGCTCCGGAACCGGGGGTCCTAGCGACTTGCGGTTTTCGCAATACGGTTAAGGGGATTGACATCTACCCCGCCCCATAAATTACGGACAAATCGGAGACCGAAAAAATTCGGTATTCTGTGAGTGGTCTCGACTGACAGAGAACAAAAACCTGACTCAAACCGTCCAAACCCCGGGTTTCTACGACCTCCAGAAACCGAGAAAACGGCAGTCTAAGAAAAATTTTGACAGCTAGGCCGCCATCTTGAAAATTTTTAAATCCCCATATCTCGGAGACGGAGAGTCGCACAGACCTGGGACTTCAAGTAGATACATAGGCTGGCCGGTGCCTATCCAATAGTCCACTTTTCAGGAGTTTCCAGGATCTTTCAGGAGTCATTTTCGGTCTGAAAATATTTTTGCAAAAAAGTTATACCAGGTTGTAGAGCTCGTTGAGCCCATTGCGGGGAGCCCAAGCGCCAATTTCTCGGATCAGCGGTTCCGGAGATACAGCGGTTACCGAATTTCGGGAACCATCCCGAATCGTTTCCCGAAAATTTTCGGACAGCGGTAGCTCCGAGACCGGTTGAGCTAGCGAGCCGTGCTTGGTGTCGTTGGGAAGGGCTCGGGGAGAGCTACATTCTGGGCATATAATTTCGGCTCTACCTAGAGAAAAATTTTTTGTCTCAAAATTTTTCTACATTGTTAAATTAAATTGACCCCTGGAAACACCTGTCTCCCATATAGACGCTTTGACCTGCTCTATTAAAGCAGATTTGTTGACATAGAGTCTGCGACTCTATTATTTTATTTTAATTTTATTGTTATTTACCTGTGTTTGAGCGGAGTTCCTTTTTAGACTCTATTCTATATTACCTGAAATTAAAATTTACAATTATTTACATCTTTACATATTTACATTTATACATATTTACAAATCTACATTGACAAACTAAATTTAAACCTTTTAAAACTTTTACAAACCTTACATTGAGCTCTGTCAAAAGTAGATTATCTGCCATCTGCAAACATGATTAGAACTCCAAACTCGAAAGACTCTGACAAGCCTTCTCCAAAACGGACGTCTACAGTGAGGAGCAGCATCGAGGGTTGGGAAGCCGCCCAGGCAGACCCTACCCCCACCCAGACAACCCAGGCGGGGATAGCCAAGACCAGGACCAGACTGGGACTGTCACAAGACAGCGCCCTGACTCGGAGAACATCGCTCGAAGCATCCCCGCCAAAGCAGAAACAAGCGGACAGGGTTATTGAGGCCAGAAACTGGCTAAACAAGGCAAAACTCAGCCTAAACGCGTCCAGAAATTTAAAGGCTGAGATCAAGTCGACGATCCAAGAATCCCTAGACCGTCTCTTCGCCATAGTTAAGGAGATGGAAGGGAGAACTAGGAAGGACAACACCAACGGAAAGACCGAACCGCGGACTGAAACCGGAGCCATCGACCCCGCCATCCCGGCCATTCCCGACAGCAATTGGCAAACCCAGCTCGAAGAGCACACCAAGCTGTTGTCGGAGAGCAACCAAAGGATGGCAGAGCTGAAGGAAATAATGGACCGGCAACAGGAAACCATGGAGCGGGCTACAACGTATGCCGCAGTGGCCGCGACCCAGAGTGGGACGTCGCGACCACAGAGACAAACGTTGCATTCAGTGGTAGTCACATCCAAGAACGAGGAAGAGTCTGGTGAGGATGTTCTGGACAAAGTGCGGAAGGCGGCGGATGCCAAGGAAGGATGGGTCACAGTAGAGAGAGTAAGGAAGGCGAAGGATAGAAAGGTAATTATGGGATTTGGGACTAGGGAGGAAAGAGACAAGATGAAGGAAAGGCTCGGCAAGGAAGCAGTCGACCTCACCATCGAGGAGGTGAGAAATCGGGATCCGTTACTGATTCTGAAGGGCGTCCTGGTAGTAAATACCGACGAGGACGTCCTCAAAGCATTAAGGAATCAGAATCGGAGCCTCTTTCACGGCCTCGGTGGTGAGGAAGACAGGCTAGAGATAAAATACAGGAGGCGAGCCAGAAACCCCCACACCGGACATGTCGTGATAAGCACTTCCCCGACCATCTGGAGGAGAGCGATCGATACTGGCGAGGTCCGCATCGACCTACAGCGGATCAGGGTCGAGGACCAGTCCCCCTTAGTCCAATGCACGCGCTGTCTAGGTTTTGGGCACGGGAGGCGCTTCTGTAAGGAGCCGGCGGACCTGTGCAGCCACTGCGGTGGACCCCACATGCGCACAGAGTGCCAAGACTGGCGAACGGACGTGCCGCCGTGCTGCAGGAACTGCTCGAAAGCCAAGCTGGACCGGACTGGGCACAATGCATTTAGCACCGAGTGCCCAACACGCCGCAAGTGGGACGAACTAGCCCGACAGACGGTGGCGTATTGCTAAGGGCACCCACGGCCGACGAAACGTCTACAAAATGATGCAGTCTAACCTTCAACGCAAGAGACTAGCAACGTACGAGCTCCTAATCGAGGCAGAGAAACGCGGAGTTGCCGTAGCGCTTCTCCAAGAGCCATACGTGGGCGGGGCGAGAAATATGAGGAGTCACAGGGGCGTTCGGATCTTCCAGAGCACTGGGATAGGAGAAGGGACTGTCAAAGCAGCAGTAGCGGTCTTTGACAATGACTTAACCGTCATACAGTACCCGAAACTCACCACAAACAACATCGTCGTGGTGGGAATCCGAACCAGCGCTTGGGAGATCACGCTTGTCTCCTTTTATTTCGAGCCAGACCAGCCCATAGAGCCGTACGTTGCACAGTTGAAGAAGATAAAAGAAGAGACTGCATCAGTAAAAATGATAGTCGGGGGCGACGCCAACGCAAAGAGCACTTGGTGGGGAAGCCCAACGGTCGACCACAGAGGGGAGGAGATGCTCGGCACACTGGAGGAGCTGGATCTCAATGTGCTCAACAGAGGGAAAACGCCGACCTTCGACACCATCAGAGGAGGACAACGATACAAGAGCTACGTCGACGTGACTGCCTGTTCCACGGATATCCTGGATCTGGTAGAAGATTGGAGAGTCGACGAGGGTCTCACGAGCTCGGACCACAACGGCATAGTTTTCAACATTAGATTACAAAAATCCAAAGGGATAACAATAAGCAGAACCACTAGAATTTACAACACAAAAAAGGCCGATTGGACTGGGTTCCATGAGAAACTCAGCCAATCAAAATTAGACAACAATATAAACAAAACAGAAATAGATAGAATAAATACAATAAAACATATGAAAATAGCTATAGACAAATATATAAAAGCAATAGAATACGCATGCACACAAACCATCCCAAACAAAAAACATAATGAAAAACTTACCTTGCCGTGGTGGTCCGAGAAGCTCGCCGAGATGAAGAAGGTCGTCAACACCAGAAGAAGGAGGATAAAGAACGCAGCACCGGTCCGGAGGTCGAAGGTCGTCGCAGAGTACCTGGAAAAGAAAAATGAGTATGAGTTGGAGGCGGAAAAGGCACAGGTCGAGAGTTGGAAGGACTTCTGCAGCAAACAGGATAGGGAGGGGGTCTGGGAGGGGATTTACAGGGTGATTGGGAGGACTAAAAACAGGGAGGAAGATGTTCCGCTAGAGAAGGACGGTCAAGTGTTAGACACAAAGGGTTCGGCAAAACTACTGGCGGAGACCTTCTACCCCGACGATACCGACCGCAATGAAGGACCCCATCATCGCTTCATCAGAGCAGAAGCTGAAAAAGTGAACGTTGGGGAACATGATAACTCATGCGACCCACCGTTCACACTAAAGGAGCTAAAACAAGCGTATGAGTCCTTCAACCCCAAAAAAGCCCCAGGAGGGGACGGTTTCACCGCCGATATCTGCCGCCACGCCATTGAAGATGACCCGGAACTGTTTCTCGCCATTCTAAACAAGTGCCTAGGTCTGTACTATTTCCCTGAGGTCTGGAAGGAAGCAATAGTAGTAGTACTGAGGAAGCCAGGGAAAGAAGACTACACCACCCCCAAGTCTTACAGACCAATAGGCCTTCTGCCGATACTAGGAAAGACCTATGAGAAGATGCTGGTGACCCGCCTTAAATTTCATCTGATACCAGGGATGAGTACTCGCCAGTACGGTTTTATGCCACAGAAAAGCACCGAGGACTCCCTCTATACCCTAATGCAGCGAATCCAGACCAAGCTGAAAAACAAAAGGATAATCACACTTGTGTCCCTGGATATAGAGGGAGCCTTCGACAGCGCATGGTGGCCAGCCATAAGAGTACGTCTGGCTGAGGAAAAGTGTCCGCTCAACTTAAGGCGGGTGATGGACAGCTATCTCAAAGAGAGGAAGGTCCGAGTCCGGTATGCTGGCGAAGAACAGGGCAGAGAGACAAGCAAGGGCTGCGTCCAAGGCTCTATCGGCGGTCCAATCCTGTGGAACCTCCTGTTGGACCCACTCCTTAAGACTCTAGAAGACAGAGGAGTCTACTGCCAGGCGTTTGCGGACGATGTTGTCCTGATGTTTGACGGTGAGACAGCTGAAGAGATCCAGAGACATGCCGATGCGGCTCTCGGGCATGTTCTGGAGTGGGGTGTCAGAAATAAGCTCAAATTCGCCCCGCATAAAACGAGTGCGATGACAATAACGCGGAAGCTAAAGTACGACACCCCACGCCTGAGCATGGGCGGGACGCGCATCGACATGTCCAAGGAGATGAAGATTCTCGGCGTCACAATCGATGAGAAGCTGACGTTCAACGCGCACGTTTCAAACGTCTGCAGGAAGGCCATCGGAGTATACAAGCAGCTGGCTCGGGCGGCCAAGATCAGCTGGGGACTAAACCCGGAAGTCATACGGCAGATTTACGTAGCTACGGTGGAGCCTATAGTTACGTATGCCGCGAGTGTGTGGGCACCGGCCGCCAACAAACTGGGAGTAAAGAAGCAGCTGGGAGTTGTCCAACGCGGGATAGCACAAAAAATGTGCAAAGCCTATCGCACGGTGTCCCTGAACTCGGCACTGGCGCTGGCTGGGATCCTCCCTCTCGACCTCCGAGTTCGAGAGGCGGCCTTGCTGTACGAGGCCAGAAGGGGGGTGCCCCAGCCGGAGCTGGGAGACAGGGAGGTCGAACGAATGGCCCCTGCGATCGAGGCACCACATCCGGCCGAACGTCCCGACATCGAGATCCTCCGACTGGTAAACCAAGAAGATCTTAGTGCCAACAGCGACTACCAGATTCGCATTTTTACCGACGGGAGCAAGTTTGAGGGTGGAGTTGGCGCCTCGCTATCCATATGGAATAGCGAGCGCGAACTTAAGGCACTGAAACTTGCTCTGCCGAGGTATGGCACAGTTTACCAGGCGGAGTTACTGGCTGTCTGCCGCGCGACTGGGGAGACCATCAAGAGTACGGCGTCCACCTACGGGATTTACAGCGATTCCATGGCAGCCCTTCAGACGGTGAAGAACCTAAGTTGCCTCCATCCGCTTGCGGTAAAAGCTAGAGAGAACCTCAGAACTGCTTCTCTCCAAAATAAGATAGTCACCTTATTCTGGATAAAGGCACATGCGGGGATGGAGGGAAACGAAAGGGCGGATGAACTGGCGAAGGAGGCTGCCAAAAAGGGAAAGCGCAAATTAGATTACGACCTATGCCCGGTGTCATTCGTCAAGCGGAGCATCCGTAGTGCTACGCTCGACGAATGGGGCCGAAGGTACACTACAGGTGAGACAGCAGGCGTCACTAAGATGTTCTTCCCGGACGCGGTGTCGGCATACAGGACGGTGAGGAAGATTGAGATGACGGGCGTCAAGACACAGGTCATGACGGGGCACGGTGGGTTCTCCGAATACTTGTACCGGTTCAAGTGTAAGGAGAGCCCATCGTGCGTCTGCGACCCCGCGGTGGACGAGACGGTGCCGCACATACTGCTGGAGTGCCCGGCGTACTGCCGAGAGAGGTTTGAGGTGGAGCAGCAGCTGCAGACAGAGCTCACACGGGAAAACATAGGCGGAATAATGTTAAGTAGAGATAGAAACGATTTCTTAAAATATTGCACAAAAATTGCAGAAAGGGTAATAAGAAGGAACAAAACGCTCTAAGCAAACTATGCTTCAACTAATAATTGTTTTATTAAGGACAAGCATAGAATATAAGAATAATAATTAAGGTAGATAAATGATAAGCAATATTTAAGATAAAGGAAAAATATATAGACTGTAAGCCTAAGTAGAATAAAAAACTGTATATAATTTTGTTATGATTAAACGTGTGTAGCTTAAGTAGTATGTATAGAAAAAAAAAAGAAAAAACTAGTTGTAAAAAACCTGAAATTGTCCTCTGTCCACAATATGTGTCCTAAGGTTGTAAAAATAAAGAATTGTTGTCAGTTTTAATAACCCAACAGAATAAAGATATATAGATATATAGTTAGAATAGTAGTAAAGATAGAAAGGGAGTCCCACCCTAAAAAGCGAAAGAGAGATGACGAATGAAAGAAAGAAAAAGTATGCAGAATGAAAGTGCGAGAGGAATAAAAGCGAGAACTAGTATGAAAGAGTAATTAGCTAAGAAAAGGCATCCGCAACGCAGATGGCCAAGGAGTAAAAAAAAAAAAAAAAAAAAAAAAAAAAAAAAAAAAAAAAAAAAAAAAAAAAAAAAAAAAAAAAAAAAAAAAAAAAAAAAAAAAAAAAAAAAAAAAAAAAACCTAACCTAACCTAACCTAACCTAACCTAACCTAACCTAACCTAACCTAACCTAACCTAACCTAACCTAACCTAACCTAACCTAACCTAACCTAACCTAACCTAACCTAACCTAACCTAACCTAACCTAACCTAACCTAACCTAACCTAACCTAACCTAACCTAACCTAACCTAACCTAACCTAACCTAACCTAACCTAACCTAACCTAACCTAACCTAACCTAACCTAACCTAACCTAACCTAACCTAACCTAACCTAACCTAACCTAACCTAACCTAACCTAACCTAACCTAACCTAACCTAACCTAACCTAACCTAACCTAACCTAACCTAACCTAACCTAACCTAACCTAACCTAACCTAACCTAACCTAACCTAACCTAACCTAACCTAACCTAACCTAACCTAACCTAACCTAACCTAACCTAACCTAACCTAACCTAACCTAACCTAACCTAACCTAACCTAACCTAACCTAACCTAACCTAACCTAACCTAACCTAACCTAACCTAACCTAACCTAACCTAACCTAACCTAACCTAACCTAACCTAACCTAACCTAACCTAACCTAACCTAACCTAACCTAACCTAACCTAACCTAACCTAACCTAACCTAACCTAACCTAACCTAACCTAACCTAACCTAACCTAACCTAACCTAACCTAACCTAACCTAACCTAACCTAACCTAACCTAACCTAACCTAACCTAACCTAACCTAACCTAACCTAACCTAACCTAACCTAACCTAACCTAACCTAACCTAACCTAACCTAACCTAACCTAACCTAACCTAACCTAACCTAACCTAACCTAACCTAACCTAACCTAACCTAACCTAACCTAACCTAACCTAACCTAACCTAACCTAACCTAACCTAACCTAACCTAACCTAACCTAACCTAACCTAACCTAACCTAACCTAACCTAACCTAACCTAACCTAACCTAACCTAACCTAACCTAACCTAACCTAACCTAACCTAACCTAACCTAACCTAACCTAACCTAACCTAACCTAACCTAACCTAACCTAACCTAACCTAACCTAACCTAACCTAACCTAACCTAACCTAACCTAACCTAACCTAACCTAACCTAACCTAACCTAACCTAACCTAACCTAACCTAACCTAACCTAACCTAACCTAACCTAACCTAACCTAACCTAACCTAACCTAACCTAACCTAACCTAACCTAACCATCGCATAAATTTCCTAATAATCTCCCGTTTCTCCCGATTTTTTGTCACAGCTCATAGATCTTGCTCCCACATACGCTTTTACGCGAAAAACACCCGGCGTTTCTCAGATAAACCCGACTTTTTGATAAATTGCCTTCAGCAATTTCCATACAAATTTCATAGTAACTTTCACATAACATTTTCTGGTCTAATTTCTATCTAGTTCTTCCAAATTTATTTCTGTTTTCGGCTGGTTGTTGAACACGACGAGACGCGTCGAAAGACACCTTCCGCTCCGTCCTCCGACCTCCGGATCCTGAAAAATAAACAAATATTAGTAAATTTCACCTATAAAAACAGTTTTTTCATAATTTCTTCAGATTTTTCTATAGAGACATATAAATTTTCTTTCACCCCTGAGTCCGCCGCGCCGAGACGCTTCTTTTCATACCAAACACGGCCCCCTGGGAGCAAATTTTCATCTAGATACACCGAGTCCCCGTTGCCCATACAGTTTTAGTCAAAATTTTACATAACATTTTTGTAGTACCGAAGTTCACCTAAGGGGTGACGTGCCAAAAAATTACATCGCATAAATTTCCTAATAATCTCCCGTTTCTCCCGATTTTTTGTCACAGCTCATAGATCTTGCTCCCACATACGCTTTTACGCGAAAAACACCCGGCGTTTCTCAGATAAACCCGACTTTTTGATAAATTGCCTTCAGCAATTTCCATACAAATTTCATAGTAACTTTCACATAACATTTTCTGGTCTAATTTCTATCTAGTTCTTCCAAATTTATTTCTGTTTTCGGCTGGTTGTTGAACACGACGAGACGCGTCGAAAGACACCTTCCGCTCCGTCCTCCGACCTCCGGATCCTGAAAAATAAACAAATATTAGTAAATTTCACCTATAAAAACAGTTTTTTCATAATTTCTTCAGATTTTTCTATAGAGACATATAAATTTTCTTTCACCCCTGAGTCCGCCGCGCCGAGACGCTTCTTTTCATACCAAACACGGCCCCCTGGGAGAAAATTTTTGCCCGCCCACCCACCCACTTGGCGCTCCGCCAGCTGGACAAGATCGATTTGGGAAATTTCAAAAGTCATATTTTCTAAATTCCGCTTCGGTGGTCGTCTTTATTCGATACCGTAGATTATCAGAAAAATAGTCAAAAAATTCTTTAATAACTACAGCACCCGCAAATTCCATTTAAACACCAAATTTGACCAAATTTATTAAATTTCACACATTTTCGCATAAATTTACAGTTAACCATGTCCCTAATCGGTCATAGTCCCCCTCCGAAGCCCAAATCTCCACCGAGGGCTGGTCCATCGGCCCCCGAACACGATAAAACATTTAATATTGACCTTAGTAACGAACCGGCTCCAGTAAAAACATCCCAAACACTGTCCCAAACCACTAAACCCAAGCTTAAAGCACCAATCAGCACCCCACCCCCCGTTGTTAAGTACGCAACCCGAACCTTAGAGGCGAGGGCTTGCCTACATAAAGCCAAACTTAACCTGAATAATTCGAGAAACCTTAAGACAGAAATAAAGGTGGAGACTATTGCCGCTATAGACCGCCTTTACCAACTGGTGAAGGAAAGTGAGCAGTGCGGCCCCAGCCAGCCGGCCGCGGCGGAAATAGTCTCGCCACCCACCCCCATTATCACCCCTATCATAGACCTAGAATCGGGAAGAAGGGAGGACGAACTAATCAAAAAACTAGAGGAACATACCAAACTAATTAAAGAGAATACCGACCGAATGGAAGTCCTTAAGGAGAAGATGGAGGAACACCAAGCAGCACTGCAGAAACCCTCCTATGCGAGCGTACTGGCCAGCGACTCCAGGAAGACTACCACCACCCTTCACTCCATCGTCATAACATCTAAAGATGAAAAGGAGTCTGGAGAGCAAGTCCTGAACCAAGTCCGACAGGCAGTTAACGCAAAAGAGGGAGGCGTTTTTGTAGAAAAAGTAAGGAAAGCCAAGGATAGGAAGATCATACTTAGCTGTAAATCGAACGACGACAGGCAGAAAATTAAGCAAAAAATAATAAAAGCTGGCAACAATCTGGCCGTAACGGACGTCCAAAACAAGGACCCCCTCCTGGTACTAAAAGACGTCCTCAACTACAATACCGACGAGGACATCCTGACGGCGCTCCAGAGACAGAATGCAGAGATATTCAAGGGGCTGGACAAGAACGACAGCAGGGTCGAAATCAGATACAGGCGGAAGACCCGAAACCCGCATACTAGTCACATCGTCGTTAAGACCTCACCGACGATCTGGAACCGAGTGATGGAGTCAGGCACTGTATTAATAGATATGCAGCGTATCAGGGCAGAGGACCAATCCCCGCTGACCCAGTGCTCAATGTGTCTGGGTTACGGACACAGCAGGAAGTTCTGCAAAGAAACCAAAGAAGTCTGCAGCCACTGCGCCGGCCCCCACGTCCGCGGCGATTGCCCCGTGCAGAAGCAAGGCATCCCGCCAAAATGCAGTAACTGCGTATCTGCCCGGTTGGAGCACGCAGAGCATAACGCTTTTAGCGAAAATTGCCCAATCAGGCAGAGGTGGGATGCCTTAGCCAGAGCATCGATTGCGTATTGCTAAGGGCAACGACGCGGACAACACCAGCAACCAAACTCCCGCCAAGCCATACCTGGTCGCCCAAGCTAACCTCCAAAGGAAACAGCTGGCGACCCAGGAGCTACTAATGGCGGGAAACAATAGAAAACTGGCACTAGCACTGGTCCAAGAACCATACGTCGGGAATCTAGGCAAGATGAGAGACTACGGCGGGGTGAGGATCTATCAGTGTGAGAACCAAGTAGACGCCACAGTCAAGGCAGCAATCATAGTCTTCGACCAACACATAGAAGTTACACACTGCATAGACCTCACCACACCCAACATCGCCGTCGTTACCCTCAAGACGCGAGCATGGGAGACCGTCGTGGTCTCCTTCTACCTAGAACCCGACAAGGACATAGAGCCGTACATAGACCACCTCAAAAAAATTCGGGAGAAATACCCTAAGTCAAAGCTGCTCATAGGAGGTGATGCCAACGCAAAAAGTCCATGGTGGGGAAGCAATAAAATTGACAGCAGAGGTGAGACACTTGCAGAAAACCTGGAGGAAATGAAAATGTACATCCTAAACGAAGGCATCACTCCCACTTTTCACACAATACGCGGTGATAGAGAGCTTTCCAGCATCGTGGACATAACGGCCTGCACACCAGAAATGGTAAACATCGTAGATGATTGGAGGGTGGAGGAGGGCGTAACAAGTTCTGACCACAACACTATCCTATTTCAACTAAAATTCACAAAATCAACAGGTAACATAATAACCAGCACAACACGAATCTTTAATACCAAAAAGGCAGATTGGAGTGAATTTTTAGAGACAATAAAAGAACAAATAGATGAACAATTACCAGACATAGAAACAATAGACAACAAAATAGCACTAGAACAATACATAAACAAATACACAGAAATAATAAAAGAAACAAGCCACAAAACCATACCATTGAAGAAAAATAATAATAAGTTCAACTTACCTTGGTGGAATGAAGAACTGGAGAAGTTAAGAAAGCAGGTTACCACCTTCAAACGAAGAATCAGATGTGCAGCCCCGGTAAGAAAAGATAAGGTGATCGGCGAATACCTGGAGAAGAAAGAAGAGTATGAGTCAAAAGCTAAACTCACCCAAATCGAAAGTTGGAAAACCTTCTGCACAAAACAGGAGAAAGAGGGAATGTGGGAAGGGATATATAGAGTCATAGGAAGGACTACAAAACGCAAAGAGGATCAGCCCCTGGTGATGGGAGGGAGAGCCCTGAGCTCGGAGGAGTCCGCGGACCTACTGGCGGAAACCTTTTTCCCAGGGGACGACAGCTCAAAGGACAGTGACGAACACACAGAAATCAGAAAACGGAGTGAAAATGAAATAACAAATGACGGAACTGAGATGGATCCACCATTTACAATGAAGGAGCTTGAGATCGCTGCTGAAAGCTTTAGAGCAAAAAAAGCCCCAGGCTCAGATGGATTAACAGCAGACATCTGTCAGCAAGCGATCTCAGAGAACCCCGAGACCTTCTTAAACATGGCCAATAAATGTCTAGAACTCG
>LR990513.1:27500-42500 GCA_905147785.2 Thyatira batis
CAAATCCCCTCGCCAGTCATGTGGTCATGAGGGTGTCCCCCGCAATATGGTCTCGCATGGTCGGGGCTGGAGCGGTGCACGTTGACCTGCAACGGGTCAAAGTGGCGGACCACTCGCCACTCGTGCAGTGCTCCATTTGCCTCGGCTATGGGCACGGGAGACGGTTTTGTACCGAAACCGTCGCCAAATGCAGCCACTGCGGGGGACCCCACATGAGGGATAAGTGCGCATACTACCTTGCCAGTGTAGCCCCATCCTGCTGTAACTGCACACGCGCCAAACTGGAACAGACTGAACACAATGCGTTCAGTCAGGACTGTCCAGTTCGGCGCAAATGGGATGCACTGGCAAGGTCCAGTATTGCGTACAATTAAGCAAGAAATAAAAACAGGCAAATCAAACCCAGTTTCTGAGGAACTGCGGAAATTTGCAAGGACTAGGCCAAACAAAAACAGCAGAAACAGGAAATGCGATATATAAACTATGCTGATAATATATACTAAGTCATATAGCAAATCAGCATAAAACCTGGAACAAAAAAAAAAAAAAAAAAATTTTATTAAAAAAGTAGAGGCAAAAGATATTGGAAAACACAAAGATCAATAGAGGAGGACAAAAGAAAAACAAGAACAAATAGCGGCGAAAGATAAAAAGATAGAGAGAATAAAGAAGAAAGAAAACAGGCACGAAAGCATGAAAGAAGAAGTATGAAAGGGGCGAGAATAGATGAACGATAGAGAGAACCAAAAACGAATAAAAAAAAAAAAAAGGAAAGATAAATACAAGCTAAACAAGAAATGTAAAACTATAGGTAGAAAAGAAAAAGAATAGAAAACAAATAAAAATGGCAAAAAAGTAAAGGAATATAATAGAGAACAAAGAAAAAGATAAATAGAAAAACGAAATTAAATCAAAGCTGCATAAGGAAACTAATAACTAAAGGAAACGTAAAAAGAAAAGATAAATAAACAAGATATAAATTACATATTTTGAAAAAACAAATAGCAAAAAAGGGGAATCACAAGAACATCATTTATCAAAAGGGGAACGGGGAATTTTACAAATAGGAAAAAGTAATAAATTAAAAAAGAAGCAGAAAAGGTCTCCCATACTGTGGGAGGATAGAGACGAGGGCCGGGACACAAAGGACCGGTCCGCTCTAAAAAAAAAAAAAAAAAAAAAAAAACCTAACCTAACCTAACCTAACCTAACCTAACCTAACCTAACCTAACCTAACCTAACCTAACCTAACCTAACCTAACCTAACCTAACCTAACCTAACCTAACCTAACCTAACCTAACCTAACCTAACCTAACCTAACCTAACCTAACCTAACCTAACCTAACCTAACCTAACCTAACCTAACCTAACCTAACCTAACCTAACCTAACCTAACCTAACCTAACCTAACCTAACCTAACCTAACCTAACCTAACCTAACCTAACCTAACCTAACCTAACCTAACCTAACCTAACCTAACCTAACCTAACCTAACCTAACCTAACCTAACCTAACCTAACCTAACCTAACCTAACCTAACCTAACCTAACCTAACCTAACCTAACCTAACCTAACCTAACCTAACCTAACCTAACCTAACCTAACCTAACCTAACCTAACCTAACCTAACCTAACCTAACCTAACCTAACCTAACCTAACCTAACCTAACCTAACCTAACCTAACCTAACCTAACCTAACCTAACCTAACCTAACCTAACCTAACCTAACCTAACCTAACCTAACCTAACCTAACCTAACCTAACCTAACCTAACCTAACCTAACCTAACCTAACCTAACCTAACCTAACCTAACCTAACCTAACCTAACCTAACCTAACCTTCCTGGACCTTTGCATAAAAATCGCCCGATCAACCATAAGCAGGAACAGGTAGAAGTGAGAAAAATGAAAGCCATTTCATTTCATTTTTCTCACTTCTATCTGAAACAAACCTTGAAATAAAAATGAATGAAGTAAATAGAAAAGGGGGAAAAAAAGGAATAAAAGTATAGTATAACATATTATAGAAGTCCAAAGATGAATAGAGAAAGGTTGAAACAACACGGCCACCAAAACGAGAAAAGGGAAAATGATATAAAAATAATAGTTGAAATTTTTTAAACTGAAATAAAATGTAAAAAGGAAAATGTAAACAATATGTAAAAAGAAATATATAAATGTAATAATATATACGAAATAAGAAATTGTAATAAGTAATAAGAATTGCTAATGTATAAGAAAGTTGAAATTGTAAAAGAAAAAAGAAAAAGAAATGTACACAGAACAAAAATGAAAAACATTATTTAAATAAAGAATAATAAACCCGAGAGATGATAGAAATAGAGAATGAACGATATGATGAATGTAAGAAAGATACAGTATGAGGAATGAAAGCGAGAACTAGTATGAATGAAATTAAAGTAACAATAGGCTCCCATACTGTGGGAGCTAGCTCGCGGGCCGGGCCAGAAAGCGCCCGGACAGGCAAAAAAAAAAAAAAAAAAAAAAAACCTAACCTAACCTAACCTAACCTAACCTAACCTAACCTAACCTAACCTAACCTAACCTAACCTAACCTAACCTAACCTAACCTAACCTAACCTAACCTAACCTAACCTAACCTAACCTAACCTAACCTAACCTAACCTAACCTAACCTAACCTAACCTAACCTAACCTAACCTAACCTAACCTAACCTAACCTAACCTAACCTAACCTAACCTAACCTAACCTAACCTAACCTAACCTAACCTAACCTAACCTAACCTAACCTAACCTAACCTAACCTAACCTAACCTAACCTAACCTAACCTAACCTAACCTAACCTAACCTAACCTAACCTAACCTAACCTAACCTAACCTAACCTAACCTAACCTAACCTAACCTAACCTAACCTAACCTAACCTAACCTAACCTAACCTAACCTAACCTAACCTAACCTAACCTAACCTAACCTAACCTAACCTAACCTAACCTAACCTAACCTAACCTAA
The DNA here is from genome assembly GCA_905147785.2 of Thyatira batis. Taxonomy (NCBI): domain Eukaryota; kingdom Metazoa; phylum Arthropoda; class Insecta; order Lepidoptera; family Drepanidae; genus Thyatira; species Thyatira batis. The sequence goes on from LR990513.1 coordinate 30,499, forward strand.
CCTAACCTAACCTAACCTAACCTAACCTAACCTAACCTAACCTAACCTAACCTAACCTAACCTAACCTAACCTAACCTAACCCAGTTCCGACCCATCCGCCACCCGGAACGGATCGTTTTCTTACCTGCTCCACGCTTTTTTATTCGAAAAAATTGGTTTTTTACGTCGTAGCACGACGCGAGTGGTCTCAAAAGTTGCGGGCAACAGCCGCGCATAGTGCCCCGGAAAGAAGTGCTTCGAAACAGTGTTTTCCAATTGAAAAAAGTGTGTTTAAGTGAAGTTTTGGAGGTTATTTTTGAAATTTATAATCTTGAAATCAAGATATCTCTGGATAGAGATCGACGACCCCTACTTTTTAACACACCATCGGAAGCGCCTCGACGAGCACTACACTACGAGCCCTCTGCCGGATTTTTCTGGCAACAAACTTCGGAGCTATCGCCAGAAAAACAAAAAGCACGTGGCGGCGTGGTCATCGAACCCGTTGAGTGACAACCCTGGAATTTGGCGAACACCAGGACCCATCCAAGCAGCAACGGAATCTGCAAGTAAAATAATTTTAAGACTCATAGTTTTCTATATATAAATATATAAAAATTCAAAATTGTTTACCATATATCTTTGTGACGAGACGAGACGCGTGGATTCTGCAACTGCTATCCGCTGCGCGCTGCTGTGAAGAACGCAACGAAGATTTTTCTGGACATTCTTTAGTGAAAATTTTTAAAACTACCGTCAAAAAAGCAAAAATTTTTTATTTTGTTCAAATTTAATATAAATTCTCAAAATTTTGTGTGACTTGATACTATTCCTTGTAGCTGCTGTAGAGTACTATTTTATGACATTTTTTGTATATTTTTACGACCCGGGGTTCCGGAGATATTGATTTTTTAGTGTTTTTTCGGCATTATTCCCAAACTAATATAAAATATATATTTTTGACCTCAAAATTAGCTTAAGACTAGGTACCCGGACAAGTTTAACCCCAAACACGGGTTACATAACTCAAATTTTGACAATTTTCGAACTTTCGGTAAAATTTTAATTTTCGGTAAAAATTTTCAAAATTCAATATCTCGGGAACCAAACAACGTAGGAGACCCGGATAAAGACCATCGAGTGTGGCTTTTCCGATTCTCTCGGGTTAATTAGTTTTTAAGTTTTTCCGACGCCGAAAATTTTTTCGGTCTGAGACCGGCACTGAAAATTAGGGAAAGTGACGCCAAAGCGATAGCCGAAATCGCGGTGTCTCTCTGACGTCTGGTTGCGGAGCTACAGACTTTTAAAGTCTTCTTTTGACAGTTGGGCGGCCATCTTCTTTTTATTGACATCGCCATAGCTCCGGAACCGGGGGTCCTAGCGACTTGCGGTTTTCGCAATACGGTTAAGGGGATTGACATCTACCCTGCCCCATAAATTACGGACAAATCGGAGACCGAAAAAATTCGGTATTCTGTGAGTGGTCTCTACTGACAGAGAACAAAAACCTGACCCAAACCGTCCAAACCCCGAGTTTCTACGACCTCCAGAAACCGAGAAAACGGCAGTCTAAGAAAATTTTTGACAGATAGGCCGCCATCTTGAAAATTTTTAAATCCCCATATCTCGGAGACGGAGAGTCGCACAGACCTGGGATTTCAAGTAGTTACATAGGCTGGCCGGTGCCTATCCAATAGTCCACTTTTCAGGAGTTTCCAGGATCTTTCAGGAGTCATTTTCGGCCTGAAAATATTTTTGCAAAAAAGTTATACCAGGTTGTAGAGCTCGTCGAGCCCATTGCGGGGAGCCCAAGCGCCAATTTCTCGGATCAGCGGTTCCGGAGATACAGCGGTTACCGAATTTCGGGAACCATCCCGAATCGGTTCCCGAAAATTTTCGGACAGCGGTAGCTCCGAGACCGTTTGAGCTAGCGAGCCGTGCTTGGTGTCGTTGGGAAGGGCTCGGGGAGAGCTACATTCTGGGCATATAATTTCGGCTCTACCTAGAGAAAAAATTTTTCTCCCAAAATTTTCTACATTGTTAAATTAAATTGACACCTGGAAACGCCTGTCTCCTATATAGACGCCTTGACCTGCTCTATTAAAGCAGATTTGTTGACATAGAGTCTGCGACTCTATTATTTTATTTTAAGTTTTTTGTTGTATTACTGTGTTTGAGCGGAGTTCCTTTTTAGACTCTATTCTATATTACCTAAAATTAAAATTTTACAATTATTTACATCTTTACATATTTACACTTATACATATTTACAAATCTACTTTGACAAACTAAATTTAAAACCTTTTTAAAACTTATACAAACCTTACATTGAGCTCTGTCAAAAGTAGATAATCTGCCATCTGTCAACATGATTCGGACCCCAAACTCGAAAGACTCCGACAAGCCTTCTCCAAAACGGACGTCTACAGTGAGGAGCAGCATCGAGGGTTGGGAAGCCGCCCAGGCAGACCCTACTCCCACTCAGACAACCCAGGCGGGGATAGCCAAGACCAGGACCAGACTGGGACTATCACAAGACAGTGCCCTGAGTCGGAGAACATCGCTCGAAGCATCCCCGCCAAAGCAGAAACGAGCGGACAGGGTTATCGAGGCCAGAAACTGGCTAAACAAGGCAAAACTCAGCCTCAACGCGTCCAGAAACTTGAAGGCTGAGATCAAGTCGACGATCCAAGAATCCCTAGACCGTCTCTTCGCCATAGTTAAGGAGATGGAAGGGAGAACTGGGAAGGACAACACCAACGGAAAGACCGAACCGCGGACTGAAACCGGAGCCATCGACCCCGCCATCCCGGCCATTCCCGACAGCAATTGGCAAACCCAGCTCGAAGAGCACACCAAGTTGTTGTCGGAGAGCAACCAGAGGATGGCAGAGCTGAAGGAAATAATGGACCGGCAACAGGAAACCATGGAGCGGGCTACAACGTATGCCGCAGTGGCCGCGACCCAGAGTAGGACGTCGCGACCACAGAGACAAACGTTGCACTCGGTGGTAGTCACATCCAAGAACGAGGAAGAGTCTGGGGAGGATGTTCTGGACAAAGTGCGGAAGGCGGCGGATGCCAAGGAAGGATGGGTCACAGTAGAGAGAGTAAGGAAGGCGAAGGATAGAAAGGTAATTATGGGATTTGGGACTAGGGAGGAAAGAGACAAGATGAAGGAAAGGCTCGGCAAGGAAGCAGTCGACCTCACCGTCGAGGAGGTGAGAAATCGGGATCCGTTACTGATTCTGAAGGGCGTCCTGGTAGTAAATACCGACGAGGACGTCCTCAAAGCATTGCGGAATCAGAACCGGAGCCTCTTTCACGGCCTCGGTGGTGAGGAAGACAGGCTAGAGATAAAGTACAGGAGGCGAGCCAGAAACCCCCACACCGGACACGTCGTGATAAGCACTTCCCCGACCATCTGGAGGAGAGCGATCGACGCGGGCGAGGTCCGCATCGACCTACAGCGGATCAGGGTCGAGGACCAGTCCCCCTTAGTCCAATGCACGCGCTGTCTAGGTTTTGGGCACGGGAGGCGTTTCTGTAAGGAGCCGGCGGACCTGTGCAGCCACTGCGGTGGACCCCACATGCGCACAGAGTGCCAAGACTGGCGAACGGACGTGCCGCCGTGCTGCAGGAACTGCTCGAAAGCCAAGCTGGACCGGACTGGGCACAATGCATTTAGCACCGAGTGCCCAACACGCCGCAAGTGGGACGAACTAGCCCGACAGACGGTGGCGTATTGCTAAGGGCACCCACGGCCGACGAAACGTCTACAAAATGATGCAGTCTAACCTTCAACGCAAGAGACTAGCAACGTACGAGCTCCTAATCGAGGCAGAGAAACGCGGAGTTGCCGTAGCGCTTCTCCAAGAGCCATACGTGGGCGGGGCGAGAAATATGAGGAGTCACAGGGGCGTTCGCATCTTCCAGAACACTGGGATAGGAGAAGGGACTGTCAAGGCAGCAGTAGCGGTCTTTGACAATGACTTAACCGTCATACAGTACCCGAAACTCACCACAAACAACATCGTCGTGGTGGGAATCCGAACCAGCGCTTGGGAGATCACGCTTGTCTCCTTTTATTTCGAGCCAGACCAGCCCATAGAGCCGTACGTTGCACAGTTGAAGAAGATAAAAGAAGAGACTGCATCAGCAAAAATGATAGTCGGGGGCGACGCCAACGCAAAGAGCACTTGGTGGGGAAGCCCAACGGTCGACCACAGAGGGGAGGAGATGCTCGGCACACTGGAGGAGCTGGATCTCAATGTGCTCAACAGAGGGAAAACGCCGACCTTCGACACCATCAGAGGAGGACGACGATACAAGAGCTACGTCGACGTGACTGCCTGTTCCACGGATATCCTGGATCTGGTAGAAGATTGGAGAATCGACGAGGGTCTCACGAGCTCGGACCACAACGGCATAGTTTTCAACATTAGATTACAAAAATCCAAAGGGATAACAATAAGCAGAACCACTAGAATTTACAACACAAAAAAGGCCGATTGGACTGGGTTCCATGAGAAACTCAGCCAATCAAAATTAGACAACAATATAAACAAAACAGAAATAGATAGAATAAATACAATAAAACATATGAAAATAGCTATAGACAAATATATAAAAGCAATAGAACACGCATGCACACAAACCATCCCAAACAAAAAACATAATGAAAAACTTACCTTGCCGTGGTGGTCCGAGAAGCTCGCCGAGATGAAGAAGGTCGTCAACACCAGAAGAAGGAGGATAAAGAACGCAGCACCGGTCCGGAGGTCGAAGGTCGTCGCAGAGTACCTGGAAAAGAAAAATGAGTATGAGTTGGAGGCGGAAAAGGCACAGGTCGAGAGTTGGAAGGACTTCTGTAGCAAGCAGGATAGGGAGGGGGTCTGGGAGGGGATTTACAGGGTGATTGGGAGGACTAAAAACAGGGAGGAAGATGTTCCGCTAGAGAAGGACGGTCAAGTGTTAGACACAAAGGGTTCGGCAAAACTACTGGCGGAGACCTTCTACCCCGACGATACCGACCGCAATGAAGGACCCCATCATCGCTTCATCAGAGCAGAAGCTGAAAAAGTGAACGTTGGGGAACATGATAACTCATGCGACCCACCGTTCACACTAAAGGAGCTAAAACAAGCGTATGAGTCCTTCAACCCCAAAAAAGCCCCAGGAGGGGACGGTTTCACCGCCGATATCTGCCGCCACGCCATTGAAGATGACCCGGAACTGTTTCTCGCCATTCTAAACAAGTGCCTAGGTCTATACTATTTCCCTGAGGTCTGGAAGGAAGCAATAGTAGTAGTACTGAGGAAGCCAGGGAAAGAAGACTACACCACCCCCAAGTCTTACAGACCAATAGGCCTTCTGCCGATACTAGGAAAGACTTATGAGAAGATGCTGGTGACCCGCCTTAAATTTCATCTGATACCAGGGATGAGTACTCGCCAGTACGGTTTTATGCCACAGAAAAGCACCGAGGACTCCCTCTATACCCTAATGCAGCGAATCCAGACCAAGCTGAAAAACAAAAGGATAATCACACTTGTGTCCTTGGATATAGAGGGAGCCTTCGACAGCGCATGGTGGCCAGCCATAAGAGTACGTCTGGCTGAGGAAAAGTGTCCGCTCAACTTAAGGCGGGTGATGGACAGCTATCTCAAAGAGAGGAAGGTCCGAGTCCGGTATGCTGGCGAAGAACAGGGCAGAGAGACAAGCAAGGGCTGCGTCCAAGGCTCTATCGGCGGTCCAATCCTGTGGAACCTCCTGTTGGACCCACTCCTTAAGACTCTAGAAGACAGAGGAACCTACTGCCAGGCGTTTGCGGACGATGTTGTCCTGATGTTTGACGGTGAGACAGCTGAAGAGATCCAGAGACATGCCGATGCGGCTCTCGGGCATGTTCTGGAGTGGGGTGTCAGAAATAAGCTCAAATTCGCCCCGCATAAAACGAGTGCGATGACAATAACGCGGAAGCTAAAGTACGACACCCCACGCCTGAGCATGGGCGGGACGCGCATCGACATGTCCAAGGAGATGAAGATTCTCGGCGTCACAATCGATGAGAAGCTGACGTTCAACGCGCACGTTTCAAACGTCTGCAGGAAGGCCATCGGAGTCTACAAGCAGCTGGCTCGGGCGGCCAAGATCAGCTGGGGACTAAACCCGGAAGTCATACGGCAGATTTACGTAGCTACAGTGGAGCCCATAGTTACATATGCCGCGAGTGTGTGGGCACCGGCCGCCAACAAACTGGGAGTAAAGAAGCAGCTGGGAGTTGTCCAACGCGGGATAGCTCAAAAAATGTGCAAAGCCTATCGCACGGTGTCCCTGAACTCGGCACTGGCGCTGGCTGGGATCCTCCCTCTCGACCTCCGAGTTCGAGAGGCGGCCTTGCTGTACGAGGCCAGAAGGGGGGTGCCCCAGCCGGAGCTGGGAGACAGGGAGGTCGAACGAATGGCCCCTGCGATCGAGGCACCACATCCGGCCGAACGTCCCGACATCGAGATCCTCCGTCTGGTAAACCAAGAAGATCTTAGTGCCAACAGCGACTACCAGATTCGCATTTTCACCGACGGGAGCAAGTTTGAGGGTGGAGTTGGCGCCTCGCTATCCATATGGAATAGCGAGCGCGAACTTAAGGCACTGAAACTTGCTCTGCCGAGGTATGGCACAGTTTACCAGGCGGAATTACTGGCTGTCTGCCGCGCGACTGGGGAGACCATCAAGAGTACGGCGTCCACCTACGGGATTTATAGCGATTCCATGGCAGCCCTTCAGACGGTGAAGAACCTAAGTTGCCTCCATCCGCTTGCGGTAAAAGCTAGAGAGAACCTCAGAACTGCTTCTCTCCAGAATAAGATAGTCACCTTATTCTGGATAAAGGCACATGCGGGGATGGAGGGAAACGAAAGGGCGGATGAACTGGCGAAGGAGGCTGCCAAAAAGGGAAAGCGCAAATTAGATTACGACCTATGCCCGGTGTCGTTCGTCAAGCGAAGCATCCGTAGTGCTACGCTCGACGAATGGGGCCGAAGGTATACTACAGGTGAGACAGCAGGCGTCACTAAGATGTTCTTCCCGGACGCGGTGTCGGCATACAGGACGGTGAGGAAGATTGAGATGACGGGCGTCAGGACACAGGTCATGACGGGGCACGGTGGGTTCTCCGAATACTTGTACCGGTTCAAGTGTAAGGAGAGCCCATCGTGCGTCTGCGACCCCGCGGTGGACGAGACGGTGCCGCACATACTGCTGGAGTGCCCGGCGTACTGCCGAGAGAGGTTTGAGGTGGAGCAGCAGCTGCGGACAGAGCTCACACGGGAAAACATAGGCGGAATAATGTTAAGTAAGGATAGAAACAAACTCTTAAAATATTGCACAAAAATTGCAGAAAGAGTAATAAAAAGGAACAAAACGCTCTAAGCAAACTATGCTTCAATTAATAATTGTTTTATCAAGGACAAGCATAGAACATAAGAATTGTAATTAATATAGTTAAGTAGTAAGCAATATTTAAGACATAGAAACTAATATATAGACTGTAAGTATGAAATGTATGTATATTGTGATAAAACGTGTGTAGCTGTAAGTAATTGATATAGAAATAAGAAAAACTGTTGTAAACTGCTGTAACTGTTCCCTGTACATGATGTGCTTGAAGGTTGCAAAAATAAAAAGTTGTTGTCAGTCATTAAAACCCAACAGAAATAAAGAAACATAGATACTAAGAGAATTAGCAAATAGTTAGAAAGGGAGTCCCACCCTAAAAAGCGAAAGAGAGATGATGAATGAAAGAAAGAAAAAGTATGCAGAATGAAAGTGCGAGAGGAATAAAAGCGAGAACTAGTATGAAAGAGTAATTAGCTAAGAAATGGCATCCGCTACGCAGATGGCCAAAAAAAAAAAAAAAAAAAAAAAAAAAAAAAAAAAAAAAAAAAAAAAAAAAAACCTAACCTAACCTAACCTAACCTAACCTAACCTAACCTAACCTAACCTAACCTAACCTAACCTAACCTAACCTAACCTAACCAGTCGCAAAGCTTCCGCTGCCCCATACGCATCGTTTCCGCGCCGCTCCGCACCAAAATAATCGCGAAAATAGTAAAAAGTGATCGAATATAGCAGTGCTATATATCAAATTGTGCGCGCTAAAAAGCCCAATCCAGTGATACCTATATGGTGATTGTGACTTGAGCGGTTCTGAAGTTATATCAGAAAAACCGGAAAAGAGACCAAACTTGGACCTTTAAGTGGAGATTGCGGGAGACCAAGATCGACGACCTATACATCTTTGACTGCAGAAAGGAGGGTCTTTGCGGCGTTCATCATCCTGTGAAAACAGAAAAATTTTCTGACCAAGAAACAAAAAGTTTTCCTAACAAGACGTCAAAACCACGTGGCACGAGGTCCAGGAATTCGGGAGCCTGGATTTTTTCTGGATACACCGTAAGACGACCAACATCTTCCCGACTCACCCGACACCTCGAACATCAAGATCGGACCATCCCCCAGGAAGATATTGAAGAAAAGCTGACGATACCTAAGGCAAGACTCTTGTAACCTAGATATCTAGAAATCTAAAGCGCTGACCTATACTTTTCTGGGCTGCGTTATATAGTACTTGGTCATACCAATCTGTTGACACCTAAATTAAAAGTTTTGGACAATACATTCCGGAGATATAAATTTTTCAAAAATTCCATACATTTTAGTAACTCCGGAAATACACCCCTAAAAATTTTCAAAAAATTACCACACCTAGACTACATCATAGAAATTAATACTAAATTTTTTCAAAATTTTTATTAACGTTTGTGGTGAGTATCTGGCTTAAATTCGTGTTATTATTTTTTATTTTCAACTTTGGACTAAATTACAGGGGTTGTTTTATAATTATATTTTCAAAATTATATTGTGACAGATTGGGCATGTTCCCAGCTTTAATTTAAGACATCAACCAAATTTTTCGGTTAACAAATACGCTTTTAAATTGGGTTTTGATAAAGGTTGGAAGAAAATTTTATCGTGTTTGTTTATATATTCAAGTTGACCTAGTTACGAATTCTAAAAATAGATTTCATATGGTTTGTTTGTATTCTCGTTTGTATTCCTAATCTGGCTATATTTGACTAATTTCCTTATAATAAATTTTTTTCATTATTTTTCCCGGTTTGTTATCATCAATTAGTAATAGGTTACACCAAAAAATTTTTTGTTTTAAATACTTTAGATAATTGAACTTGACCTAGATTCCGGTTTGTTTACAAACGGAATTCTATTTATAGAACGAAATATTAAAACTGCTATAACTCCTGACTCCGTGCTCCGATCTGGACGCGGTTTGGGTAAGGTGAACTGGCATCGAGTCACCTATCCAATTGTAGAGAACCGGACTCTATATAGAGCCAAAAATTTTTTTTTTATATATTCTAGGTCGTAAATTTAAATCTACAAACCATAGGTACTATACTACTGTGACGGTTGGCTACTGTAGAGTCACTCTACAAAAATAATTTTATAAAAACTTTTGTTTATTTTATTTTTATATATTTTAAGTTGACTGCCTATGACCATTTTCGTAACCTTAAAATTTTAAATATATCATAGTGTAACAAAGCTCTTCCTATAGAGCCATATAGAAATTGACACTGTACCAATTAATCTTTTCTGTTTCATGTCTCCTGTGGAGTGCCTGACCATCTAAATAGAACCTATTTAGAAATACCAACTTACCTGACGTTTACTACCCGACGTAACCTACCTCAGTGGACACCCGTAGACCGGAACTGGAACACACCACGCACCGACGAGCCTGAAAACAGAAAGGAAGATACACGGACATAAAATATACATTACATAAAACACACATTACACATACACACATTATACATTACAATACATATTACATTATACATTACACTTAACAATTACACTCACACAACATCTATACTTACAAATACACCATAATTACATATATATATACAATTACACACGTACACTTATAGATCCCAAATCGACGCCCTTTACACGTCGACTTGGTAGACTACGCCCGCGACTACCCCTCAAGCCTCAAAATGTCTTGCCCCAGAACACCAGACCAGAAGCGAAAGCTCATGACAGGGACAGAAAAAGCCGCTCCTCCTGTTCAAAAAGAGGACAACACCACCAAAGTGCGGCGCAGTATAGGGGAAATTGAAGCCCGGACGACGACGTCGGCACCTCGACCAACCACGAGTCAGCAGGACGGGAAGCCGAAAGTCAAAACGGCCATGATTCCCCCTGACAACAACACTGGCTTGTCAAAGGGAAGAGTGGGGACGACGACAACTCCGCCCGAGGTCGAGAAATCCCCAAAACAAACGACCAAATACAAAAACAGAACGGCCGAAGCGAAAGCCTGCCTGCTAAAAGCTAAATTAAACTTAGCCAATAGCCGTAACTTGAAGGCTGAAATAAAGGCAGAGGTCATGGAAGCTTTGGAAAGGTTGTATAACTTGGTCAAAGAGGCAGAACAGGACAGAAAGACTAGGGAGGAAAGAGAAGAGGACACCGGGAATCTGCATAAAACAATAACGATAGAAGAAGCACCGGCAAAGGAAAACCAGCTTATAAAGGGACTCGAGGAACATGGCAAACTGTTAAGGGAGAATAAGGAGGAAATGGGAAAACTAGCGGCCTTACTAGGAAAGCAGCATGAACAGGCAGACAGGAAAGCCTCCTATGCGAGCGTAGTGGCCAGCTCACCTAAGCAACACCATCCGGAAACAGCAGCCATGCATTCCCTCATAATATCGTCCAAAGATGAAGATGAAACGGGGGAGCAGGTCTTTCAAAAGCTAAGGAAAGTCGTAAATGCGAAAGAGGAAGGAGTAAGAATAGACAGGATAAGGAAAGCTAAATACAAGAAAGTTATAGTTGGATGCAGAGACCCGGAGGAGATTAGGAAGGTTAGAGCCCGGATAAAGGAAGCGGATGCGGAGCTTAACGTAGAGGAGGTTAAGAACAAAGACCCACTCATTGCCCTGTACGGAGTCCTGCAATGTAACACAAACGAGGAAGTGGTTAAAGCGATGAGGGCACAAAACAAACATCTGTTTAGTGGACTGAGCGAGGAGGACGACCGCATCGAAGTTCGATTCCGGCGGAAAGCTAGAAACCCGCTCACCACACACATTGTAGCCAAAGTATCGCCACAAATATGGCAACGTGCGACCGCCGCGGGGGCGGTGCACATCGATATCCAAAGGGTCAGAGTCGCAGACCAGTCGCCTCTAATACAGTGTTCGCGCTGTTTAGGTTACGGGCACGGAAAGCGATTCTGTCAGGAGGCGGTCGATGTCTGCAGCCACTGCGGAGGGGCGCACTACAAGACTGAGTGTGCAGACTACCTTGCTGAGGCACCGCCAAACTGTCTGAACTGCAACAAAGCGAAACTAGGGAAAGCTGAGCACAACGCATTTGACGACGTATGTCCGGTGAGGCGCAAGTGGGACGCATTAGCGAGATCCACCGTGGCATATTGCTAAGGGCTCCCTACAAGTTTATCTCCAAAGCAGCACACACACACACACACACACATACTATTACGTACATACAAGATTCAGAGCCCAAACCACGGCAGTGTTTCTAAAACGGCAAATAAGTCCCAATTTCATAAAGAAATGGGTCAGTTTACTGCGGAAGAAATACTTACCACGCTGTGGAGGCACAAAACTGAAAACACCTAAGGGGCAGAGAGGTCTGAGCACAGGAAGCGGAGGGCGTAAACGTTAGGTAACATGGTAATGGTATTGGAACCTAGGGTTTAAATAAGACCAAAGAGCTGGCGTCAGAGGTCTGCTCCTAATAAAAATATAGCAAAATAGGCATGAGCAAGTCAAATAGGAACCAATGCTGTAATTAGAAATAAAGAACAATAGTAGATAATAAGAAATTGTAAAAAATTAGGATTCACTTTTATATATATACACATATATAAGCAGTGACCGTAGATAGATGAAATTGCAAAAATAATA
>LR990513.1:45000-337500 GCA_905147785.2 Thyatira batis
ACCGACCTAACCGACCTAACCGACCTAACCGACCTAACCGACCTAACCGACCTAACCGACCTAACCGACCTAACCGACCTAACCGACCTAACCGACCTAACCGACCTAACCGACCTAACCGACCTAACCGACCTAACCGACCTAACCGACCTAACCGACCTAACCGACCTAACCGACCTAACCGACCTAACCGACCTAACCGACCTAACCGACCTAACCGACCTAACCGACCTAACCGACCTAACCGACCTAACCGACCTAACCGACCTAACCGACCTAACCGACCTAACCGACCTAACCGACCTAACCGACCTAACCGACCTAACCGACCTAACCGACCTAACCGACCTAACCGACCTAACCGACCTAACCGACCTAACCGACCTAACCGACCTAACCGATCGTCGTCGTCGTCGTCGTCGTCGTCGTCGTCGTCGTCGTCGTCGTCGTCGTCGTCGTCGTCGTCGTCGTCGTCGTCGTCGTCGTCGTCGTCGTCGTCGTCGTCGTCGTCGTCGTCGTCGTCGTCGTCGTCGTCGTCGTCGTCGTCGTCGTCGTCGTCGTCGTCGTCGTCGTCGTCGTCGTCGTCGTCGTCGTCGTCGTCGTCGTCGTCGTCGTCGTCGTCGTCGTCGTCGTCGTCGTCGTCGTCGTCGTCGTCGTCGTCGTCGTCGTCGTCGTCGTCGTCGTCGTCGTCGTCGTCGTCGTCGTCGTCGTCGTCGTCGTCGTCGTCGTCGTCGTCGTCGTCGTCGTCGTCGTCGTCGTCGTCGTCGTCGTCGTCGTCGTCGTCGTCGTCGTCGTCGTCGTCGTCGTCGTCGTCGTCGTCGTCGTCGTCGTCGTCGTCGTCGTCGTCGTCGTCGTCGTCGTCGTCGTCGTCGTCGTCGTCGTCGTCGTCGTCGTCGTCGTCGTCGTCGTCGTCGTCGTCGTCGTCGTCGTCGTCGTCGTCGTCGTCGTCGTCGTCGTCGTCGTCGTCGTCGTCGTCGTCGTCGTCGTCGTCGTCGTCGTCGTCGTCGTCGTCGTCGTCGTCGTCGTCGTCGTCGTCGTCGTCGTCGTCGTCGTCGTCGTCGTCGTCGTCGTCGTCGTCGTCGTCGTCGTCGTCGTCGTCGTCGTCGTCGTCGTCGTCGTCGTCCTTCGCGTAATCTAACAGATATGGTTCTTAAGTTGTATATATACTAAATCCTGAGAAAATATCTATTGTGCGATGCAGGATCGTTAAGTGCCATCTGTTGGTGAGTAGTGGTAACATTTCGATACCTCCTATTTATAATATGCTAACTCAAACTCCAAAAAAAAAAAAAAAAAAAAAAAAAAATAATAATAAATAAAATATAAGATATACTTTTTACTTATTAAATAACTATCTATTACAGTTAGCTTTGTGTATACGAACGGGTAAGTAATTATTAAACGGGTATATATATGTAGTTCAATATTGCTCTTAATGTTGTTATTTTTTAACAGAAAATGAACTCTCCTTGTCGTGATCTTTTGAAATAAAAATATTGATGTGGAGAACGAAGTAGGAGGTATTTGCCCTGCAGATACTTATGTTTCAACAACGATGATGATGGACTTAACGTCAATAGAAAAGGCTTTTGGACCAAAGTCAATACCTTTTGGTTCAAAAAGTGTTGTGATTTCAAAAAGTACCAGCACTAGCGTTATTTAAAATTTGTATCGTCGTTATATTTGCATATTTCTTTACGATATTTTATTAGCATAAAAAAAAAAAAAAAAAAAAAAAAAAAACATTTTAAGAAACTTGGCATAAAACAACGATTTTGGAAAAAATCGAGTTAGCGTAGTATTCATTGCTGGTGTCGATTTGTTTGGGTCATTCACCGTCAGTTGGCACCGTTAAAGCGCCATCTGTTGCTGAGTAGTTATTACAGTTCGACACCAGATATTTATACTACGCTAACTCCGAAAAGTTAAATTTGCAGTAGAGGCTAATAAAGGGAAAAACGTGATAACTTTACATTAATTGAAATATTTTTCTTTCGTTATAATATCTCATATTTATTATTTCGTATATTAGTTGGGTAGTAAAAGTCGCTAAGTAGCACATATGACAAATGAACAAGTATACACGATCGCTCTAAACTACACTATCTAGTGTTTGCGTAGTATTACACGGACTTTAAATGAGCACTCAAATTTAAGAAATACGTAGCGTATAACTATATTATATATTTATATATTTTGTAATACATAATGTAATCTATGCGCCCCCTCCCTGCTAATACACCGCTAACACTAGTTTGCGTAGTTTTATTCTGTATATTTCTTAACGAGATTTTTTTACATATAAAACATTTTACAAAACTTGGCATAAAACAACGATTTTGGCAAAAATTGAGTTAGCGTAGTATTCATTGCTGGTGTCGATTAGTTTTGGCCATTCGACGTCAGATGGCACCGATAAAGCGCCATCTGTTGTTGAGTAGTTATAACATTTGTTCCGGTCATCTACAGACAGAGGGCTTACTCCCGACGCTTTCGAGAAACGAGTTCTAATCGAATAAATGTCAGTTCATACATTTTTGATAGCGATTCTAGCGCACAATCGTGCGGTGACACTTTTTGGAACTAACTTCGATCAAGAATTTCGTTACAATCGAAACCGAATCGAAAAGTCCGTACTCCTGCCATTAAAAGACATTTGTGAATCGAATGGCGGGAACGACTTTAAACGTCAAAATACACGATCAGTAAAAAGGTACTTTTTCAGGATCGAGTTATCACATCTAGGATAAATTTATCTAATCAAAAAAATTACATCTAATGTACAAGATTTCGTTTTGGAAAAAAATAAGGAATTCAATATTTATTTATTTCTGTAGAAACGAACAATTTTCTATTAAGTTGTGTCTTAATAGAAAATTCTGAAACGTCAAATACCGTTACCGATCGAATACATGTCAATCTTAGCGGCCATCTTAATTTTTTTTAACCAATAGGAGTTCATTTTGAAATTTTTTGGTTCGGGATTAACCAATAGGAGTTCAAATTGAAATCAAAACAAAATCAAATTCGAATCGTTTTCGGGAGTAAGCCCTCAGATCGCCTTTAATAAATAAAAAAATAATAATAGTATAGGTACATAACAACAAAAAAAATACATTCAATTCGCACCATTAACGGTTAATTTATTTCAATAGAACAAAAGATATCATACATGTCTATAACGTTAGTTTTATTCGCACCCTGGACGACTTTACATCGTAAATTTAATTGAAAACATTTATTACACTAGACACAAAAAGTTAGGGATATAAAAAAATATTGAAATTTTTGGCTCATAATTTCGTTTTCTTTGTAATTTTATGTAAACTACTTATCAACTGATAATAATCTGTTGATATTCAATTATTAGAAGAATTATTAAATATAAATATTTATTAAGTTAACCGCGTACACCATACTCCGTAAATACAATGTAGTTATGTATGCAAACCAGCTGTCCGAACCATATGCAAAAGTCTATGAAAGATATATCTATTTGTACGTTTGTTCATAAAATAGATGCCATTTATCATGTTAAAGCCTTTTAAATGAATGAATGAATACAGGTCGAAAAACTAATATGTATAATCGCTATATTATTTAATTCATTTATATATAATTTAACCATATATTATACATATATAGCATATTTATATCCCACTTTACATAGAATATCTATTCTATACCTACATAATATAATTAATCAATAAGCAAACCCGCGCGATACCGCTAGTATATCGTGAGCGCACTATTTATCTATAGCAATACCTACCTACGCTAGGTGCCGTGTGGTGTGCACGCGCCATCGAGCATGTAACCAATAGAGTAGCAATAGTGAGCCATTTGTTTAGCAACGCATCAATGATTTGTCACGTATAACTAACAAGCCACGCTCGAACTAAAACAGTACCCGACCAATAAGAGACCTGTGTGTACGTCTAGTGCAACACTTGACCTTGAGTCGGCCAATCAGAACGCAGGGGCCGGCGCAGCGTTTTGGCGTATTTTGTTTTCTAACAAAACTGTTAACAGTTCTACTCTATTGGTTACATGCTCGATGGCACGCGCCGACCTCTTCCACATCCTCTTCCACTCGCTGCCGCTCGGTCGCCGGCAGTCGCGGTCCGAGCCTCCGACACGCCGTCCGTACTTACCTCGCTATTAAAAAAAAACGCTTCCAACTCCGATCATCGTCTCGCTCATACATTGCCTTATTTAACCCCACACGATAAAATGTACCTTAAAATTTAAATGCCATTTTATATATTCTTCAATACAGAAATATAGTCGTTCTTGTTCTCACACTTACCTATATTTTCTATATTTAATTCCGTTTGTTTTTGTTCAAGAATTCAAGATTTTCCAAATAAGTAGTTCAGCTATTTGATACAAGATGACGCCACCACCCTGAGAAAAGCTAATGTTGTTTTATAAAATTGATAAATAAAGATATAAATGATTGTAAGACACCCATTGGCGAGTCTACATGTCATATTTATATTATCTACAATAGATTTGGTTGTCCATCGCATATCTATCGAAGATTTATTAAATTAGTAGTCCTACTTTTCGACTCTAGATGACGCCACCACCATCAGAAAATTTAATTTAGTTTTCAATTTAAAGATAAAGGTATTATGCTGTGTTTAACCTGTGTTACCTTTAAACTCGTGAATACCTTTTGCGATGCCACATACTTATTTTTTGTTTAATCATTCTGTTGTTTAGCATTTATTTTATAATACGAACTCATTGAGTAAACAGTTATGCTTTTCAACAATAGATGACGCCACGTACCTCAGAAAACAGAATGTAGATTAAAAATTAATCGTCAAAAATATATATGATGGTAAGGTACCCTCTTTGAACTATATACTTATTTATTTATTTAGTAATATATTGCACAATGTAAACAATAACTGTTATAATTATGTATTATAATTATATTTATATTTTCTACAACATATTTTGTTGTTGATCGCATATCCATCAAAGATTTATTAAATTTGTAGTTCTACTTTTTGCCGCTAGATGGCACTACTGCTATGAGAAAACAATAAGTAAATATAAATAAAGAAACAGTTCTGCTATTCAACTTTAGATGGCGCTACCACCCTCAAAAAATTTGATATTGTATTATAATGAACTAGCTTCTGCCCGGGACTTCGTCCGCGTATAATAGCTACTTTGGGTTAACGCTAACTTAAAACCCGCGACTTCGTTTACGTTTTTAACACTCTATTTATGTTTATACATATAACTTATACATAGCTTCTGCCCGCGACTTCGTCCGCGTGGAAGAGTTTCTTTAGGCTAGCTAACTTTAATCCGCGACTTCGTTTACGTAGAAGGATGTATCGCAGAGCTAACTGATGACTGAAAATGATTTTTTTTTATAGAAATATGCCTTCAAGAAAGAGACACTAGCGTTCAATTACCAATACCAGTAGGTACATATATGTGTATTATCGCCATAAAATATTATTAATATAGGTTATAGGGTGCGGCGAGCCCTAACCCGCGAACCAATTTATTTTGTTTCTTGACTGGTTTTACGTCCGCTCTGCTCAAAGGGCTATGTTGCATTCGTTATACGTTCGTCTTTTACACACATTGCCGGCAGTGCATTCGGTGTTGTATAGAATACCTAGGTAAAGTATAAAATAAAAAATATTTCATACATTTCCTTAACGTTTTAAGTATTCTAAACATAGCATAGGAATTGTATACAATGACGGATTACATATATTTCCGTTAACATATACATTATCTACTTAAGACGACCGCAAAGTCAGATAAAAGCGTTAATCTGTTTGATTCCGATAATATTCATGCACAAAAAAAGCAATTATATTATTTCAAAAATGTTTTCCAACAATACATACATATCTTTCCTTTGTCCCATATATTAGGGTTACATAGCTAATATTTTTTATCGTCGAACCCAAACGTATGGGGCATCTACGGATCGGTCTTCAAAAATGATATTGAGGTTTCTAATATAATTTTTTTCTATATCTCTATATATCTTTTTCTCGGATTGCGCGAGAGACACTCTCGAAGTGGTAAAGAGAGTCCCCCCCCCTGTAACATCTTAAATACGAGAATGATAAATCTAAAAAAATATTGATGTACTTGTTAACTTCCAACGAAAGTTGGTTTGAACGAGATCTACCGAGCAGTTTTTTTATACGTCATAAATCGTAAACCGCAAAATTGTATACAGTTACAACGATCTACAAGAACTTTTATATTATGTTACTTGCTGCTTCGGAACCCTTCATGAGCGACTCGCACTTGGCCGCTTCTTATATCGGTAGTAGATACGAAAGATAGTAGATTCCCAGAAAATTAAATCATCATGTATTTTTTCCTTTTTCAGGTGTATATAAGTATGTAGATTGCATTTTATTTTGGAATCCGATTCGACTAGTAGCTGCAGTTCGCTAGTGTCGGTAGTGTCGCGTGTCCAGTGTCGCTCCTGCTGTGCATTCACATCGCGTTCAAATGGCGGCTTTGGATAAAAGTAAGTTAACTCAATTCAACTACAAAAATTCCCATTTTTATTATACATAATCCTATTCTGTAAGTATATTAAGTGTATAATAAGACTGTTGGAGTTAAATTTAAGTATATCAATATGTCATGATTTCTGTGTGAGACAGTTGCAATTAAACACCCGTAAAGATCACACGCCAAAGCAGTTTCATTTATCTCGCCATACAAAATTGAACCTTATTACAATAACATATGGTCACTAATCGAGCCGGATGAGTTTAGATCGGGCGAAGATCCTTATCGCTATTATATTTTTTCTACCTGAGTGCGGTCGGCGCGACGTCATCGCGACACCTGCATTCCACAGTGATCGAAGTGTAATTATAACCTAACTATTGACAATCGTGTACTGTTAAAACTATTTACTGGCAGTGAAAAACAGTTATAAACATTATAATGGAAGAATTAAAGTCACAGTTGGAAGATACGTATCACCTAATTAAAAAAGCAAGTGATAATTTTAAAAAGTGTCCAAAAACAAGAAAAACAATCGCTTATATTAAAGTGCGAATACAGTGTATTGACGAGTATTGGGCATCATTCAAAGCTATACACAATTCAATTATTAAGTTATTGACGCCGGAACAGAAAACCCAATTGAAAATTGCTGATTATTATGATGCTTGCGAGGAGATATATCTTTCATTAAAAACTGATATGCAAGAAGTCCTCGAGCCATTAACAGACATTATCTCAGCAAATACATCAAGCAACAGTACGTCGCAGTTCGACATGAGCCGCAGAGTCGATGTGAGGTTACCCAAGATAGATTTACCTAAGTTTACCGGTAACTATGATGAGTGGCAAACGTTCGAAGATACATTTAAGTCATTGATACATGATAACAAGGCGTTGAGCGACGTTCAAAAGCTGCACTATTTAAAGTCATGTTTATTAGGGGAAGCCGGCGCTACACTTAAATATTATCAAATCACAGGTGATAATTATCAAGCTGCATGTGAAACATTAAAGGCACGATACAGTCACAAGCGATTGATAGCAAATGCAATTCTCAAGAGGTTATTTACACAAAAAAAAATATTAAGTCAAACACCTTCTCAGTTACGAATGTTGATTGATACGACCAGAGAGTGTATAAACGGTTTAGAAAATCTAAAAATAGAAACGAAGTCGTGGGATCCTATTATAATATTTTTAGCTATGCAAAAATTGGATAGTGACTCACACAAGGAATGGGAAGATCATGTGAGTAAAATGCATAATGTTGAATTACCAGAACTAAAAGATCTTTACACTTTTTTGGAAAACCGTATACACACATTGGAGTTGACAACTACAACACTGAAGCCTGCAAGGGAACGCGTATTCTCTCAACATGCCACGTGTTCTACAACAGCATCATCGTCATCGGAGAAGATTTGTGTGTTTTGTATGGATAGTCATGCACTTTGTCACTGTAAGAAGTTTTGTAGTTTAAAGGTAGATGATAGAAATGATTTTGTTAAAAATAAAGGATTGTGTTTTAACTGCTTATTGTCGGGGCACTCTGTACACTTCTGTAAACAGCGTGTATGTTGTAAGGTTTGCGGGAGACGTCATCATTCTCTTCTACATCAAATTAGGAAGCAGGAAACTGCAGGTAGTAAGGAGGTTTTAAAATCAACTGCTGTTTCCAATCATACAAATGTAGAAGTAGACA
This sequence comes from Thyatira batis, assembly GCA_905147785.2. Lineage (NCBI taxonomy): Eukaryota > Metazoa > Arthropoda > Insecta > Lepidoptera > Drepanidae > Thyatira > Thyatira batis. Next base: position 53,219 of record LR990513.1, read on the forward strand.
ACGAAGTGGTAGATCAGTTAGGGAATCAACAATTAGAAACAGCAGCAGTATCGTCATACTTTACTATGTGTGACTCACCTGGCTTACTAGCTACGGCGCTAGTTCCAGTTAAAAATGAATCAGGTATGATAACGATATTGCGTGCATTGATTGATCAGGGTTCACAGGTGACGTTAATTAGTGAGAGAGCAGCTCAGTTACTAAAGGTTAAGAGGACACCAGTTAAGGGGAGTATCACAGGCACTGGTTCAGTCAAAACAAGGGTAAGTCATGCTACTTTTATTGAGATTCTTTCAAGGGTAGATAAAGAGTTCAATCTCAAAACAAAAGCATATATTATGTCAACACAACTTACATCATTGTTACCATCAAAATCCGTTTCACCAAGCAATTGGTCACACATAAATGGACTCTTCCTGGCAGACCCTAATTATAGTCGGCCCGGAAGGATTGATTTATTATTAGGTTCTAAGGTATATGCTAATATATTGAAGGACGGATTAATTCAAGGTCCACCAAACACACCATGTGCTCAAAACACAAGTTTAGGTTGGATTCTTTTTGGAGATTGTGAAGTTAATGAGAATGAAGAATTTATTGCAATGCACCATTGTGTGGATCTAGAAAATATGTTGAAGGGTATGTGGGAAATTGAGCTATCGGAAAAACGAGTATGGACAGAAGAAGAAAAGTTATGTGAAGAATTATTTAAAAATACTCATTCTAGAACCGACAGTGGAAGGTACATAGTAAAGTTACCAATGAAAACTAATCAACCATTATTATCATTACAGGGTGATACGAGAAAAATTGCTTTGATAAGGCTAAATCAACTGGAAAAGCGTTTTCAGAGGGAAGATGATTTAAAAATAAGGTACACAGAAGTAATAAATGAATATTTAAATATGAATCATATGGAAAGGGTTCCTGAAAATGAGAAGAATAAGTTAGCTGTCTATTTACCACATCATGCGGTCATAAGAAACGATAAAGAAACGACTAAATTGAGAGTCGTGTTTGATGCTTCAAGTAAGGGACAAAATAATATATCATTAAATGAAGAGATGCTTACAGGACCACAGCTTCAAGAGGATTTGAGAAATCTCATAATGAGATGGCGCACCAAAAGGGTTTGTTTTATAGCTGATGTACAGAAAATGTACAGACAAATTTTAGTAGCAAGGGAAGATACCGACTATCAGCGTATTCTTTGGCGTAATGATCCTATGGACGATGTTGAAGATTATCGACTACTACGAGTAACTTTTGGTACAGCTTCGGCTCCATATCTCGCAGTAAGAACATTAATGCAGATAGCAGAAGACGAAGGAAAGGAATACCCTGTAGCAGCTCAAATCATAAAAGAAGACTTTTTTATGGACGATTTGATGTCAGGAGCTGATTCACCGACAGACGCTATTACTACTGCTAAGGATATAAAAGCGATATTATTAAGGGGTGGATTCGTTTTACAAAAATGGGCATCAAACAATTCGGAGTTTATACAGCAGATAAAACCTTCAGAAAGAAGTTCTAAGGTAAATATTGATATACATTTGGATGGAACTATTAAAGCTTTAGGGTTAACGTGGAATATTGGAGAAGATGTATTTCAGTACAATCTTTGCTTTCCACCTATCACTGAAGTTATAAATAAAAGGAATATATTAGGAGATGTGCAGCGATTATTCGATCCGTTGGGATGGTTAGCACCAGCTATAGTACCTGCAAAAATGATGATTCAGAAACTATGGTTGCAGGGAATTGGTTGGGATGAGGAAGTTGATAAATCAATATTAGAAGAATGGTTAAATATACGACAGAGTTATAATCATCTTGATAAAGTTAAAATGAAAAGGTGGCTGCATACATTTCAAACAAAAATTAACACTGTTACTGTGCACGGTTTCTGCGATGCATCAACCAAGGCTTATGCAGCCGTGTTATATATGAGAGTTCAGACAGACAAAGGAGAAATTAAAACTAGTCTTCTAGCGGCAAGAACGAAGGTAGCACTAGTAAAACCGGTATCACTACCAAGACTGGAACTATGTGGAGCTGTTATTCTGTCGCAGTTACTGAAAAGAGTAAGAGAATCATTAAGATTATCGAATGAACAAGTTTTCGCGTGGACAGACTCAACTGTTGTACTGGCGTGGCTGGTTGGGAATCCTGGAAGATGGAATGTCTTTGTTAGTAACAGAGTAGTAGAAATACTAGAAAATACGGGTAACCAACGATGGTATCATGTTATCAGCGAAGACAACCCAGCAGATGTAGCTAGTAGAGGACAACTTCTACGTCAATTACTTGAAAACAAATTATGGTGGAAGGGACCCGCGTGGCTGCAATCAGCAAATATACCTGCAAAGAAAATTAAAAATAATTTGACAAATCTGGAACAAAGAAAATGCTTTAATACAAATATGAATGATGAGAAGGATAACAAAATAATACAATTTGAAGAATTTCATACACTAAATGAATTACAAAGAGTAGTAGTACACGCAGTAAGATTCTTGAAGCACACGAAGAAACCTGAAATAGAAAATAATGATAAATTAATTACAACAATAGAATTAGAAGACGCTTTAACAAGAATAATAAGAATAGCACAAGAAAATGAATTTTATGATGAAATATTAAAATTAAAAGCAAACAAATTAATCAACAAAAAAAGCAAATTATACTTACTCAATCCAATACTTGACAAAGATAATATCCTCAGGGTGGGCGGCAGACTACGACACTCAAACTTACCTGAAGACAGCAAGCATCCTATAATATTAGGTCATGATAATAGATTAGTATTACTTTTGATAGCTGACGCTCATAAGAGAACATTTCATGGAGGAACGCAATTAACAATAACATTTTTAAGATCGCGTTATTGGATATTGCGAGTGAAAAGCCTAGTTCGTTCATATCTACACAAATGTTTTATTTGCGCTAAGCACAGAGCTATACAAAGAGACCAAATTATGGGTGACTTACCAAAATGCCGTGTCACGCAAGCACGTCCATTTCTTCATGCTGGAGTAGATTTTGCCGGGCCACTACAAATTTTAACATCTCGAAATAGAGGAGCAAAATGTTCGAAGGCTTATATAAGCATATTTGTGTGTATGGCAACAAAGGCGTTGCACCTGGAGCTAGTCGGCGACCTTACATCTGAGTCCTTTTTAAATGCTTTTCAGCGTTTTGTATCTAGACGAGGAAGATGTAGTCATATTTGGAGCGATAGAGGCACAAATTTCGTCGGTGCAAATAAAGAATTAGCAGATTTATGGCATGCTGCAAATTTAGATATACCCGGCGATTTGATTGACGTTCTGACAAAAGACGGTACACAATGGCATTTTATTCCGCCTTACAGTCCGAACTTCGGCGGACTTTGGGAGGCCGGAGTAAAATCTGTGAAATTTCACCTGAAGCGAATTTTAAATACAAATTTAACGTTTGAAGAACTTACCACTGTACTTTGTCAGATTGAAGCAGTTTTAAATTCAAGGCCACTCTGTCCTATTGATTCCAATAACACGGATAATTTTGACATTTTAACTCCTGGACACTTTCTTATAGGTGAACCCCCTACCAATGTTCCAATACCAGATTTGACTCAATTAAATATAAATAGGCTTTCTCGATGGCAGATGACACAAAGAATAATTCAACATTTTTGGCATCGCTGGCACTCTGAATATCTAACTAGACTACAAGAACGACCTAAATAGCAACGTCGTACGAAAGAATTTCAAATTGGGGATGTAGTTCTGTTAAAGGATGAAAATTTGCCGCCTGGTAAATGGGCTTTAGGTCGCATTGTTGAAAAACATCCGGGACGGGATAATATTTGCAGGGTGTACAGTATTAAGTGCCACGGTAAGGTTATGACACGATCCGTTTCTAAATTATGTGAACTGCCTATCAATGATGATTAACTAAGTATGTACCCATATTTAATTGTTAAACTAAAATTATAATTTAATATGTTATGTTGTGTTCTTGCATGCTTTATAAGCTAATCAATAATGTTCGCTAGGAAGACTTTACAAAAATTTTAAATAATTTTGTGTATAAGTATCTTACAGCATATTGTATAGCAAGTATTAGAACATATTGTATTTTTTGGTACTTAAAATAGTTTAAGATTGCTTGAAATCCTTATAAATAAATAAACAAAAATAGATGAACATGTAAACTCAATGTAAAATAACTTGCATGAATATAGATGATTTTATTATAATTGCATAAGGTTATATATGATGATTGTCTATAAATATTTCAAATGATTATGTAAAAAACTAATGTTTTTTGGTGGGCGGTATGTTGGAGTTAAATTTAAGTATATCAATATGTCATGATTTCTGTGTGAGACAGTTGCAATTAAACACCCGTAAAGATCACACGCCAAAGCAGTTTCATTTATCTCGCCATACAAAATTGAACCTTATTACAATAACAAAGACTTTAATTAGTTTCTCTAAAAATATATATAGTTTTTTTGCTCAACCTCGAGTGTTTTTGTTCAGGTTCCGATACCGTGGTCCAGCAATGGGAGGAGATCCGCACGGGCTACGGCTACGAAACCTTCCACCTGGTGCAGCCCGCTATCAATGCGGAGTCTGCGGTCCGCAAACTCGCGTTCCGGCTGGACTTCGCCGTAGAGGGCAAGCAAGATGCACACATAAGTACTCTTGTCGCCTACAGTGATACGTGAGCCTGGACAACCAGCATATGAAATCGGTAAATAATATCGTGAAGTGCCGGCCACAACGATTGATTTAAATAAAGACTGCTACGGTACACTTGTTGGAGTGATAAAACTGCGTGAGTAATGCTGTAGCAAGGCACGCAAATATGTAGTAGGTAAATGAAGAAAACATATTGGTCAAAATGAAATGAAATGAAAAATGTTTTTTATTCAAATAGGCCTTCACAAGCACTTATTAGTAGTCAGACTCTAGCGCTCGGTTCGGAAGGTTGGTTTTGCTGAGAAGAGCCGGCAATGAACTTGGCAATTACTCTTTTCGAAACTAACTTAGATTTATTTACATTTCAAGGAATTAGTCTCACTGACAATATTTGGGTGTTGGGGACTGACAAAAAATAAAAGAAATAAAATTTAAAGTGAATGTTTACAAATATAATACATAATGACAAACTTAAGTAGACCAGCCCCGACAAGCAGCACCTGTTCACAAGCATGACGCATGTGGCAGCCATCGCCCCGCAGACATGTTTTAGGGAAATGAGCGACCCGTCACACAACGCCACCGCAAGTAAAGATTTCAAGTGAGCATGACTCACGCAAGCTTGATGAGGTGCTGATTGTAAAAAAAGAGATGAATGTATTGGAGGAGCGAGCTTCAATTGTATTTAGTCATTCGTGTGGTGTGTTCAGTGATCGGCGCGGGCAACAACACGTACACGGCGCTGCGGCCCGGCCAGCTGGCGTACGAAGACCAGACCAGGTCGCACAGGACACGCCCGGCATCCTCTCCCCCGACGAAAGCTAAAAAATATTCATAATAATTTATTTCACTATCACTAGGTACTGGAATGCAAGTTAAAATCTCCTAAAACTATCATAACTTTATATTTGGTATTCCATTGTTCTATTATCTAATATATAAAATTCTCGTGTCACAGTTTTCGTTGCCATACTCCTCCGAAACGGCTTTACCGATTTTTATGAAATTTTGTGTGCATATTCAGTAGGTCTGAGAATCGGACAACATCTATTTTTCATACCCCTAAGTGATCACGGGAACGGGAACGGGAACTACGCGGGTGAAACCGCAGGGCAGCAGCTAGTTCTAAATAAAATCATAATTATATTCACTTTCCTTACTACTAGACTAGGGGGAATGTAAACTACACAACATAAAAATAAAAACCTACCTATTATTTAAGTACAGTGTCGCGCCGACTCGGCCGACTACTCCGACTAGTTGAAATGTGCACGCGTGTATGTCGATGTCGCTCGCGGCCGTCGCGCGTCGCGTCGGTAGCTTCACAGCACATACCTCAGCTCAACTCTGTGTGTGGCCACGAGAAACGCGCCTCCTTGCTTTCGCCCGTCGGTGCGATCACATCTTATTATTTGATATCCCAACGGAATAATTTCTGCATCGTGTATTGATTCATTACAGCTTGTTTCAGTTATTGCAAATAAATCTACACCAGAGGACTCCATATTATTTTGTAATAATTTCAACTTAGTACGTAAACCTCTCGCTTTTTGGTAGTATATATCAATATTGCTATACTTTGTCGATTTGTTTATTTGTTGTCCTCCGAAACCAAATCCACTCCCCGAATTCGGCGTTAATTGGCCATACTTCCGGTTGAAATAACTTTTCATAGTCATTCTCAGAAACAGTAATAACAAAAGAAGAATAGTCCGTTTCTGTCTTATGATTAATTTTGACTATTTTTACCACAGCATCCGAGCCACTAAATTCTTTTACATGAGCTGTTAATTTTTCAATCGTAGTATCTAGCATCAGTCTCCATACATGTAGATGTTTCTTTTTCGCTAATCCCTTAATTTCCGTCACGTTATTATTTTGACCTTTCTTGACATCCTTGAATTGCGATTTTGCTGACCACGTATCCGATTGTTTTTTCATTAATAGCCTTATTTTCAGTTTTGAGAATTTCCGACTGATCAAGTATGGTAATAGTAGAATTATCTTTAGAATCTTTAAGGTTGTGTTTGCTTATTCTTGACTTTTCGGTGGTTTTTCTACGAACAGTGACCCATTCATTTTGGTTGTTGTCTAGTACTTTCGACGAATCAGTATCCTTAGCGGCATCTGTCTCAGAAATCAATTCCTGTTGTTGGGATACAGGATCGCTTGTAGCAATCTCTGGTTTTGTGGCCTCATGATCGGAAATTTTCTCAACGAAGGTGTGGGTATGTGGTGTCGCAGTGTCGGTGTTGGGGTTTTTGGTTCTACCTGCTTTTTGGTTTTTGTTAGAATTAGTCATTATTATATTGTAAGATTCCTCCAAATTATTTGCTAATATCTCGATCCTGGTTACGATCACTTAGCTTTTTTAACTGTTTTTTTGAATAAGAGTTATCAATATTTTTCTGCCCAACTTGCATATTTGTTTTTAATTCTTGCAGTTCCATTTTAGTGCTATAACACATCTGCTGAATATCTAATATGCACCTTTCTTGACTATCTAATCTATCCAAAACTTCCCGTCGAAACTGTTTTAACTCTGCCAACAAATTGCATTCTTGATCTGGTAATAACATCTCTAATTTCTTACTTTGACTTCCTCTTTGAGCATTGGCACTCCAATCACTGCGATCTTGGATAGTTTTCCTTTGCTCCGATGAAGGATGGACCGGTGAGTCATTGCTCATGTTTTTATTAGGTTTGGAGCAAACACATTCCGGACATACCCATTGGCGTTTAAAATCCATTGTAAAAGATTCGAAATCATTTTGACTAATGCCAAGACACAATAAGTCGTAGACTTTGTCACACTTAGTTTCCGAACACTTTATCATCACTTGACCAGTCACTTTCTTACTACAAGCTCGACAATAAGTCGTCATTGCGACAACAAATGTATTAACTGCAACTAACGTAAACAATTCACGTAACACGTCCACTCTGCGCGTGCCGCGGAGCAGAATTTAGTAGCGAATGTTTGGTGCACTTAATTACACGCCAAAGTACCTGGTCTCAAGATAGGAAAATTCAACAATAATGACATTATTGACATTGACACGTTTGCCATAACCTCCATTAAAACAAAATAATAAAGAGAGTGATGTGCCCATGCAGACTCCAATCACCTACAATACTTTTTTAAGCTTATTTTTAAACTGCAATGTAAAAAACCAAATTAAAAAGTAAAAAAAAATTTTAAAACAAGCTTTTATTCAAATGCGGTAAAACGATAAATAAATAATAAGCTTATAAAGTCATTCCATACTCTATATAATATAAAAGCTTGTCGTGAGATTAACTTCTCCATTCAATTAAGTTGATATGATGATTTTAAATATTCAAATTTTTCATCAAGGAAATACGAGTACTTAAATCTTCCAACAAGCTTTTATATGTTTTCCTTATATGTATATACAAATTTCACAGTCACGTCATCATACGCTCCGAAACTGAAATATTTGATCTGAACTGGAGCGTCGTCGGTGTAGCTGATGAGAGGTTCCTCTCCCTTCTTGCCCACTTCCAACAGGCCATCTGGAGATGAGAATAAGTTGATTGTTAAAATATTGAAAAATAGCTCCTAAGAGAAGTCCGCTAGTATGAATTATTATTACCAAATTCATGGCTCCCTTTGCGCTAACCCTAGCACTACTTATAGCTTCCTCACGCCTCATTTCAACTGGGATCATGTCGTAGTTGACTGTGTTTTTGATGGTTAGATTGGGCGGTAAGTTGACTGGGCCAAATCATGATGAACATTGAGAGACCCTTCACATTTTCCTTTACCACTATTTGTGAACAGCATGTTACCTGGTGTTAATATTGGGAGTAGATGAATTAATTGTCATTTGTTTGTTATGTCTATACCATAGGTCTATACTATATACTATAATAATAATATAATATTATAAAGAGGAAAGATTTGTTTGTTTGTTTGTTTGTTTGTAATGAATAGGCTCCGAAACTACTGGACCGATTTCAAAAATTCTTTCACCTTTGGAAAGGTACATTATCCCCGAGTAACATAGGCTATATTTTATCCCTGTATTCTCACGGGAACGGGAACTACGCGGGTAAAACCGCGCGGAGGCAGCTAGTAACTACTAAAGTACGATTACTGAATAGTCGAAGGTAGTAAGGACAAGCGGGTGTACGTACCCTTATAGAGATTGATGTAGAAGTGCCTCAGCTCGGTGGCGGAGAGGATGCCGGGCGTGTCGCGCCGCAGCTGGCCCTCGGCGGCCAGCATGCCGCGCCGCACCGCCGTGTACGTGTCGTCGTCCGCGCCGAGCACTGAACACAACACATGATTTTGGGTGCACTGCTACAGCATTACTCACGCAGTTTTATCACTCCAACGAGTATACCGCATCAGTCTATATTTAAATCAATCGTTGTGGTAGGCAACTTCCCAACATTATTTACCGATTTCATATACTGGATCCGCAACGGTTGGGTTCAACTTAGGCGTCAAGAGTATGTGTGCATCTCGCTCGCCCTCTGCGGCGAAGTCCAGCTGGAACGCGATCTTGGTGTCCGCGGACTGCACGACGCTGGTGGGATGCACCAGGTGGAAGGTATCGTAGCCGTACCCCCGGCGGATCTCCACCCGCTCCGGGACATCGGTATCGGGCCCTAAACAAAATCACTTCCATTTGAGGATTCTTAAAAACTAATTTATAACATATCATAAACCTAAAGGTTATATATACCTAGTCATAATTACCAATCACATTTTTTACTATTTAGGTAGTTCAAGTTAGTTAAGTACGTAAAATAGTTTTTAAAATGAATGTTTAGATTTTGTATGATATGATAAATAAATTGTATATGTAGTAATGATCATTAAAAGTAACGATAACTTTCTTTGAAATAAACTATGGCTAATATTTATAGCAAACATTGCACTTTGATCACTGGAGCAATCGTGTAACACTTAACATAGAAATATGTATCTACATTAAAAAGCAGTACAATTGATCCTCCTTCTATTTAGTGTTCGGGTGAAGGTAAACAGTAAATAATAGGATTCGCCCAAAGCTGTAAAGTAGGTAGGTACTTATGTAAGGTTTACTTACTCTTCCCTATAACCTCAAATATAAATTTCACCATCGTGTCGGTGTACGCTCCGAAACTGAAATATTTGATCTGAAGAGGATTATCGTCGATGTGGCTGATGAGAGGTTCCTGTCCCTGCTTACCCACTTCGATCAGGCCATCTGGAGACAAGAATAAGTTTATTGTCAAGATATTGAAGGTCCGCTCGTATAATATGTGTTATTTTCTCCAAATCCTTGGCTCCCTTTCCATAGTAACCCTAATACTACCTATAGCTTCCTCAAGCCTCATTTCAACTACGATCATGTCATATTGACTGAGTTGTTGACGGTTAGATTGGGCAAAAATCGTATGTAAACTTTAAAAACACCCTTTATATTTTCCTTTATTACTCTTAATCTCAATATTGGTAACAACATTGTTGCTGAGGTAAATATTATCAGTAGATCACAGTAGATCAATTAGCTGTCATTTGTTTTAGGATATTAATGGGACTATCTCGGTGCACTGCAGGGATGTTTGCCGAGGCAAAAACTAGCTGTTTTAGAACAATTAGCAACAGAATGCCCTCCCTGATGCGTTGCGTGCAGGACTGTGCTTCCAGTCTCCTACATAATACACTGTGGAGATGTGACTGTCCAGTTGTGTGTGTCCATACACATGGCAGCCAGAGTCGCTCTTATTTATGTAATCATCATCATCACCATTATCCTCGCCTTATCCTATTTAGGGTCGGCTTTGCGGTCATGTCCCTCCGTTTCATTCGGTCTCCAGTCAAATCCACATTCACATTCGCTCATATCATCTTTCAAACAATCATACCATTCTTTTTTTGGCCTTCCCCTTATACTCCTACCTTCTGGTCTTAGGTGCAGTGCCTTTTTGGTAACGTAGTTTACTTCTCTCCTCATAACGTGGCCGAATTACGAAAGCCGATGGCTTTAAATTTACAAAGCATACTCATTCCTTATTCAATCATTCCTCGTCACACCACACATCCATCTCAGCATTTTATTCTCTGTTACGCGCATTCTATCGCAGTCATACACCTTGGAGGGCCAGCACTCTTATGTATGTTAAGTAAGTAGTTGGTTTTGTGTGCATATTTTAAATTGCATGCTGTCTACTAAGTAACACCCCTAGTTCATAAGTAATTTCATGTAGGTACGTACTAACAAATAACAAATGAATTTACATATGTATCTGAAAAAAATTATTCACTATTATTATTGTTAGTAATATCTGGCAGCCTTGAATGTACCTACCCTCATACACGCGGATGTAGAAGTTCCTGAGCTCGTCGGGGGAGAGGATGCCGGGCGTGCTCTGTTTGATCTGGTCCTCGTACGCCAGCATGCCGCGCCGCAGCGCCGTGTAAGAGTTGTTGCCCGCGCCGATCACTGAACACAACACACGAAAGACTAAGTACAATTAAAGCTCGCTCCTCCTATTCGTTGACTCGTTTTTACAATAAGCAGCATTCTTTTTTCTTTATTTACCTACTACATACATATTTGCGTGCACTGCTACAGCATTACTCACGCAGTTTAATCACTCCAACGGGTGTACCGCATCAGTCTATATTTAAATCTATCGTTGTGGCAGGCAACTTAACGATATTATTTACCGATTTCATATGCTGGTTCTCCAAGCGCAGGTTTCACTGTAGGCGACAAGAGTATGTGTGCATCTTGCTTGCCCTCTACGGCGAAGTTCAGCTGGAACGCGAGTTTGTGGACCGCAGACTCCGCATTGATAGCGGGCTGCACCAGGTGGAAGGTATCGTAGCCGTACCCCTTGCGGATCTCCTCCCATTGCTGGACAACGGTATCGGATCCTGAACAAAATAACTCGAGTTTGAGCAATTCTAAAATACCTATACTACTTTTTTTTACAGAAACTAATTAAGTCCTATTATAAACTTACATAATAGTAACATTATGTATAATAAAAAAGCTAACTTTTTATAGTTGAATTGAGTTGAACTTACTTTTATCCAAAGCCGCCATTTGACCGCGATGTGAATGCACAGCAGGAGCGACACTACCGACACTAGCGAACTACAGCGACAAGCCGAATCGGATTCCAAAATAAAATGCAATCTACGTACTTATATACCTTTCGAATATGAAAAAAATACCCATGATTTAATTTTCTAAGAATCCACTATCTTTCGTACCTACTGCCAAGATCATAGGGGACAAAAGAAAGATAGAATGTAATGTAGGTAATTAATTTTTGAAATGAGATAATTGTTATTTTTGTGCATGAATATTATCGAAATTCGTAAGAAAGGAGATTAACGCTTTTGTCCAACTCTGATTACGTCTTAAGTAGATAGATAGTGCATACATAGTCGCAGAGTAATAGTAATATAATTATCATTGATATCATCGTGATGAAATATTTAATCAATGATGCTTACCTAGCAGGGTAGGCCTGCTTGTTGACAAAACCAAAACTTGTATCGTTATGATAATAAATAAGACAGACAATGCCTCTGGCAATGATACTGCGAATTGACTCTCTGGTTAGCAGCTGACTTTGAAGCTGCTCGGTCGCAGTTGCGAATCCTTGGAGCTACGTCGCATGGTCGCCCACGCAAGCGCTGGCTGGACGTCGTCAAGACATGAGAGCTAATAGGATGTAAAAGACCGGACAAAGTGGAGGAAGCTCAGCCGGAAGGCGGACCCTGGCAATACCCGGGACTAACGCCAGGTAGAAGAAGAAGATGGTCCCTCCCAGGACACATGCGTGCTTGTACATGTCTGTTTGTTCTTTGTCCGGGTTTAAAAAATTGTAAAATAGGTATGAAGTATATCGGCTATCTGGCTATCATATAAAAAACAAGCTCTGCTTAATGTGATCATCACGTTGGCCGTGTCAAAACTGTCCGACGATAAAACATATATTTTTTTTATTGTGGCGGTGCAGAATCGGTGGGGTGGCGGTGACCGATTGCAACAGGTCAGATTATTTGTCAACTAAATGACCTTGAAGTATAGCTATTAGGTACTTGTGAATAAAAATAGTACCAGTATATTTTCTACGTTCAGTTTAATGAAATCCCTAAGGAATTAATTCTCATAGCTTGCTTATAGCTAGCTATCTTTTATTTATTCATTTAAAATCAGCACGACATATATCACTTACGCTAATACATATACTAAATCTAATTACATTTTGCAGTTTAAATAATATAAAATCTCGACAATTTTCTTTTAAATATTTATTTGGTTCCTTCTCCATTATGGTAACACTGCCGAGCTATGCCAAAATAGAAATGAATATAAATATAAATTCAAATCCCGCGCGCACTAACAAAGCGGCAAGCCGCGCATGACGAAATCTGAGCGAGCGGCGTTAAATTGCCGCCGCGTCCCGCCCTTAAAAGGAAACATAGGTTGAAGTTTAAACATAATTTTAAACACGCTCTCGGTGCCAGAACCATGGACGTAATATAATATATTAGGTCCATGGCCAGAACTTATAGTAATATTTGCAAGTTGGCATTAGCTATGATGTCGTTGCCATTTTCGAACGCAGTTGTTTATTCTCCCAGGTTGATATCATCAAAGACAAATTTAAGAAATAGGATAGCTATCCGCATTTTACGAATAAGTTACACATTCATAAACGTTTGTATTGTATTCATTTTAAACCAATTTAAAAAATTCTAAGTAGTATATTTAATTGTCAAAAAATGTATGGACAGACGACGGATATGAAGATGATTTAATAATTGAAAAAAAATACCGGCCGAATTGAGAACCTCCTCCTTGTTTTTGGGAAGTCGGTTAATAATTGCCGAAATAGTATAAAATACTCCATTTTCAAATGTATTTCATTAATAAATGTTCTGGATTTTGTGGGAGTTTTCTAATTGAAACCTGAGTATCCCCAAAACTTTGGGAAAGATTTGGGGAGAATGTGAAACCGTAATCTGGCATCACTAAAATAAATTCTGCAAGCAAGCAAGCAAACGCCAAACCAAAGAGTAATATAGTAGGCCAAACTGGCCAAACGCAAGAAACAAAACAATACCGAAATACTAAAAAAATATGGAGTCATGGTTGATTGAACTTGATTGTGAACAAGATATCTGCAATGAATAGTTTTACGTGTTCCAAAGTATACAGAGACGTCTCAAATTCTCAATCTTCGATGAAGTTCATAAGCGTATTCCCGCCGTACACCTGCCCATGCCGCCATTATGTGATTTTTTTTATAATGGCGTCTGACCAAAAGCATTGTTGGGATATGAAGAGAAAGGACGATGAATATCTAAATAAATACCAAAGTGCGGTCGCGGAGCAGGAAGAATTTCATACATTAACCTGTATTATTGCATCCCGCTCACAACCTTTTTTCCTGCAAAAGTGTGTTGAAGATTACATGTGGTGGTAAAATAAAATATTCAAACTAAGCCATCTTGGATTTTAATATGTCGAGTTTGTGATATTTGTGAAGAAGGTTTGGCACGGTCGAGTTTCGCAAGTGCATCAATGCATGCGGCTTATATCGCTTATCTCAGTTTACATTGGGTTATTGTTTTGGAAATAAATAATAGCACTTTTCTCGAAATGTTTGCGTCTATTATCCTTTAGCTTTACATGCTTATATTCCATCTTATATCTTTATATAGATTGCCTACTTATATTTCCTACTATAGTACTGGTTGTTTTTGCCTTAAATTGTTTAGTCTCTTTTCCAAAAATGTGTACTAACAATAGTTTATATTTCTGTTGTAAAGAAATAAAAACTATGGTTAAGTATTACAAACAAATATTGTTTCTGCATGGTTGTTTTGGTCTAAGGCTCTGTTTCAAACAGAATTATTTGTGCTGTTGACGTTTCATCTGGTCTTGGAGATCCTTGCGATAGTGTCCAGAAAACTTAAATACTTAATAATTGTATTTGGTTGTTTTGTGAAGATATGTTGCTGAAACTTTGGTTATCGTTACTGTTGCATTTTTACCATTTGTGATCAAGTTGCAAACATAAATGTAATCTATTTTATCTGGTTTGGGAGACAATCAGAAGTCCAATAATAAAATATATCAACTAAAAATAAAATAAATAAATAGCGAAAAGCTCGCCTCAAAAAATGGTGTATGGAGAAGGGGAGGATGTGTAATATAATGGTTAGTCAAGTACATATAAATAATTTGATTCCTTCTTAAATGTGATATTTAACAAGGAACCAAGTATCTATCTGTATAACAAACTAAAATAAATTAATTAAACATGATAATATTATTCTAATATACATTATATTTAATAAATATCAAAAAAAATATAAAGATTTTGATGTAAGTACATTGTTTGCTACATCAGCTATCTTAAACATAGTTGACCTATATGATCTTGTTTTTATTTCATTTAGTTATCAAAATATTGTACCTATTGCTAGTGGGTTTTTTGGGTAATGTTGTCACGAGTGCAGGCAAGCTATTAATAATAAATATCCCGGGACATTTCTCTCACATGGCCAATCTGATTCCAAACTAAGCAGAGGTTGTGCTATAACCAGATAGCTGTTATACTACTTTTAAATACATACTTAGATAGGTATTTATATCCATACGCAGAACAAACAGACATATTCATGCATCCAAATGTTTGTCCTGGGTGGGATTCAACACGACAGGTGGCTTGAAAGTCAGCGTCACTAACCACAATGCCAACTGGGCTGTCAGCTATTGAAAGTAAACAGTGTCTGGAGCGGGACAGCAGATCTGTGGAGGTCAGTAGGTTATATAGGTATCTATATTAAACAGAACACAAACACTACAATATAGATAATAAATAAATAATTGATATAATATTTAATTATTTATTTATTATCTATATTGTAGTTTTGTTATCTATATACTCAATATTGATGTGAGGGGAAAAATATATCTTATACAAGCTGTCTCCGCGCGGTTCCGCCCGCGTTCCCGTGGGAATACGGGGATAAAATATAGCCTATGTTCATGGGAGATAGTGTAGCTTACCAATAGTGAATTTTAATTTTCAAGTAATCGGTCAATCAAATCTTTCCTCTTTATAATATTAGTGTTGGTAGTCCATTGTCGTAGAGGTTGTCCATTTGTTGGTCCAAGGTTTGATTCTGAACTACAATATGGGTAGAATAAAAAATCACAAAGGTTTCTTTAAATAAATGTATTTAGGACTCACAAAAATATTATTTATTGACTTTTTTTACGAAGAATATATAACTGAAGATAATTATAATTATACATGATGATGGTGGGTCATGTAAGATTGAATTTCCTGTTTGTTTATTTACTTAATAGTTATTTATTATTTCTATGAAAGTTACCCTTGTCATAGGTGACAAACAGTAATAATAAATAATAATATATTTAAATATTTCTCCTCACAATGAAAAGACTTATGGTGAATGCAAAAATAAGTATTATCTTATAAAGTTTAACAATTTACGGTCTACTATGTGTGGAGCTGGTGTCTATTATAGGTGGAAACCTGGAGAGATCACCAGGTCCTCACCCAACAGAAATTCAGTATAACATAATGTAAGCCTTAAAAGAAATAGGTATATCAATTTAAACAAGGCTGGACCAGTGGACATGTTAATAAGTTTTGCTTTGGTACTTTTGGTGGTGTAACGTCTGCCTGTCCAACCAATGCTGTGATCCCTCCAATTTATAATTAGATACGGTATTATTAATATCATCATGCCAACTCTCATCTCGTTGTATTATACTTAGATAGAACATGCAAGTGAGTGATTGACTATTAAACATTTGTTTGTTTTTTTTGCAAATAGTGTCTCTGTCTAAGCTTGCTTTCTTCACATAAATATTACAAATACGTTTCTCAAGCAAGCTAAATATCTTTCATCCTTGAATTTATTTATTCACACGATACATAAAACAAATTACAACAAAAAAAGGAAATAATAGAACATAAATAAAACAACAGCAATGCTATTCTGCAAAACATGAAGTCGCCTAAGCGGCCGCCTAAGCGAACCGCGCTCCCTTCGACGTAGAAATCGCTAAGCGAGTTTTGGTATTCCCATACATCTCAAATGACTGAGTGAAGTGAAGTGACTTTCATACCTCTGGGTGATGTTGGCAAGCAATTAGTGCTTGACGTCATGTTGACGCCTTGACAGTTTATATGAATCGATATTATCGGTTTTATTTTTATTTGTGTTTCTTTCGGCATTGAATGATTATAAATTAGTAATAAACATATTACGTAGCAAAGTAAATAAAGTTCCATCTAATTAAATGCGAAGCCAATTTTCTAACGAACACATTGATATATTTTTATATAGAAGCAGAATGAATGTTGTCTGTGGTGCAAACATATGGCAACACAACGCATTTAAATCAATTGCGAAATCGTAGTGGTCGACGACGTAAATTATTCAATTATTATTATTACTGGAAATCATGAGGATAAAGTAAATACATTGTTGCCAGAAGGTTACTTTAGTAACCTCACAGGTGATTTTTGACTTCGTTAGGTTACTTGGAGGTTACACCACAGAAAAGGTTACAAAAGGTTACTTTTAGGTGATTCAATGTTTGTCGTCAATATACCTACTACGTTTACAAGAGACGAAATCGAGAGACACGCCAAAAAAAAAAAAAAACGACGTCAATAATTTAGAGACGTTTACAAGAGACGATATTGAGAGACACGCCTAAAAAAAAAAAAAAACGACGTCAATAATTTTGAGACGTGTACAACAGATCAAATTAAGAGACGCGCCAAAAAAAAAAAAAACGACGTAAATATTTTGGAGACGTGCACAAGAGACCAAATTGAGAGACGCGCCTAAAAAAAAAAAAAAAAACGACGTCAATATTTTTCCTATACAAAAGGTTACTAAAGGTTACTTTTTTGGACAGTTCAGGTCACTTTTGAAATACCTCGCTGGCAACACTGAAATACAAAGGTACGTTATTGTTTTTACTGTGAGTCGATCATATATTTAAAATAATATGTCATATTATAGCAAACGTGTGGAAACTCGTGTACGAACAAGCCACCCCTCACAAGCTCAAATAGAGATTCTGCTGGTTGGATCGCGAAAGGCATCCTGCATTAGCGAAAGGCTATTCAAGGACACAATCCGCAAGGGATAAATAGTATACGAATACATAGTATTGGTGACAGCACCACCAAGACTTGGAAGCACTGGATGAAGGTATATTTAATTTATTACTAATATAGTTTTAAAAGACCAATTGACTTTCAAGAAGATAGTTTAGTTATTTAAGTAGAATTTTACTCTCTAGGTATAAAAATATTAAGTAATTATTTTTTCTTATTCCATTTAGTATTGGTCTGATCAAAAAAAGTGCTGTTAAAAAGAAGGCATAATGGGAGGTGAAGAATTTGCTACTGGAGATATTTTGGGAATCCCATTGTTTAGTGTCAGTGGAAATATATTATTTTATATGAGCAAATAACAGACCTACTGCTGTTTGATAAGATACATTGCTGACAAGTTGTAAGCTTAATTCCCACTGAGGATAGGCCTTTGTGTGTATATTAGTTGTCTCAAGTCTATAGGCATTTTTCATAAAAATATGAATGTGTTTACTAAAAAAATTGTGTGTATAGTGTATAAATCATTTACTTTTAAAGTACAAGTCATTTGAATAATATACCGGGATATAATTTAATTCTTAACTTAAACAACTTGTTTTTAGGAAACTTCTCATCGACCCGAGTAGCAAGATAATATTGTTGTGCAAATGGAACATCACATAACAACAGTTGTATGAAATATTGTTGAAGAACAACGACTTGAATTAGATAAAGCTCAAAGTCAACAGAATACTCAATTGATTGGGGCTGTGACTGACTTATGTGAGAACATTGTTAGCCAAAATGCTCAAAGTTCCAGGATGATGGTGGAAGCTATCAAGTTGTTGGCTTACAAAAATTGGAGAAGGAATGTTTTCATTAAGTGATGCTGATCAAAGAAACAGAGATAATAATTAACATTTATTTTATTCTACTTTATTTTTATCTTAATGTTTCATAGGTTTCTATGTTTAATTTTAAGAGTATAAAATAAAACAATTTGTGGTCTTCTTTGATTAAAACATATTTTACTTTAATAGTATTTTATTACCAATACCATATGGGCAAAATTCGAAATTAAAAAAGTAAATACAGGTGAGTTAAGAAATATATCATTGAGCTAAAAACTATAGGGTAAATAAAAGAAACCGTCAAAACTAGGTAAATAAAGATACAATCAATTAAACTAGGTAAAATAACATGAAATCATAGTTTTATTAAAATGTTTTTAAGCAAAATATATATCTTAATATAATTTGAGAAAAATAGAATATATGTATTCTATTTATAAGTCACAAACACAGCTTAATAATATTTAATCTAGCTATTTATAACAATGCTGTAGGATAGGTAGGTACCTACAAATCTCTTAAAATTATTAAGGCAAATATTTATAGCCTATATGTGCTTACATAACATAAATACTCAAATAACTGCTTACCTGCTGATTTTACATTTACTTTACATAGCCTTTAAATCTAAATAAAATTTCTAGATTGCCACAACCGGTTAATTAGTTGGATTCTTCGCATTCTTCCCACGGCTAGGTCATTTTGGGGTGCATTATCAGGATCTAACCTCTCATGCAACTGAGCTACCAATATATTTTCATGTTCTGTCTCTTCAGAACATAACATTGGTGCTGGAATGCCTGCACAGTTACACATATTGTGAAGCACACAACATGCCATTTCTGGAGAATAGTGTAGTACTCTGTGTACTAAGAGGCATCTAAAGCGACCCTTTAGTACCTCAATGGCCCGTTCAACAGAGATTCGGGTTGTCATATGAAGGGAATTGTAGTGCCTCTCAGGCGTGTCTTCTTCAGCATTTGGTACGGGAGTCATAAGACAGGATCTTTGTGCATAGCCAGAATCTCCTAAAATAACAATGCAGTTGTTACAAACTATTACTACTAACAAATAAAATCATAATTTAAAATAAAATAATTAATAAATATTATTTACAAACCTAATAAAAATACTACCTACTTCATTTTCATTTAATATTATCAAGTGGCGTTTAATTTCACTTTTATTAAAAATAAAACTGTTTATGGGTAGCACCACCATATGTTGGATCCACATGCAGTATATTTAAATCAGCATCTGTAATCTAAAATAAAAGGATATTTATAAGTTATAAAGCCTAATTTCATGATAAAAATACTATCCGGGTCTCACCAATTGTACATTTCTAGCATGGTGTCCTTTGCGACAGTAATACCTTTCTTCATCTTCAGAAGGTCTTACCATTGATACTAGTGTACCATCAATACAGCCTAGTACACTTGGTATTTTAAATTTTTCATAAAACCTACAAGGAAGTTAAGTATTAATGTCATCACATCATATTTGAACCAATGTGACGAATTGGTGATATTATAGATATATAAGAGGTCTACCTGGTTATTAGAACCTGCCTTTCTGGTGCATTTTGGGGAAATCGGATATTTTTTTACAATGTGTGGGTGGTTCAGTGCCTTCACAACTTAACGTATACAGAGAGATGCTGAGGGCTGTGATATAAATGTATTTGCATTTCTGCTTACAATTTTTTGGTAGCTACCAGTAGCTAAATATATATGTAACAACATTTAGCTCTTAATTGTTAATATATAGGTAAACAACTCATTAACTATGTCATATAAATAGGTAACCACTATTACTTACCGTATTTATTTTGAATAAATGTAATTTTAGATAAATTACTGATGATCTCGCTTGCAAAACTGTAACTTTTAATTTGACAGATAAAATCGAAAGCAATTGCGAAGTGACAGTAGAAGTGATCGCGGAATTTTGTTTGAGAATACCGATACCAGAAATATTGTATAGAAAAATGTCAAAATCTCGCTTGAGCGAGTTGTGTGATCACAGGCACAAGTTTCACATCGACGACGTTAACACGCGAGGGGCGCCACTGTAGATTATTTATGTTTGTGAATACCGATTTGCAATCTCACCGAGATTTCAGCTTCGAGTGTGTTCGCAGAATAGCACTGCAGATCTGAGATGCAAATATATCTATGTATACAGAAAAATATAATTTAAAATAAATAGGTACCAATGCGACAAATATGAAAATGACTATGATGGCGAACATTTCCTCGAGTGTCCTGTCGATGGGCCCTGACCCTCCGCTCGAGTATTTGGTTCGTATATGCCACCATGTCTTCATGTTCGTGGTAAACGAAGGTTCTCTAAGACAGTCCGCGTAACAGTGTAAAAGCCACCTGAGGCTATCACCTTCTAGTCAATAAAAAAAAGAGGGTTCTCTTCTATGAGCTGTATAAGAATGGGTGATGTTTTAAGCTTCTGCTTCATTTAATCGAAGGCAGGATGTTATTCATCTGTCCAACACCAAGAAACATTCTTGCAAGTAAGCTTAGATAAGGGTTTCATTAAATTTTAAAAGTTAGGTACTAACTTCCTTTTTTTTATGCCACTAAGGTGGCAAACACGCATACGGTCCCACTAGATGGGAAGCGGTTACCGTAGCCTATGGCCGCTTGCAACACCAGGGGCGACAATCACGCGGTGCCGAGCCTTTAAAAATCTCTTCATTCCCTTCTTGAAGAACAAAAATAAACGATGAACAGGAATCCTGATGGGCTTGCTACTGGTGGGGTTCCACGTGGTGCCCTTAGCAGTACGCTACACTGGCTCTGGCCAATGCCTTTCACTTACGCCTAACTGGACACTCCTCGCTAAACGCGTTATGCCCAGGAGTGTCCAGTGTGGGTGCCGTGCAATTGCAGTACGTCGAGAGGGCATTGGCGAGCCAGCCAGCGCATGCGGATTTCATATGCGGTCCCTCGCAATGACTGCACCTTACGGCGGTTTCTTTGCAGAACCGTCGTCCGTGCCCGCAGCCGAGATACTGGAGCACTGCACGAGTGGAGAGTGGTCCTCCTCTTTGACCTTTTGAAGGTCAATGTGCACCGCTCCTGCTTCGACCAGGCTCCGCGAGGGATACCCGCAGCACCACATGACCGACATGGGGGGTTTCTCGCTTTCCGCCGAAAGCGCACAGCCAGGCGGCATTCCTCCTCTTTGAGGTTCAGGAACAAGTCCCGGTTCTTGTTCCTTAGGGGTTTTACGATTTCCTCGTCAGTGATAAGACATGCTTAAGAACCAGAAGCGGATCCTTATTTCGGATTTCCTCCACTGTGAGTCGACCACTCATGCTTTGCAGGCGCTCCTTTAACTTATCTCTGTCCTCGATGGTGCCGCACCCGACGATGACCTTACGGTCCTTGGCTTTTCGGACCCGGTCCACCTTGACCCACCCCTCCTTCGCGTTGATGGCCTCCCTGAGGCTGGCCAGCACCTCCTCGCCGGTATGGGTCTCGCCCCTGAAGGCGACCATAATCGAGTGAAGTTTGCTGTTTTGTCACCCCGTCAGGTTGCGTTTAGTTTTTAAGTTGCGGGAGTTACCGAGGTGGATTTTGGCTCTACTGAGGCAGGCCTTCGCTTCAGCGACTCTCGACGCATAGTTTGATCTCTTCGGAACAGTTAAAACCAGTCAAAATTGAGAGTAGTAATATGATGTGCCCGAAAACAGTGCAGTCACTGTGGCCGTGTCAACTCAATAGACTAAACTAAAATGATTAAAACTATTGATTGACCGAATACGGTTCAAGTCAAGGGGTCAATAGGACACAGCGTATGGATGAGGTCTCCTAGATCTTTTTATGTATTTTTCCCTAGTGCGTTGTGGTTCTAGGAGTCGGTATGATAACTTTTAAGATCGGAGACAATAATTTTCTATGAATACCTACCGGGGTGGTGTACCAAGTGATCCGGGAAGGTGAGTGGGCAAAATTTTTGTCCTATCGGGCCTTTCAAGAACGTGCTTGGGCTCCTCTGTAAATAGCACAAGGTTTGGCTTGGTTCCCTCGATAATTCTTTCCTTAGCTGTGTGTCCAATTCAGTCTTCAAATTGTGAAAAACCGCAATTTGGGTATAATAAATCATGTTTATATCAATATGATTATAATAATGTGGCAGCTAGTGTAGAGAACGCCGTCCACGCCAGATAGTGAGTATAGAGAACGCCGTCCACGAAGTTTCCAATACACCACATCTCTCCCCTCCTAGCTGCAGCGGATCAAGGATGCGCCCAAGAGCTAGCTGGTGCGAACTTCGTAGTGGCGTCGGCCCAAACGTTTTATGATGCTTCCAAACTGCCACCGCTGCGTGGACTCGTGTAGTCACGAGCCTGTACCCGATCGCCTTTCAACTCTCTGACATAGATCTCCTGAAGAGTTGTTGCTGCCTTCTTTTCTTTTCTCTGCCAAACATACGCTGGTACGGAGTTTGACCATTAGCATTTGCCGGCATTTGGTGTCCGTCGGAGACGAGTTTTTACTGTCACTAACTTACTAGGTTGCCTCCTTCGTTATTCTGACAATAATAATGTAACACCGCAGGGTATTTTGTTGTTAATAGCTCACATGATAGTGGTCTTTCGCCTATTCAGTCCACTGCTGGACGTATTTGTGTCTCGGCTCAGTATGTTATAACGGGCAGGACGCACTGCTCGAAGACAAGTGATAATGGAGAGCAATGCGTATTCATTCAACATTGTTGCTCCGATAAAAGTGAAAGGCGCTGGCACAGCGGCGCTGTAACTGTAGGAGTCTTGACTACTGTGTGTCACCCACCACATTCCCGAGAATCCCGGCAACTTGATTAATTAAATATGAAATATTAATGTAATGAAATGAGATTAATAGGTCAATGTCGTGGGGACATATAGAATAGAATAGAAAGAATAGAATAGAATTTTATTGACAGCAGAAAAAAATTATAATAAAACAATAACAATAAAAACAAACAAGGAATTATAAAATAAAGCAAAATAAAAAAAAACAAATAATACAATGGTAGAAGTGCTGCCAAAGGGGGACCAGCTCAGCATGTGCTGCTGAAGTCAGCAGCGCTGATTTTCAGCTGGCACCTGTAGTGACCACGGCTCAAGAAATAAAAAAAGTTATATATATAGTTAACAAATACACAGATAAATGGAGCAAGATAATAGTGAGTACATACTTAAAAACATTATATATATATATAAAATAATAAAGTCAACAATCTCGCTGCGCAAGACATCGCCCGAGACTGGCGGGATCGTTCCCATTCTATATGGCGCGCCACTCGCGCCAGTTGCCATGGGGCGCGCAACGAGATTGCAGGTGTCAATACACATAATTAATATTAAAAAATTAATATACTACACATTACGTAAACTATTGAAATATGTGTGTCATTGTGTGTAGTGTGCACATCGACAGTGTATGTGTGTGTAAGTTCCAATGATTAGTGTAGTGTTAGGTAGGTAAATAATAAAAGAAAAAAAAAAAAACTACGTCACGGTAATCGCTGGCATACAGTAAGCGCATCCAGTCGCGGCGACGTTGCCGCCCCGCCACTCGGGGCCCGTCGCCGCGTCGGCAACGACAAACAACCCTACCTACCTACTTACACCAAGTTATAACAGCCGTCGGCTTCGGTACCTACGCCTCGACTCAACCGTCCACCACCGCGAGAAGTGAAAAAACTACGGTA
The DNA here is from genome assembly GCA_905147785.2 of Thyatira batis. Lineage (NCBI taxonomy): Eukaryota > Metazoa > Arthropoda > Insecta > Lepidoptera > Drepanidae > Thyatira > Thyatira batis. The sequence continues at coordinate 77,622 of LR990513.1, forward strand.
AGAATTTTGTCCACCTCGTTACCTAAAACTAAACTTAAAACATTTTAATATATAAATAATCAAAAAAAAAAAAATTAATTAAATAAAAATAAATAAACGACAGAAAGTCAGGTTAGGGAAATTTGAAGGTCAAAAAGAATTTTTCTGTACCTTCTTCTAAAAGTTTGTAAAATTTTCAGGTCACGCAATGGCGGTGGAAGGTTGTTCCAGCATTTAGTGGCGAGGTATCTGAAGCTGCCGCGGAATGCAGCTGAGCAGTGGGGCGGGATCCGGAGCAGATAAGAGGACGCCCTCGACGCATGGCTGTTATGATCGCGAGCCCAGCTAAGCTTACTGTACAAATACTTAGGTGTTCCACTCTTTATCGTACCAAACAAAAGGGTAGCAAGATGCAACTGTCTTCGGTAACTCATCTTCAGTATGTTATTTTTATTAAGAAATGGTGTAACATGACCACGGGGCGGGATTTCGAAGCAGAAACGAGCACACGCATTTTGCACTCTCTGTATAAGGTGTTCTGTTTTTTTTAGCAACCGTGGACCGTACACCACGTCTAAATAATTGAATTTTGATAGAACTAAGGAGTCAATAAGTCTGATACGTAGCTCCACACTTAGAAACGGTCGGATTTTATATAAAATCTTAAGCACATAAAAACATCTACCAACGGAGTCCGATATATGGCGTTCGAAACGTAGTTGTTCATCAAAAATTAGTCCCAAGTTTTTTGCTTCCGTGACCCTTTCTATTGATTCTCCGTTGATGTTAACCTGGGGATGTATCTGCTCAATTTTATTTATTTGTGCTTTTGTGCCTATTATCATAAACTTAGTTTTTTTAGCGTTCAGCAACAGACAGTTTCGATGTGCCCAGTTGTAAACACTAGCCAGATCCTCGTTTAATTTACTAATGGCTTCTTGTGCGTTGTAGGGTTTAAAAGATATATACATTTGTAAGTCGTCAGCATATAGATGGTACTTGCAGTGGCGTATACCATCAACAATACTACTGCTATACAATATAAATAAAAGGGGGCCCAGTATAGAACCCTGCGGAACGCCTTTAGTAACAGGTAAACTTTGCGATTTATGCGTAGTACCGTCTTCTTTTTGGATTTCTACAACTTGTGAGCGATTGCTTAAATAAGAATGAAACCACTTTGTAGCTTCTGGGCTAGAACCATAGTAATTTAACTTGGATAAAAGGAGTGGAATATTGATGGAGTCAAAAGCACGAGAGAAGTCTAGCAGCACCAAGATAGTACTCATTCCCTGATCCTGGGAATGAGTACTATCTTGTCTCTATATTATCTCCATATAATATTTTTATTTCAATACTTATGATATTTTTTTAAGAATACCAATTACATGGGTACTATTTACGACACATGGACACAACTGTTCAATACATTAACTCTATAGATGTTTCCTAAATTATTTTGGTCGGCGATTCTTCGTTAAATAAATAAATTATGGGAACGATGAAATAAAACATGCGATTAATTTGCATTAGGTATGCGAGTATATTTTGATCTTAGTAGATGCTTTGAAAACTCACATAGAAGTATAATAATAAAAAACAGTCTTCACCGGTAACCAAGTAAACAAATAACAAATCACTAGCGGCGCGGGCAGCCCAGAGGCAAGCGCGCAGTCTCAATAGACAAGGATGCCGCCACATCAGCCCCCCTGGAGACCTTTAGGGTCGAAAATAATCGGGAAAATGTACACGACGTCCAGCTCGTGTCATATGGGGTTCAGACGTAGGTGGTATTTGAGCGTCTGCAGGCCTATGGTGTGGTGATGAACAGCTCCAAATGCGTTTAAAAAAAAAACACAAAATAAATCATCACTTCAATAGCCTCGTGACTTTGTATGCAATGTATGATTGTATCGATTACATTAATCGAGATAATTCGTATCGTATTCGATTCTGATTCGTATAATACTGTAATTAGTATTGTTGTTGCTGCATTAAATGACGTGTGACTTTCAATCGTGACTATGTTGTACAAATAAGAACTTTGGACGTAAATAGTTCGGAAAGTCGCATGTTTGAATCATATTAATATACATAATATAACTATTTAATTAGAGTTCCGTAACAAAATATTACATCAAAAGGATCTCAGATTGCGACTGATATAATAATATCCTGGGACATTTTTCACACACGGCCAATCTGATTCCAAATTAAGCATCAAAGTGAGCTTGTGTTATGGTAACCAGATAGCTGATATACTACATATACTACTTTTAAATACATACTTATATAGATATTTACAACCAGACACAGGACAAACAGACATATTCATGCATACAAATGTTTGTCCTGGGTGGGAATCGAACCCACGACCCGCGGCTTGAAAGTCAGGGTCACTAACCACAAAGCCAACCGGGCTGTCTTGAGTATGAGTTTGCACTTATAATTTTGTTAGTAACGACAAAGACTTTATTATTACAACCCCGTTTTAGGGATTTTGGTGGACAACCTGCGGTCGGTTCCGCTGTTCCCTATAGTGATGTACATAGTGATTGTTGTATAAAGATGTAGCGGCCACCTAGGGCTCCTGAGAGTGACCCTCCACTATGCGGATGCTGCTGGTTCCGGTCAACCCCACACGGAAAATAATGCCTATCTATAAATGCACAGACTTGTGTGCACAGAAGTGAAGTGACAATGTAAAGATTTCTTCTTAATGAGGACCGTCAGGGCGGGTGTCTATGACTTACACATAGACATTCCCCACCGTGAAGGTTTGGCCCGAACACTACTTAAAATGGCAAATCTATACTAATATTATAAAGAGGAAAGATTTGTTTGTTTGTTTGTAATGAATAGGCTCCGAAACTACTGGACAGATTTCAAAAATTCTTTCACCATTGGAAAGCTACATTATCCCCGAGTAACATAGGCTATATTTTATCCCTGTATTCCCACGGGAACGGGAACTACGCGGGTAAAACCGCGGGGAGGCAGCTAGTATTAAAATATAGTAGCTGTGGCAGAAGCGATCTCCTTAATTGTTTTACAATGGTCTAAGACAGATTATTTCCTTTGCCCTACGGGTTTTCTTTTCAAATTTGCTACTGTCGGGCTTTTTGCAGCGGACATATGATTTTAACGGAGTTGCGCGGGTCAACTAGTTATAGAGATAAAAGTGTACTAAGGCAAATATACCTGGTGACAGGCACTCGTTCCATTTAGTGGCATCTTCGGTTCCTTGACATATGTGTGTTGCAATTGCGTCATGCAACATGCACTCTTTCTGTTTGTTATCTTTGCCTTCTTTTCCTCACCTGCTATAGAAATTGTTGATCCTGGTAGATGTTCCGACAGTTTAAATGAATTCAACTCCATGACGTGTAAGAATGCCCTCAAAAACATTGTCCCTGATGCTATTGCCCGTCTGTCTTTCTTTCCCCTCTCTTTATGCTTGAGATATGAGGCAAAACGTCCAACTAGTTGTCATTCTTTTTCTAGTCTTTTCTAGATTTGAGGTCGTTCTTGTTTTTGCCACTAGCTTTTTCTTGGTGGTGCTTACCTTTTGCTTTGTGCCACTGTCAAAAACGGTAACTTGTTCAGACACTGTCATTACCTGCTTGTGCCTAAGGGATGGTTTTTAAAAACAAGCCATGGCACCGTGTATCCATCCAATAAGGCTGTAGCTTTCTTCCACCCCATTTTCCTCTAGGAATGAGTACGCATTCTCATATGCTTGCGCTACAGTTACACTGTGTTCTGTGAATGGACAGAATGTCAGTCTGTCCTTTGTCAATATGCCCGAGTTTGACATAGTGACTTCCTGCATAATTTGGTCAACTGAAGCATCTACCAATGTGTGGTATTTCAACAGAATGTTCTCTACTGCCTGCCGCACAAAACGTGGGAATTTCTCATCACTCTTTTCCCTGTTCAATCTTGCTATATCTACTCCGCCTATAGCTATTGTCCTGTTTTTCTCTTTTCTGTTGTACTCCTCTGCCCTATTTACAGTGACAGCCACTTTAGGTGCTTGAGTCCCATAACCGTGAGGTGGTGTCCCTGTGTATATGTACAAGCCGCTGACCATGGATAAGTTCCTTGTTCTTCAAATCCCCTTTTGTATATGACATTAGTGTCTATTTCTTTTGTCCAGTCAGGTAAAAGCGTTTCCATCACGAAGTATTTTTTCTTTTTCCTATACATTTCTTATTAGTCTTGTCTAATTTGAAATTAATGCAATAAAGATCTGTTGATACTCCACATGAGGGAGAACGCCACCACCATCCGCAGGCCCCAAAGGGCCATCGCTCTGCGGGTGGCGAGGGCCTACCGCTCGGTGGACTTCTCGGCGGCGTGCGCTCTGGTGGGCACCCCTCCTTGGGAGCTCGAGGTGGTATAGATAAAATTAAATGTAATTTGAATCGTTACTAGAATTATTCAAAGAATAAGAATTTATTTATTCCTTACACTACATAATATAAAGTACAAAGTTTTCATAAGAATAATTACGTGCAAGGAAAAGGATTAAGCATCAGCATTTGCTAAGTACACGTGATGAAATAGTCAGCGCTGGTTTTCAGCAAAACCCTAATAGAAATATTACTGAGAGTAAGCCGACGGCTCAGTATTGGGGTGCTAATATTAAATATCTTATAGTCTACTAGTGGCGCCCGCGTTCCCGGGGGATTGTCAATTTTCCCAAAAAGTAGTCTATGTTCTTTCTCAGGCTCTGGATTATCTGTGTACCAGATTTCATTTAAATCGCTTTAGCGTGCAAGCGTAAAATACAGACAGACAGAGTTACTTTCGCATTTATAATTAGTATGGATATAGAAGTTATATTTTATGATAGACGTTATGGTATTGAATTATTTTTGAAGGCTGCTCGCACCTCTATCATATGAGGGTTAGTTGCGTAGTGTAGTGTTGTGAGGCAGGTGGCAGGCGGCGACATTCGCGGCACTATCTCGACGCAGCGCGGGCGCGGTGCGGATGTCGCCCTAACGACCTACACTACATATATTCGTATACATTTTATTATATTTGTTGGGAGACCAACAGCTTACAAAATTGTGAGCAGAAATTTGACTTAAATCTATTGTGTTATCGGTTCAACTACACGTGTAAACGTTGTGATTTATTTTCCGTCGCTTTTTAAGGTAAGATTTTTATTATTAATAAATAAATTCCTTCAATTAATAAATTATATTAATATTTCTTCCATAGAAGGAACTTAAAAATTATTATTTTTATTAATTGAAAAATATTTTTATTTTTTATATTTGTTATATAAAAAAAGTTATGAAAGTTTTGGTTAAGCTGTGTAGGTACATACTTCGTTTTTCTGGGGTCGATGTTTTGTTGCTTAAATTTCGAAAATAAAAAACTGGTTTACCTGAATGTATGTGTTTTCAAATACTTACTACTGGTATTAATTAAAGTAGTCTTTGAATATAATATTTATATGCATATCGTGAAGTTATATACATATAATAAATTAATAAAAATTCAAGCAATTCAATAAAATATAATAAAACATGTAATAAAAATTGTATCCTTGCTAATATTATAAATGCGAAAGTAACTTTGACTGTCTGTCTCACTTTGACACTGAAACTAGAGCCTTTTTACGTTACGTTACTTTTTATTCCGGGAAATTTTTTCTTCCGGGTACGCGGGTAAAACCGCGTGGAGCCACTAGTACTAAATAAGAAATTACACAATTTATTTTTGAAATCAGGTTAAATATAAACTTTAGTAAATATATACATATGTACATAAATACAGTCAAGGCCTACTTATCTATATATCGCAGATTAGAGACGATAATAGCTGGTAGGTACTTCGTAAAATCATCGATAACTATCTAGTGTGAATCATCCGCACTATATCACTACAGACGGTTAGGTACAGGACGACTGTATACCTATTAACTGATAAAGAAATTTGTAAATATGTATATAATACTAGAACTGTATATAATAGAAGGCTGGTGGCTCAGTTGGGCTCAGCCGGTTCAAATCCCTGGCCCGTACTTCTGAGTTTATAAAAACTTACGTGCTTTCGGTGAAGGAAAAACATCGTGAGGAAACCTGCATGCCCGAGATGTCACTATTGAAGGCATGTGGAGTCCGCACCGCACTAGGCCCGGGTGGTGGACTACGACCTAAATCCCCGCGGCGTTAGCGGTGGCTGGAGCTTCGAGCGTGGAAAACTGCATGAAAATGAATGTTCAGTAGTTTTTGTGTTCATCGCGGTCAGACAGACAGACAGTTAGAGGCGTCGTCGTCTATACTAATATTATAAAGAGGAAAGATTTGTTTGTTTGTTTGTTTGTAATGAATAGGCTCCGAAACTACTGGACCGATTTCAAAAATTCTTTCACCTTTGGAAAGCTACATTATCCCCGAGTAACATAGGCTATATTTTATCCCTGTATTCCCACGGGAACGGGAACTACGCGGGTAAAACCGCGGGGAGGCAGCTAGTTTGTTATATATAGAAGTATAGATGAAAGGAAAATAAAATATTTGTAAGTGTTCACGGGTGGCTGGTGGCGTGAGCAGCTCCAGCGCAGACCAGAACAATGGCGGCGCGGCCACACTGCGTGCTAGCCAGCAATGCAAGTCCACTGATTAAATATTACCTACTAGCGACCCGCCCCAGCTTCGTCCGGGTGCAATGCTTATACATCACATTAGAAACCTCCATAATTGTCAGTGTTTCTCTAACATATTATGCATGAATTGCATATAAAAACCTTCCTCTTGAATCACTCTATCTATTAAAAAAACCGCAACTAAATCCGTTGCGTAGTTTTAAAGATTTTAGAACATAGGGACAGAAAGCGACTTTTTTGTTTTTCTACCCTCGCCCGTCCGTAATATGTTTGTCTGTGTGTGACATCGTAGCTACTTATAATATTTTTAGGCGAATGATGACGCTATTCAGATAATCAAGTCTTCCGCTAATCGACTCCGCGCCTACTCGCTAATATAACTATGCAATAACAATATTGGTGATGTCAGTCTGTGCGTCGCGTGCATACACTGTGTACTCCACGGATTTGTTTGTGCAAATACATCTAAACAACTACAACAAACAGGACTAGCTCTGCCCCGCGGGCTTACCTTCGATTTTGCCCAAATATCTAGTGTTAATCTAGAAATGGTTTTCTATCAAATGTTGCATAAAAGTATATAAAATGACAAACTTTGGTGTTTATTATGATAGGAATGGAGAATGGAGCTTTAGAGATAAAAAGTAGCCTATGTCCTTTCTCAGGCTCTGGATTATCTGTGTACCAAATATCATTTAAATCGGTTCAGTAGTTTAAGCGTGAAAGCGTAACAGACAGACAGAGTTCCTTTCGCATTTATAATATTGGTATGGATACCGCTGCACGACAACCAATATATAATATTTACATTGATATTATAAAGTGGAAAGTTTTTTTTTGTCTGTTTGGAAACTACTGGACCGATCAGAATAATTCTTTTACCAATGTATAGCTACATTATCAGATAATAACATGGGCTATATTTTATCCCTGTATTCCTGCGGGAACGGGAACTACGCGGGTGAAACCGGAAGCTAATCATAACCTTGCAAGTATTTATGCAAATATATAAATCTGTCTAAGTTTATAAATATACAATGCAAAACTCCCGTATTTGCTTAGCGAGTACTCGCCACTCGGCAAACAGTAGAGTCAACATTCAATAGTTCACGAGTGGGACGTACAGACAAACATCAAACTGCATTAATTAACAAGTATTTGTCTTTTATTAGAGACTAGTATACGCCGCGCGGTTCCATTCGCATTCCCGGGGTATTAGATACAAACTTGCACCCAGCAAGGGGTACTTTTGAAAATAGCGTTCTCAAGGGTGGGTAGTTTCGAAAATATCGTAACAAATTTTATGATTTTTGATATAAATACTATTTATTGTGAACTAGTGGCTCCCCGCGGCTTCGCAAGCGTTCCCGGGGGATCTTAAATTTTCCCGGGATATAAAGTAGCCTATCTCCTTTCTCAGGCTCTGAATTATCTGTGTACCAAATTGCATTTAAATCGGTTCTGTAGTTTTAGCGCGCACCCCGTACTATGGATCTCCTGGTCCCCGCCTCTCAAGATTTACAGTATTTTAATCTAGGTTTAGGTATATTCTAAAAATACAAAAAATAAGAAAGACTGTAAAAGCAAACAGTGTGTGGTGTTTGAGTGTGTGTAATAGTGTGTGTGTGTGTGTATATAACTACGCTACGTCCAATAGGATTTAATGCATTTTCATATTTTTTAAAGCTGTCTAAGTGAGTGAGACTGTCCTTAGCTAGGTTAGATGGGATGCTGCACGAATACTAACGTTGCGAACGCTGGTTATTTATTTGCTTCTTCAACAATGAATAGGGTAGGGCGGGGCTAGTTGAGCAAATTTTTACTTGAACGGATGTAGCTCCTTAATGATAAGTCTCAATAAATTGTTATGCGGCTTGATGGATTTGTTGTTTAACGCTTAACAAAAGTGTCAATAGTATTTTTTTGTAATAAGTAAAATTGAAGAGCTACAGCTGTTTTAATGCAGAAAGTCAAGTATGCTCATTGTACCCCATAGGTGGGGTAAGTTGAGCAAAGGCGTGGGGCATGTTGAGCACTAAGAAAGTATAATGAAACCATAGGTTCAATGTCGACTAGTGATGAAATAAAATAAGTGTTTAACAATCAGTTCTTTATTTATAGTCTTTTAGTGACAGAGAAAACAAAACTTATAGTAATTTTCTTTGAATAATTAACCAAAAGTAGAATCAAGAAAACAATAACGTATCTTAGGAATAACTTCACCATTAGATTCAGTCTTTCTGTTTAAAATCAGACTTATTTTTTATATTATTACTCATATACTTAGCTTATATCATAAAAATAATAATTAATCTTTGGAACTTAATAGTAATTGTCTTAGTGACAGAACAACAAAACTTAAAGTAATTTTCATTACGTAATTAACTGAAAATAAAATAAACAAAACATCAACGAATCTTAAGACAGACTTTAGGATTAAATTCAGTCTTTCTATTTCAAATTAGACTTGAATATTTAAAAATATATATTAATAAGATCTTAGCAACTTAATCGTCGTTGTCACTATTGCAATTGACACAAAGGAAAGTAAGACTAGCACCTGGAACACATTTTGTATGAGCCCATTCCCTGCAAGTTTGACACTGGATCCAAGTTTCTCCTGGTAAACTTTCAACATAGTCTTCACAACAAATCAGACAGGAGTAATCACCATTGTCACTTTCATCACTTGACTGGAGTACTTTTTTACAGACACCCTTTTTCTTTTTCTGACCCACGTTCTTCTTTGTCTTCTTAACTTTTTTTGTGGTTTTATTTTGTTGTTCTTCTAGGGCGTTCTTCTCGGGTGTGTCAGTTAGTATTGCAGCTTTCCTCTTTCTTCTGTTAGTTGTACCTACTTTTCTAGGACCAGCTTTTGGGAATGGTCTTACAATTTCCGGGGAAAATACTTGTATTAGGTTAACTGACTCATTTTCTTTATTGCTTGGACCAGGTTCGGGTTCAGCTTGGCTTGTGGAGGTAGAAGGAGTGGGATTAGATTCAGTGCTGGACATCACAGGTTGCTCTAGATAATCTTTTCCCGGCTTGCTATTTTCTAATCCAGGACGGTCAGTTACAAATGATGGGGAAAACTCATCCTCCCCAAAAATGTTTGCATTATACGGGAAGATGCCTGTCTTTCGGAAACCGTTAACAATATTTATACTTGTCTGAGCAAACGGCAACGAATCTGCGACTATTTTTGGTATGTCATAAATAGTAAGGGTTTTCCCGGGGTTGTTACGAAGCCACGCATCTTGAGCAGCAGCGCAATATTTTTTGAACGGTCCAAAAACTGACACATCCAACGGTTGTAACTTATGGCTACAATGCGGTGGAAAGGACAGCATTACAACTCCATTCTCTTTGGCTAAAGTTAGTGTCTTCACGTTCAAGTGAGAGGAATGATTATCCAATACTAACAAAACCGGGCGCTCCATGGACGGTTTCACATGTTTTATAAAATGTTGCATAAACTGATAGAATTCTTCGTCTGTAACCCATCCACTAGCATTGCCTGTCCCTATACATTCAGGGGGACCACCATTAAGAAAAAGTGTCTTAAACTTTTTTCTCGGAAATACAAACATAGCAGGTACAGCATTTCCAAGAGCAGATACAGCAGTTACCACTGTAACGTTAGTCCCTCGTTCTCCAGAAGTCATTGCGCCGACGTTGCGCTTACCTTTGGCAGCTACAATTTTATTTGGCTTTAGCACAGTGGATACTCCTGTCTCATCTATATTCCAAATGTCTGCCGCTGTAAATCCATATCTATCCATTACTTCCGCTAATTTATCAAAGAAAACTTTAACATTCTGCGCATTAAATGATGTTGCCCTACCAAGGCTGGTGGGTTCTGGTTTTCGTATGGATAACTCCGGATTTCGTTTTAAAAACATCGTAAGCCATTCTTTTCCGGCCATCTTATTTGCAGCCCAGCTGGGTGGAATTTTAATTTCAAATTTATTAGCACATTCGTAGGCAAGGCGACGGACATCTTTTGGAGAATATCCGTAGAAGATTGATGCCATTTGTAGCAAGTATTTTTTCAGTGAATCTTCCTGTGTAGAAGAAAATACTTGTCTCGGTGTTGCATAGCCCATGGATGAATCGCCACCTTCATTTAATTTTTTCAGATATCTTGTCAAAGTCATCCGTTTGATACCAAATTCTGTAGCGGTGGCATTCACACTTTTACCTTCATCGTTCACAGCCTTTGCAGCATTTTTTAAATCTTCAGTAGTGTAAGAACATCTTGTAGTTATTCTCTTGTAAGTCCGCATCCTAACAAAAAATAAAACATTCATTAGTTTAGTTGTTTGAATCATGGGGTAAGTTGAGCAACTATGCTCAACTAACCCCAACCCAGAATTTCAAAATAAAAGTGAGGTTATAGAAAAACCGTGAGAATTATACCCAGAACCTCTCTGCATATCAAAAGTACGCTAATTATATGGAAGATTAACACTTACCTGATTCAAAACAAATAACATTGACTAATCCAGACCAAAACTTGCGATAAATGACGTTTTTACTTTTTGGTCTTAAAATAAACAAAACGCCCGTGCACCTCACTCGCTTACCCAGCAGCCACTAGCGATCACGTGATTTTTATCCCTCCCGCGCCTCCCTCTTTCCGCCATACGATGTCTATACGTACGGTGAATAGTTTTCGAGATATTTCGATTGCCCAACTAGCCCCTATGCTCAACAAGCCCCGCTCTACCCTACATTACAAATATAAAATATTGAAATGAGAAGTTTATATAAGTGTCACATTACTTGCTACTTATGACGCGTTGGTCAACTAAACGTAAAATAAATTAATTTAAATTATATTACTTTAAATCAAGGAATTAAGTTATATATAAGGTGTACTGTTTTAATGTTCAATACATAATTTTTATACAAAAATCGACGGCTTCAAAAAAAAAATCTCATTCCAAAGTAAGCTTCAAAGTGAGCTTGTGTTATGGTAACCAGATATTAAATACATACTGTAGCGTTGAGATTGCTGGAATCAAACCCCACACAACTTCTTCGCAACCGTAACGTTTAATTTTGCACAAATTTTCTAAACATTAATATAAAAGGTGAAAAATTACAAAAAAAAATAAAAAATATCTTGAGCCTATTTACAATCAGATATAAAATTGACAAATTTTGATTTATGAAAAATGAAATTAAAATATGTAACAATATTAACAAAATTCAATCGCGACGGAACGAAAACCCGATTGCAATCGATTCGCCCCGCGCCTTTAAAAAAATAATAATTCCGTATTTTAAAAAAAAAACAAATATGTGCCGATAGAAAAAAAAATAATAACTACACGCTACAGGGAATTGTTTTCTCCTCCTTTCGTATTGAGTATTAAGTTCGTGTTTTGGCCAAATTTTAATTCCAGTTGCCCAATCTGGTCGTCAGGTTGAAAAGTGGGTCGTGGGAGGACCCCGAACTCAGCTTGGCGATATCAAAAAAACCAACCAGATGTGTGAAAACCCTGCAAAAAACTAAACATAACCTAGCCTAAACAATAATAAGTAAATGAAATTAAACCAAAATAAACAACATCGAAGTTTGAACTCCAGTAGCGTCCACAAAATCTTGTGACAACATGAAAACTAAAGACCAACAAGACCAGCATAACATATTAAATCTAAGATTATCCTAAACGCTTAAATCCTAAGACAGAATCTTCAAAGAGCAAAAAAAAACAACCTAAGATAAAGTAACAACATTAGAACAAATAAAGAACTTCAAGCCAACCAAAAAAAAACATAGTCAGACAAACACCATCAAAGAGATAAAGAACAAGCCTAGTAATAAAAAAAAACAATCGACAATAAATATACAATAGAAGAGGAAAAAAAATTAAATGTTATCGACAAGAGTATATCGACCATGTCCCGACGCTAAACCTTAGCTATCGATAAGTGTTTATCGACAATGTTCTACATCTATCATGTCTATAACGGCATGACGGAAGTGATGACGTTAATTTATTGTTTCAATTCGAAATAACTAGATGCCGCTAGTGTTTTGTTAAAAGATTTGTCGAAATAAATATTTAATAAAAAGTTTATATATTAAGTAATCATTAAGGAAATTTAAATTACAGTCGTAAAAAAATTCGAAAAATAAAAAATTAAGGAAGAATTATTTAAGGATATCTTTGATATGATATCTACCTGAATGAGGGGAATCACAATCTTTAAGTAAATAAGTGGTCCTGGAAATAACCCTAATAACACGGCATTTAATAAAACGAGGAGCAAGCTTCCCCGAAAAATAATCGTCACCAGAGGATCTAGAAAAATTCTTTCTCCATACAGTATCACCAATGTTTAATATGACGGTTGAACGATGATTATTATACGCACGTGAATTACGGAGGAAAGCCATGGAAAGATTATCTGCAACTTTCGCATACACCTCTGTAAGAGATGATAAGTTCGATGCGTGCTGCGCCCGACTTTCAGCTAAACTTACGCCTTGAGTCTGACAATTAGCACGACTTGGATCCATGAGGACTTCTCTACCAAACATAAGATAGTTAGGTGAAAAACCTGTGGCTAAATTAATACAAGAGTTAAGATAGAGTTTAACTTTATGCAACATTTTAGACCAATTTCTTTGGTTCTCACCAACCAAAATACCTAGACACGTAACTACACTTTGATTATAACGCTCGACCGTATTTGCCTGAGGCGTATAATAAGGAGTATAGGTGGGTGATTCGATGTTAAATGATCTAAGAAAGTTTAAAAACTGATTACTGCGGAAAACAGTAGCATTATCGCAAAGGATACTTCGCGGAACTCCGAAATTGAAAAATATTTCTGATTCTAGAGCATTAATAGCCGAACATGCGTTAACTTTCTTAGAGGGACAAGCCAAACATACTTTGAAAAGACGTCAACCATAGATAAAATGTATTTATAACCATAGTACGCAACGGGCAAGGGACCAATAATATCGATAGAAATTGACTGTAGAGGCATGGAAACTTCCTTCGGATAGCACATCTGACCACGAGGTTGAGTGTTTGCTATTTTATAGGCTTTACATACCTCACATTGCCTCAATGTCTCAACAACATCACGATACATGTTCGGCCAGTAGAAGGACTCTTTAATCTTAAGATATGACTTAGTAACACCAGGATGAATTGATGGGAAGCTATTGTGAACCTCCCAAATAGCGAGCGAAACCTTCTCTACCGGTAACACCACCCGCCACGGATCAGCGGTTAAAGGACTAGTGACGGGCATGCGTCTTAAAAGTACGCCGTTCTGTATGGCATAAGCAGGAAACATTTGGGGTGAATCGCGTGCTCCTAAATAAACTTTTTTATACCATCTATCGGTAGTATGCTCGGGACCTTGATCGAAAGTGATAGAATTCGCATAAATTCTAGAAAGAGCATCTGGTACCACGAGTTGCGAACCTTTGCGGTGAACGATGTCAAAGGTGTACTGAGATATGACAGTTGCCCATCTAGCTAAACGACCAGATGGATTGTTTAACGTTAGAAGCCATTTTAAAGCCATATGATCTGATATAACAGTAAACTTCATTCCATCTAAATAACAACGGAAATGCTTAATAGAGTCAAGAACAGCCAGTAATTCACGTTCAGTGGTACTATAATTTCTGCTTTGGAAAAAAGCCGAGAATAATAAGCAATAGGATGCTCAACATTATCAATCTTTTGCGAAAGTACCGAACCGAGACAGACCGCAGAAGCATCACACTGTAAAATGAATGGCTTTGAAAAATCGGGACAAGCCATCACAGGTGTGTTCATTAGCGCCTCCTTTAGTTTAATAAATGCGTGTTCGGCAGCGTCATCCCAACTGATAGGATCACGACCTTTCCTTTTTCCTATAAGGGAAGTGAGAGGAGCAATAATAGAAGAAAAACCTTCAACGAAACGTCTATAATAGGAACACATTCCTATGAAACCGCGCAATGATTTTGCGGTGGTTGGGGTAGGATATTCCCTAATTGTACTTGGGGGTCGTGCGATCCATGGCCCTTTATGGGGCCCCCGTTTGGGCGGATGCCTTGAATCGCCGCACCATCTGCGCTCTGCAAAGACCGCAGAGGGTGGTGGCGATCAGGGCGGTCCGGGGGTATCGCACGATCTCCAAGGAGGCGGCATGCGCGTTGGCGGGCTCGTTGCCCTGGGACCTTGAGGCGAGGGCCCTGGCGTCACTGTATATGTGGCGTCAGGAGGCGCTGGCCCGGGGCGACAGGCCTGCACCGCGCGAGGTGGAGGGGCGCAGAGTGGAGCTGCGCGCGCTCGCCGTAGACGAGTGGGAGACCAGGCTGGAGCAGCCTAGTGCAGGGCTTCGGACTATCGGCGCCATCCGTCCAGTGCTGAGGGAGTGGCTCGGGCGTGGACACGGCGTGTTGTCCTTCCGGCTGACGCAGATCCTCTCGGGGCACGGGTGCTTCGGGAGGTATCTGCATCGCATAGCCGGGAGGGAGCCGTCCCCCGTATGCCACCACTGTGACGGGTGCGCCGAGGAGGAAGCCCAGCACACGTTGGAGGATTGCCCGGCCTGGGCGAGTGAGCGCGCAGAACTCTGCGCCGTGGTAGGAGGCGACCTCTCGTTGCCGACAGTGGCCCGGGCCATTGTCGAGAGCGAAAGGTCGTGGGGCGCCCTCCGCTCCTTTTGCGAGCGCGTGATGCACGCAAAGGAGGCGGCGGAACGGGAGAGGGAGGTCAGCACCACCCACTCCATCCGCCGCAGGAGAAACGGGCGCCGGAGGGTTGCCTCTTCTAGGCTCCTTCCACCCCCGAGCCCGAGGGTGGCCGATTTGGGACAGTCGGCCACCCAACATTTCAGTCTTCGGGCTCAAGACTGTGCGCGTGTGCTCTCGCACGCAACTCAAGGCGTGGCGGCGGGGACCGGGAGTCCAGTCCTTAGGACTGGAACCCCGGCCCCCGTTGCCGACGACCGAGAGGAGGCCCTTCAGGCCGTCGCTGCTGGGTACGTGGAAGAATGCTTCGGCGCTCCCATATACCCAGCGAGTAGCGACACGTAGAGCACCCCAGGGTTTTAGTCGGAATGTAGATAACCGACATAACCGTGTACGGCGGTCAATCCCCGGCCGCCGGGTATCTTTACCTAAAGATTTCCCTGGGTCAAAAAAAAAAAAAAAAAAAAAAGGATATTCCCTAATAGCTTCAAGCTTACTTGAATCAGTTTGTAAACCCTTTTCCGAAATCCCAAATATTTTAATTCACTTTTACAGAACTCGCATTTTTTTAAGTTAATCGACAACCCAGCTTCCTTGAGACGATTTCGAACCTTCCTGAGGAGAGCTAGATGGCTCTGATAGTCCTTAGATACCAAAATCAAATCATCAACATAACCGAATACGCAGTCATCACTAGTAGAGGTAAATTCAAAATTAACAATCATATCAGTAAGACGTTGCATCTCTGACGCTGCGTTAGTGAGACCGAATGGCATCCTAACAAACTCAAATAAGCCCCTTTGGGGAACAATGAAGGCGGTCTTCTCGCAACTCTCTTTATCCGCAAGAGGAATCTGCCAAAAGGCACTCCTAAAATCAAGTGAGATTATGAATTTAGCACCACGAAGATTATCTAGGATATCCTGGATGCGGGGAAGAGGATAGGAATCTCTGATCGTAACGCTATTCAACTTTCTGCTGTCCACGCAAAAACGAACAGAACCATCTTTCTTGGTGACCATTACGACAGGGCTTGCCCATGGAGAACGAGAGGGTCGAATTACTCTGGCTTCTAACATCTTATCGATTTCTTCGTTAAGAATCTTTAATTTAACTGGTGAAAGAGGATAAAATCTCTGTCTAATTGGCGGACCTGTTGTATTTATCTTGTGAGAGACCCAAGTGGTCTTTCCAAGGCCAATCTTTTCCGCCGAGATTTCCTCAAACTCGGAAATCACCTGTTGTAAACCTAGCTCTTGGTCAGATGTTAAAACATTGCGAGGATGTACATAACGTACCTCGTTAGAACAAAGGGTTTGGGAAGATGAACGATTTACAGAAGAAAGATACATGTTACCTTCAATATTTTTATTGAAAGCATGACTAAAAACTGAGGTGAAACCAAATTTGTTCCAAAATTCAATCCCTAAGATAACATCAGATGACATGCAACGAGCTACTAGAAACTCATGGTCGAAGGTCGTACCATTGAATTTAACCGAAAGATAAACAACTCCTAAAATATCAATAGGAGAGTTATTAGCAGAAATAACTCGAGGACGTGAATCGGTTATCTTCAAAGAGACACCTAATTCTTGTATCAAGATATCGCTAATAAGAGACATTTGAGCGCCTGAGTCAAGAAGAGCCTTAACCAAACGATCATGCAGAAATATTTCAATAAAAGGACGGTTATCTGAAGAATCGGATTTAATCACCGGTGACACTGTACGGTGCCGGTGTCTTACATATTTTTTGGATTACACTTAGGACAATCACGTGTGATAAAGCCAGGTGTACGGCATCTAAAACATAATAAACCAGGAAAATCTGGGCAAAGACGATAAGAATGACCAGTTTTATTACATTTCCAACATTGTTGACTTTGATCACAATTTGTACAAGGTTGGATTTTAGTTTGGTCTAAACTCTGTGGGGTATGGCTATTCAAACTAGAAACAGTTTTGGCAGATTTTTGTATATAGCTCTCAAAATGTGTTGCCGTTTCGATGAGCGTATTGAAATCAGTAAATCTGTGAATGGATAAACAGGGGAAATACTTATGATGCATGTTATGGGTGATAATGTCTAATAGATTCGATTCCTCGATAGGCTTACGTAACGTTTCGTTCAAGTAAGTAACGCGAATAATAAACTCTCGCACGGATTGTTCTGGTTTTTGTTTAAGATTCCGGATCTCTTGCTCTGTTTTAAATTCAAATTCTGCCGACCCGAACGTATCAACAAAAGCTTGCCTGAGTTCATGGTAAGTCAAATCGGGTCGCCGAATTGACCTGAAATATTGTAATGCAAGGCCAGTTACTACTTCATGAAAACGTTTCAAAAGATAACAATCAGTTATGTCATCTGCTTCCTTATGTTCGTCAAGTGTAGTGAAAAATTCGCGAACACAAGTATCACCCGAATAACTGATTTTCCATTTAGAAAGTGAAAATTGTTTTCTGAAATATGGAGGACAGACTTCGGATATAACCGGTGAAGGAGCCATTGATTGAGAAGAGGCATGTGAAGCCCTAGGAGGTATCGGAGGAGGTCTAGAGATAACCGGACTCCGACGTCGCGGCGTCTCACCAATAGAATGATCTTCTGACATGTTAGGAAATAATAAGGATAAAATGAAATTAAACAGACAACAACAGTCAAAAAGGAATCTAACCCTAAATTACCAACACCTAAACGATCACCAAAGCAGAAGATCAAAAACAGACTTGAAAAGTTAACCCTCAACAATGATACTAAAGACAAAATCAACAAATAAACTGGTCAGATTCCACGTAGCAGGAAAGAGTTAGATATCGGATAATATGTTTTCGGCGGAATGGTTAGGCGACGTAAGATCACAGGAACGGCTGGGCTAAGAATCACACAGGCAAAAAACTTAAATTAAAAATTTAAAAATCCCCCGACTAAGTTTTATTAAAAACGACTGAACCGATTTTAATAAAACTTAGCTATTGTAATGTACGAATCATTTCCTTTCATTTGATACCCCACTCGGGCATATTTGCAAACAATCGGTTTTTCATTCCCACTTTCATCCCCCATATCTTATAAACGGCTTAACCGATTTTAATAAAACATAGCTATGAACACGCTCGATTAAATGACCTTTCAAACAAAAAAAACTAAATCAAAATCGGTTCTCTCGTTCGGAAGTTATGGTGCCACAGACAGACACACACACAGACACACAGACCCACAGACAAACACGTCAAACTTATAACACCCCTCTTTTTGCGTCGGGGGTTAAAAATAGAATCCAAGCAAACAACCGTGCAAAGAAAGCTTACCTTAGTCACGAAGCCTAAAACATTCACACACCTATCAAACACTACAGGATACTAAATACCGCTAACTATGGAGTGAAATAAAACCCAGGAATAAAAAGTATGTATTTGTAGGAAAAAAAATAAAATAAATGTTTTATTGTTATACCAAAATATTATTTATGTTACATCACAACATAGCACAAATAAAGAACATTAGCATTGAAGGGTTAATAGAAGTTGACAATCCAAACGTTTCCAGGGTAACCAAGGCAACTATCTTGTTTGACGGAACAAATAAAATATTCTATTTGTTGAATTCCGGAACCTGTAAATATAAGTAACGAAACACACGATTAAAATTTGCTCCGAAGGAGCAATCACCCTCACGATAGCGAAAAAAAATGGTTAAATCAACTATTAGAATCAATAAAAAATAAGCACTTACTTTTGTTCGGGCGCCGTTTTGTAGCGTTGAGATTGCTGGAATCAAACCCCACACAACTTCTTCGCAACCGTAACGTTTAATTTTGCACAAATTTTCTAAACATTAATATAAAAGGTGAAAAATTACAAAAAAAATAAAAAATATCTTGAGCCTATTTACAATCAGATATAAAATTGATAAATTTTGATTTATGAAAAATGAAATTAAAATATGTAACAATATTAACAAAATTCAATCGCGACGGAACGAAAACCCGATTGCAATCGATTCGCCCCGCGCCTTTAAAAAAATAATGATTCCGTATTTTAAAAAAAAAACAAATATGTGCCGATAGAAAAAAAAATAATAACTACACGCTACAGGGAATTGTTTTCTCCTCCTTTCGTATTGAGTATTAAGTTCGTGTTTTGGCCAAATTTTAATTCCAGTTGCCCAATCTGGTCGTCAGGTTGAAAAGTGGGTCGTGGGAGGACCCCGAACTCAGCTTGGCGATATCAAAAAAACCAAAAGCTTCAGGCGTCAGGGTACCTCCATAAGCCTCCTTAACACTTATGTCTTACGGCTTCATCTTACGGCTGTTCACCAGCAAATACACATAGAATTTTTAAAAAATACACGATGAGAATTTATTATAATTCATCAAATGAATTGACTCAGATAAAACACATTAGGACTTCAAACAATTTCCACACACCAGTCCACCAACCGACTGCTGCCGAGGCTCCGTAACAAGTCCTCATCATCTCAAGAAAAAAATCTATTGTCATGAATGTGAATTCAAAATTTGAAACTGACTTTTTAGAACCTAAACAAATAAGAAAAAAAATTTACATTGATAATCAAAAAGGATTTATATAAAAAATTGTATGTAGCATTTGCTAATGCTGCAATACGTATTATAGATATTTACATCCAGGCACAGGACAAGCAGACATATTTATGCATACAAATGTTTGTCCTGGGTGGGATTCGAACCCACAACCCGCGGCTTGAAAGTCAGGGTCACTAACCACAAAGCCAACCGGCCTGCTAAACATTTTTATATACATATCTTTGTCTATTCGATACTTAAGACAGTAAGTAGAAATAAAATACGTAAGTATTGTTCGGCATCCCAACGGATGCTACTAATTGTTAGGTTCACATACGAATACTATTCTTGTCTCAATTAGACTTAGTCTTATCTACAATCGTGTATATTAATAGTGGTTATTTTAAAAACCGTCAATTTGGTTTGTTTATAATTATGGTGTTATTATCGCAGTAATGTGCCTGTAAGCCGTGGTGGCTCAGTTGGGAACGCACCGATTCACTATCATGAGGGTGCCGGTTCAAATCCCTGGCCCGTACCTCCAAGTTTATAATAACATACGTACGGATTCACACCATTGGCTTTTGGTGTTCGGCACTACCCTGCGAGTTATACTGTTCTTGAATCACTCTATCTATTAAGAGTTTTAAAGACATTGGGACGGTCAGAAAGCGACTTTGTTCTATAACATGTAGTGATATACCTATGTTATGATTTCTAACGCCTCAGTGCAGTGGAGATGGCGCCCCGGCCGGCCCCGCGGCCGGCGACCGAGGGCGAGCCCGAGCCGCTCCTGCCGCAGTTCTACGCCGGACGGTCCATCTTGATCACGGGGGCCACTGGCTTCATGGGAAAGGTACTGCACATATTCCCTCTATCTTCCTCGAAATAAATAATGTAATTTTGTGTCTATTGAAAGCGAAAAGAAAAAAAGAAATGTCGTTACACATATTCCTAAGCTCCATTTTATAAATAAAAAGTGGAGCTTAGGTCGCTGTCACTGCCTGTGGGTAAGGTGCCTCTTTGAATAGCCAGGCTTATTTTTTTGTCTAGTTCAATATTAAACACATTTCTTATTAATAGGACGGTCCACCTGATGATGACCTTCTGGGCAAGTCAGATATTACAAAGACCTAATTTATAAAATTTTGATTATTCCTCCATACTTTTTTTAGTTTTTGAACTGTGATTGTAATTATCTGAGCAGGTTGCAACAATGAAAGAGTAAAAGCTGGTGAATGATCTTTGCCTAATCTCGCATCTAATGAAGAAGATAAAGATCCAAATAGGGATCGTATAACAAGGGAAATTTTTCTCGCCCAATTTTTTAAAGATGGGAACGGCGAAGTAGTTTATTTTTTTTTTTAAACCACGACGGTGACAAACAGGCATGCGGCTCACCTGATGGAAAGCGGTTACCGCAGCCTATTGACACCTGCAACACCAGAGGCTTTACTCGTGCGCTGCTGACCCTTGAGAAACCTATTGACTCTTTTGAAGAACCCCATACTGTAATCCCCGGCGGTTACCTGTTATTAGGGATGTAAACAAAAGCCAGGGGGCAGCTCCCCGTGCCCATTAGTGCTGGCATACATAACTGTTTGGAGTTCCTGGTCCTAATGCAGGTACTAGTGGAGCGGCTGCTGTGGACTTGCCCCCAGGTGGGCCGCCTCCACCTGCTCATGCGGCACAAGAAGGGAGTAGCGCCGGACAAGCGGCTGCATCACCTCTGCAACTCACCCGTGAGTCACCCACATCTACTTCTCAAACTCACTCAGTTTTTCTATCTATTATCGATAGGATGAAGGAAAACATCGTATGGAACAACTGGAATCTAATATTGAATGCCTTAAGTGCTGCAACATAAAGTGGTTGAACATTGAATTTTATCAGCCTTTGTTCGTAATTTCTATCAGTAAAAATCTAAAATATTTGTGGGGATTTTGTTATAAAAGCATGCTGGTGCACGCATGTTAGGAAATAATACAAATATTAGATTAGACAAAATTGAACTTCGGTTTATTGCAAAGAAAGTACATATTACAATGATATTGACAGTGACGCACGATGTGTCCAGAAAACGGAACACACACACATAGGGCGTTATTTACACACTTCCAATATCCAAGTCCTAAAAATGATCCTTGCACTATCTGTAGTCTACAAGATGTAAGATAGAGTGTGTGGTTGGTCAGGTGTTCGACAACATCCGCGAGCGGTGTCCGTCTCAGCTGGACAAGGTGTGCCTGGTGGCGGGGGACACGACGCAGCCGCGCCTCGGCCTCGCGCCACACGACGTGCACCAGCTCAGGGAGGTGGGTGATAACAATGGTTTACCTCCACATATGATTCTGGGTTCTTTAAGCGGGGCGTGAAAAAGCTTCTCTCAAGGCCGTCAAGGTGAGGACCATCATGCCACATTGCTATACTAATGGACTCCACTGACTGCTTTCCATCAGGCAGCGTGGTTGTGCGGCAGCTATATAAAAAAAAAAACACCACAACACATCCACACCACTAATTAAAGAACTGAAAAATAACTGAAGAAAAGAAGAAACTGTTCACGCACTGTTAATATGTTTCTAAAAAATAAATATCCTGGGACATTCTTCACACACGGCCAATCGGATTTCAAAGTAAGCTTCAAAGTGAACTTGTGTTTTGGTAACCAGATAACGGATATACTACATATACTACGTTTTATGTACATACTTATCCAGACACAGAATATTCATTCATCAATTCTTCATGCATACAAATATTGATCCTGGGTGGGATTCGTACCTGCGGCTTGAGTCAGGGTCACTAGAACCACGAAGCCAACCGAGTTGTGTATATAGGTGTCGGTGGTGTTCCACTCGGCGGCGAGCCTCAGGTTCGAGGAGCCGCTGCAGCAGGCGGTGCAGCAGAACGTGCTCTCCGTCATCCGCGCCATGGACCTGTGCGACGCGCTGCCGCACCTCGAGGTTCGTCCTTATCTATACTACTATTATAAAGAGGAAAGATTTGTTTGTTTGTTTGTAATGAATAGGCTCCGAAACTACTGGCACGATTTCAAAAATTCTTTCACTTTTGGAAAGCTACATTATCCCCGAGTAACATAGGCTATATTTTATCCATGTATTCCCACGGGAACGGGAACTACGCGGGTAAAACCGCGGGGAGGCAGCTAGTCTTCTATATATATGCCCTGCCCGAAACCGCCCGTGTCCCGATTTTATATGCAAATGAATCAACACCAATATCTACATTCTACATATATATAAAAGAAAGTCGTGTTAGTTACACTATTTATAACTCAAGAGCGGCTGAACCGATTTGGCTGAAAATTGGTGGGAAGGTAGCTTAGAACCAGGAGACGGACATAGGATACTTTTTATCGCGGAAAATCGAAGATCCCCGGGAACGCGGGTGAAACTGCGGGGAGCCATTAAAATAAAATAAATAAAGCCATTAGTCTTCTATAAATATAAAACAAAGTCCCCGCCGTCTCTGTCTGTCTGTCACGCGATGAACACACTACTGAACAGATTTTCATGCGGTGTCCACCAAATTACGGAGTGTTTCATGGGGAAGGTTTCACGTGAACTCCTAAACGTCTGGGCCGATTTGAATGAAGTTTTTGAGTGTGTTCAAATGGATTCGAGAATGGTTTAGATTCACAATTGGACAGTCCCTTCTATTGCGAAAGTTTGAGAATGGATGTATATTTATTACTGAACACTGGATACTCTTTAATCCCGGGAAAATTTAAGGTCCCCTGAAAACGCGGGTGAAACCGCAGAGAGGCACGCTAGTGTAGTAGATATATTAAAAGTAGGTAGTAGCCGCATCGACCTTTGTAACATACGTTTACTCATTGATTATAATTATTATTCAATACTGATGTTGGGTTGTTGTGACTCACAGATTACTAATGATAATGTGCTATCTATTTATAGGGTTCCGTTATTCAATGGAAAACCCTTTCTCATTTCATGCGTTTGTAGGACTTTTTGACTTAGTTTTTTTATTGACCTTTTTTCTTTTCACAAGTCGCACCTATATTAATAAATAAATAAAAAAATTACTGACGATTTACCTATGTAAAAAAAATGTTTTGCTGTATTATACTTTCTTTATACCTAAATGTCATAAAAAATAGTTAATCAACGGTGTTAATTAAAAGTCCGATATGCAGTCGAATTAAAGGTATAATCCCTAAAAAAGTATTTTTAATTTAACGATTTGAAAATTCAAGTACCTACTATGAAACTTGTAACTATAATTGCTTTCATGGTAGCTTTTAAATAAGTTTATACAAAAGCTTAACGAAGAGTCATTAGAAGCTAACGGGTTAGCAAAGATTTTTCAATAATTTAGTTTCAACAAATGCTTGTTTATTTATTTTATTTTAAATCAGATATAAGTATCAATATAATGTAAGTAATAGACTTATTACCTATATTAGTTACAAACAAATTTGATGTATATGTCCCCCCATTACGAAATACGGTTAATAATATTATCCGGAAGCCTATATGAGTGCTTCCAGTCCGCTCCTGGCCAGATATTTTGTCTGTAGTAACGTGAGTACGTGAGTCATGAACCGACTAGTGATATATATCGCGCACGCGGTATCGCTTCCCATCGGCTCAATGTTTACCTTGGAATTATATAGTTTTATGGTTGTTGATAAAGTTATTTATCATTAGCTTTATTCGGTCATAACTCAAATCTATATTAAAATAAATACATATCCTGGGACATTTTTCTGATTCCAAATTAAGCATCAAAGTGAGCTTGTGTTATCGTAACCAGATAGTTGATATACTACATATACTACTTTTAAATACATACTTTTATAGATATTTACAACCAGACATAGGACAAACAGACTTATTCATGCATACAAATGTTTGTCCTGGGTGGGATTCGAACCCACGACCGCGGCTTGAAAGTCAGTGTCACTAACCACAAAGCCAACCGGGCTGTCGTATTCTCTTATATTTCTTTTTCCTAATCATACTCGTACATAGTTTCTTTGGTCCTTTGGTTGGTAAAGAGGGTGTGCTCAGTCTTAACCATGTCACCCTCATAAGACACACAACTTATTCGCGACTCAAGCCCGGTTTTACAATTTCATACAAGAACTTGGCTCCATCTGACACTGGAAACGCCATCATGCTAGTCCACACTCCTAGATCAAACGAATTTATTTTGTCAAACGAGTTTATTGCCGGCTCTTCTCAGTAAAAACTACTATCAGAAGCGAGCATTAATAGTGACTATTCATAAGTGCTTTATTGAGGCCTATTTGAATAAAAAAGATTTTGTTTTTTTTTTTTTGAATTAACAATAAATTTTTGGAAGAAGATATTTCTTTCCACTTCGTTCCGGACCATCGAGCTACATGCTCAGATCGAGCTACAATAGAGTAGAACTGTTAACAGTTTTGTTAGAAAACAAAATACGCCAATGCGCTGCGCCGGCCCCTGCGTTCTGATTGGCCGACTCAAGGTCAAGTGTTGCACTAGACGTACACACAGGTCTCTTATTGGTCGGGTACTGTTTTAGTTCGAGCGTGGTTTGTTAGTTATACCGGTTATACGTGACAAATCATTGATGCGTTGCTAAACAAATGGCTCACTATTGCTACTCTATTGGTTACATGCTCGATGTTCCGGACACACTCCATCAATACATGGTAAATATCCTCTACCATTCCACATTCAGCCTTTTTAGCGGCTCGGGGCTTCATTCTCATGATGTTATGTATCATAGAAATAAATGCCCAAGTTTTGGTTTGATAAATACCAATATCATGAACTGGTAATATGAGTGTGACCCCCGCGTGCAGGCGTTCGTCCACGTGTCGACGGCGTACAGCAACACGGAGCAGGCAGTAGTGGAGGAGCGCGTGTACGGCGCGCCGGTGCCCCTGGAGCAGCTCCTCGCGCTGGTGGACGCGCTGCCCGAGGACGCGCTGGGGGCCGCCACGCCGCGCTACATCGCGCCCAAGCCCAACACGTACACCTTCACCAAGGCGATGGCCGAGAGCGCCGTGGCCGACCGACCCGAGCGCGCCTACCCCGCCGCCATCTTCAGACCCTCCATTGGTACGAGACACGCATGCATGACGTCCCTTAAGGCCGGTCCACACGCTCCGTTGCACAGACAAAACGTTGCGTTGCGGACTAGAAACAGGCGCTGTTGTGAGGACGGAGTGAAGACGTTTTGTCTGTGCAGTTCTGAACTGTGCAAACAAAACGTTGTGCAAAACGGAGCGTGTGGACCGGCCTTTAGCTTGCAACACAGCGTATGTCATTTTTACCAACTTTTCTGGAGACGAAAAAAACTGTTTATTTAAACTGTTTATTACTTTTTGAATTAAAGCCTCTGATTGACTGAAATCTACATCATGTGACCCTTAGTTCGACGCGCAATGAGCAGCTTTATCGGGACTAAAATTTAGAAACTGCCAATTTTCAACTTAAGCGGTGTTGTAAGCTACCTTTTATTTTATAGCCTTTTAATAAATGACCAGAGTCGACTATAGAGCAGTCCATAGACTACCACCAATCTTGTGAATCATCATTATTTTCCTCGACTATTTAGATTAGGGTCGGCTTTGTGCGTCATGTCCCCCCATTTCATTCGGTCTCCAGTCAAATCCACATTCACTCCACAATATCTCGATATCATCTTTTACACAATCATACCATTCTTTAATCTATCATTGTAAGTTTTTCAATAGACTTCTCTCTGTTACTTAATAATCCATGGAACACGACACCATAAACAGCGAACAGAGCAAATAATGTTACGTCGGAATACACTTTTAAAATATCACGGAGTGGGTAGATCGGAACGAAGAGAAGCACAAGCCCCTGGCATGCCCAATATTGATGCAACCAAAAGTAAAATTATTTCGCAAACAAATCCAGCTGATTGATATTGCGTCACCTTTGATCCTTTGCGAACCATTTTCTACTAGCGTGGAAGAAGACGAAACTAGCAGCAAGTATCGCATGGTAATAATAAGAATTCCATGGCATCCAATAGTGACGATCAAAAAAGTGAAGGTCAGTGTCCAGTGGACAAACTTCACAGCAACTATGTCGTATGGTATGTCGATCAGTATCACGACAAGCCCACAACGAACGGTTCCGTATATTTGGGAAGATTTAATTTAGAAACGGCATATGCAGCGTGATATATAAAATCGGGGTATAATGTGCAAAAGAAGTCTTGCACCCATAAACATGATAGATGTCTGGTAGGCCAGAAGTTATCATACCACCGGTCCTGTCAATGCGACCATATAATTGGGCAAGTTTAATCATTCTTCTTCTTCTCAGTCGTACACTCCTGGCGGAGTGGTCGTGGTTATGGAAAGTCTGATGAGTGGGTTGTGGCTTTTGCGAGGCTTCTCCACATCTCTCTATTCCAGGCACTGCGTGTGCATTCAATGAGGGAACACTTTGCTGACGACTTTATCTGGTCTGTCCATCTTGTGGGTGATCGGCCGCGAGAACGTTTAATCATATTAATAGGTGTTTTTGTTTTATTTCATTCACATTCATTCGTTCAGTATCAGTTTCGCGATATAAGTTCCTTTGTGAAATTTTTCCGTGTGAGGTATTATCGTGGGCAACCATGTAACCTTGAGTTTCGGTCGGTTCTTCTCATTTGATTTTGGATTTGGGCTTTGGCCACATATTTTTTATACCACTAAGGTGGCAAACAGGCAGACGGTCTCACCTGATGGGAAGCGGTTACCGTTGCCTATGGACGCTTGCAACACCAGGGGCGTCATTCACGCGTTGCCGACCCTGTAAAAAAGGAGCAACTGTATAGGCAGTGAGAGGGATAAAGCGTTATGTACTTTTCGTCGAAGGGCTAGACAGGTATCACTCCTGCGTACCCCTACGACGCTACTCTACCCCTGGTCCCCCCACTGCCGCTACAGCGTCTCCTCATGGAGCTCTGACTACCTTACTCACCGCATGAACACAACACTACAAGTGTGTGTGATACTACCTCAGTCGGGCTGCTCCAAATCCGGAACGGACGAGTCCGTTGTGCCCTACCTCCTTCAAATAGTACATTGTTGTCTTGTGGCGGTGCAGTGGTGTCGTCCAGCCGCAACCCGTTCCCCGGGTGGATCGAGAACCTGAACGGGCCGAGCGGCGTGGTGGTGGGCGCGGGCGCGGGGCTGCTGCACGTGGTGGCGTGCCGCGACTCCGCCCGCGCCGACCTCATCCCCGTCGACATCGCGATAGACGCGCTCATCGCCGCCGCCTGGGACGTCGCCACCGACAGGTCGGTACCAGCGGTGCTATTCTCCTCCCACCAAACCTAAATCCAGTGCCGGATTAACCAATTGCAATTGCTATGGGCCCCGTGAAAAGGCCCCCCGCGGATTGAAATTAATTTACCTTCGCCTGAGCGTAACTTTTGAATTTCTTTACCAGCACATCCCCTCTACGATATTTGTTACGGGCCCCGCGCTTGCTTGATCCGACCCTGCCTAAGTAATCCCCCATTGGCATTGCCTTTTTTTATCTTGGGTTCTGTTCAAATTTCTGTTATGTTAACCTGTAAATTTCAATTTGAAAGGATTTTATGGGTGAATCATTTTACTGGGTAAATGGTCTTATTCTTCACGGTTCAATAATTACGAAACAACATTCTCTTATTACAAAGATCTCATAGCCCATCATTGTGTCAAGAGGTGTAATGTATAGTTGTGGTCGCCAGGCCTCGCGAAGTCCGCGTGTACAACTGCAGCTCGAGCTCGAACCCCATCACGTGGGGGCGGTTCAAGGAGCTCATGCTGCGGGGGGTCCGCCAGGTGCCCTTCGACGCGCCGCTCTGGTACCCCTGTGGGTTCACCACGCAGAACAGGTACAGTCTACAATTAGGTGGAATATAAATAACTGCCGTTTCCACCACGTTTTTTCACATTGGTTTTAGTGGAATTGTAACTTGAAGTAATATTTTTCTCATATTATAAATGCGAAAGTTTGGAAGGATGCAGGTGTAGATAACGAAACTTGACTTACTTCAAGAATATGTTTTGGAGTCTTACAAAGGCTACCGTTTATCCTGGGATAATTTAAGATCTTTTAGGAACGCTTTTATTTGTTAAATCAATATTTCTTTGATAAGATTTGATCGTTCGTTCTTCCATCAATATATATGTACGGTGTAGGTTGGTCCACTGGGTGCTGGAGACGGCGCTGCAGACGCTGCCGCTGCACGCGGCCGGCTGGCTCACCAAGCTATGCGGGATCAAGACTAAGTGAGCCCTTTACACAACAACATTATTTATTTGCATTCCACAATATTAATATTAAGATAGTTAAATTGACATTGTGGACCCTGCCAGGCACAGCAAAATACATAAAAGTAACATAATATAGGACTTGGACTATCCAAAATTAAAAGAGGGAATTTTAATCCTATTAGATTTATTTCCAAAGAATTCATGAATTTTCCACATTTCTGAAGAGTTTTACAATAGATCTTTAACCTGCTGTCAAGTCTTTGAGTTAACCATTTATAGCATAAGAACGGCTGAACCGATATTTTGTCTTCGTCTCGAATAGCAGAATAAATATTTAAGACAATGGAACATTGCTCATGAAAGTTTGTATGGATGTTTGTTGTTCTTAGACGCAACAACCTTCAGCCGTTGTCTATATGAAATTTGGCACAGGGTTCCAAGTTTTGGAATAGCACTTTTTATGGTTAACTAGTAGACCCGCGCAACTTCGTTAGCGTCACTTGATCGTTTTATATAAGACACCTCAAAAATAACAGTATTTCTTCACTATATTATGGATGTTATTATACTTATAAATCTTCCTCTTGAATCACTTTATCTATTAAAAAAAACCGCATCAAAATCCGTTGCGTAGTTTTAAAGATTTAAGCGTACATAGGGATATAGGGACAGAGAAAGCTGTTGTTTTATGTAGTGATGTCGAGGCACTAGTTAATGGTCCACATGGTGTGGTAGAGTGAACCTGTCGACGGCATGTTCCCGACTCCACGCCATGAACTCTGTGCTGGAGTACTTCATGACACACGAGTGGCAGTTCCCCACGCACCACCTGGCGCGGCTGCGGGCTCGCCTCACTGACGCCGACCGCCGCCTCTACAACCTCGACCCGGACCACATCGAGTGAGTTCTGTTACTGGATCATCATCATATCAGCATCTTCCTCGCCTTTTTATTAGATGATATATTTATACCCCTTTTAACACTTTTAATTACTTCCTCCGTTAAACAGCGCACAGACAAGAGAGTAGAGAGGTAACATTTAATTAGTGATGCCCTTAGATCAACTTAGTAAACTAATATCTGTTTTATTGCTATGATAACACTTTTCCTATTCAGAGTCGGCTATGTATGTCATGTTCCTCCATTTCATTCGGTCACCAGGCAAATCCCCATTCACTCCACATTCTCTCATATCATCTTTTGCACAATCATACCATTCTTTCTTTAGTTTTTAATATTTGATAATGTGTCTTAGTATCTTCTCATAACGATAGCTGCTTTACAATTCATGTATTTATTAAATAGTAGTTACGATCAAAATAAAAAATATAACCCAACAAAGCTTTTGATAGAATTTCACCATCTATTTTGATTGTAGTCATTCTATGAAAGCTTCCAATAAAACTTTGGATCGGGTTTGACTAATTCTTTTTGTTAAATGATACATGTATAGTTAGTGATACTCTATGCTATTGTAGGCAATATATTGTGTAAGTATTATTCATTAATACTTTTTACTTCTGCCTGAAAGCCCAATAGGCTTCAATGAAGCTTATTATATATGGTTACTGGTAAAAACTAGTTGATATAGAAGTGTTGTGGGTACAGCTGGGAGAGGCACAGCGTGGACTTCGTGCTCGGCGCGCGGCGCTACCTGCTGCGGCAGAAGGACCACAACTTGCCGACAGCGAAGCGGAACATGACCAGGTATGTGCTGCTCCGGATCAAGCAAGCGCGGGGCCCCTAGCTAATATGATAGAGGGGTCCTGGTGTGCTGGTAAAGAAACTCAAAAGTTAGGGTCTGTCAGGCGAAGGTAAAATTTCGAACCGCGGGGGCCCTCTTCTGCACAGGGCCCCTTTTTGCGGAGGGCCCGTAGCATTTGCTACTTCTACTACGTGGTTAATCATAATACTATATCGAAGTACATCACCTAGTACATAAAGACTGGTCTCGTAAGAATAAAAATCCATACTTCCATACTAATTTTCTAATATTATAAATGCGAAAGTAACTCTGTCTGTTACACTTTCACGCTAAAACTACAGAACCGATTTAAATGAAATTTGGTACACAGATAATCCAGAGCCTGAGAAAAGACAAAGGCTACTATTTTTCCCGGGAAAATTGAAGATCCCCCGGGAACGCGGGCGAAGCCGCGGAGAGCCACTAGTATACATATATTATTGTCTTGGACATACACAAGCCTATGGAGTTTGAAAATAACTTTAAAATATTCTGCATGGAAATCGATGGGGAGGCCTATGTTCAGCAGTGGACGTCTTATGGCTAATATAATTTATTGTTATATTTCAGACTGTACGTGCTCCACGTGGCGACTATGTGCACACTCTTCATATTCGTGTTCAAGATCCTGCGGCTCGCCGTCCCCGCGTTCATACAGAGACTCATCAAACTACGTCTGTCTCGCTCTAGCACTAATGCCATCGTACCGGTCGTATGACACAGGGAAAAGGATAGCTATAGTTAGGAGAATAATACACTTAAATAAATTAAGCAATTACCTGGGGCATCACGTCTGAAGGGCACCAAATATTAAATAAATTATATGATTTTTTTGTCGCACCTTCCCCATTTCTAAGGTACGTTAGATCTTATAATCTTATTTACAAATGAAATCGTTTAAAAACTAGGTTTAAAGACCGATTCTAGTTGAAACATGGATAGGTGGGCCCTCAGGCGTGGATTGCTTAGGGTATCAAGTAGTTGAATCCGTCACTGTGTGTTAATAATTGGGTTGATATCTCGCTATCCTTATCTCACCTGGGTGTTCAGTAAAGGATAAAAAAACAAGATGGTGGTATGGGCATTGCTATTTTTGTGGGTTACAAGGATTTTTTTCTGCTCATGTGAAAATGATGAATAAAATGGGATAGGTATAGGTATTTATTTAAGATAAATGAAATGGTTTTATTTATTAAAATATTGTTGTTTATTTATATATATTTTTTATTTTCCACCCACTGTCTCATAAAACTGCATGTACAAACATTTAATAAGTATCTAATATACTTGTATGCATTATAAAACGTAGGTGCATTATAAAAGCCAAATAAATTCAATTTTTAAAGCATATTATAATTTAGAAATGATTATAAACAAAAAGAAAGTTCCTAAATAAATATGTTTAACATCACTTACATGCGATTCGTTGCTAATGTCTTTTGGTCAGGCGTTTCAATACTGTGTGTGTATTCTTAATCGATTTAGATCGCAAATAAATTAGTTGGCTAGGTGTCGGTCAACTCAATAATCCATAGACTTTTTTTTTATATGGCAGAGCCTAAGCCCTCATTCGCACGAGAGTTTTTAACGGACGTTAAAAAGCGTTCAAACACAACAAATGCATTTCCATTGAGCGACATTAGCCAACTAATTTTGTTTGAGATCTAATATATACCGAAGTTTACATTACTGTATAATATCCTATCCTAGGACATTTTTCACACACGGCCAATCTGATTCCAAACTAAGCAGAGCTTGTGTTATGGTAACCAGAAAGCTGATAAACTACATATAGTACTTTTAAATACATACTTATATAGATATTTACATCCAGACACACGACAAACAGACATATTCATGCATACAAATGTTTGTCCTGGGTGGGATTCGAACCCACGACCCGCGGCTTGAGAGTCAGGGTCACTAACCACAAAGCCAACCGGGCTGTCAATAGCCAGACTATTATCTCATATAAAACTTGACAGCAAATAATACGTTAAACAAGTAGCGGGGTCGTTTACCGGTATTACCGTAGTCTATAAACTTAAACTCGTTCTTGATAACTCTTTAACGGAAGTAGATGATTGCAATGCAAGTGTCATGTCGCGAGTCGATGCCACTTGCCCACAGCCACGCGACTGAACACTTGTATCGAAGGTTTGAAGCTACATGATGGGGCTGCTAAACGGTAAGTAATCACTTGAAAACTATATAGAAATGCCTTTAGAAAACGAAAAAGTACGAAACCAAAATCCTAACTAATTTTATAAATGCGAAAGTAACTCTGTCTGTCTGTCGCGCCTTCACGCCTAATCCACCTCCGTGGTTTCACCCATGTTCTAATTGAATTTCATCAAGGTCGACTTTGAACGCGAGTGAAACCGGGGGGCGGAAGCTAGTTATGTAATAAATAAACTGGGTGACATTTCCTAAACTAGATAAGATAATTGACGACATTTTCCAGGTAGAAGGATAACTTAGCAATACATTAGGTACATTATGCAGATTCTCGAATGACGCGAATGCAAAGTGCTTTTGGCTCGCGGGGAGGGCCCGCGCGCCCATACTAGCTACTTAAATCTTATATATAAAATTCTCGTGTCACAATGTTAGTGACCATACTCCTCCGAAACGGCTTTTCCGATTTTTATAAAATTTTATATGCATATTCAGTAGGTCTGAGAATCGGCTACTATCATTTTTTAATACCCCTAAGTAATCACGGGAACGGGAACTATGCGGGTGAAATCGCGGGGCGGCAGCTATGACTACATAGATATTACAGATGGACAAACAATTTTACAGACAATACTGGAGCTTGCCAATTGATTATCTTATTAATTTAATACAATATAATATCTCTGGAATTTGGTTGCCGTAGAACTTGATAGGGTAGAGATATAAGCCGATAGTCCACCCTGGACTAGCGGCTAAAATAAATAATTATTTAAAACATTGTGTTTTGCTTGTGTACCAGATAAAATTATATTTCAGAGTGACATTAAACAATTGCATATTAAAAAAGTACAGAACACAAAGAACATTATAAAATTTGAATACAGTGTATGTGGACAGCATCATGACCTTCGAACAGAAGGAACTAACCATTGACATATATTCTATATATATATATATTCTATATATATATCGATGGAACTAACAAATGTTGATAAGTTTTGAAATTAAAATTATGTAATTGTATGTACCAATAGATCTTGTTTATATTTGTATTTAGGCACCTACTATTATATTCAACAGTTAATTTATTTCACTTGTATAGACATTTTCATCTAATAGTAGTAATAGTTGTTTCAAGCGGCTTGTATTTAAAAACCGGTGGCGCCATCTCTGAACAATTGTCGGAACAAATTAAACATTATCTATATCTATACTAATATTATAAAGAGGAAAGATTTGTTTGTTTGTTTGTTTGTTTGTAATGAATAGGCTCCGAAACTACTGGACCGATTTCAAAAATTCTTTCACCTTTGGAAAGCTACATTATCCCCGAGTAACATAGGCTATATTTTATCCCTGTATTCCCACGGGAACGGGAACTACGCGGGTAAAACCGCGGGGAGGCAGCTATTAGAAATATTTTTACTTGTTGCGGCAAGCTGCATCTGTTTAAAGTCAATTTCCGTTTGATTTTCAACCAAAAATAATGTATTATTTCTTACAGAAATGGCTAGTATAATATTATTGGTTTCACTCGCCGTATTTTTGGTGTTGATGGTGAGTGGGACGGAAGATTGCGAGGCGCAGTGCGTGGGAAAGGGACGGAGCATCGTGTGCGGGGAGGATGGGAAGTTTTACAAGAATATATGCGAGTAAGTCATGTTCCTATGTTTGGGCAGAATACACGTATTACATTACTTCTATATCTACTAATATTATAAAGAGGAAAGATTTGTTTGTTTGTAACGAATAGGCTCCGGAAATACCGAACCGATCTGCACAATTATTTCACTAATAGAAAGCTACGTTATTCATACATAGGCTATATTTCATCCACGTGGGAATGGGAACTACGCGGGTGAAACCGCGCGACGGCGGCTAGTTATCTATACAGTTATAATCTTAATATATATAAATCTCGTGTCACAATGTTTGTCCTCAATAGACTCCTAAACCACTTAACCGATTATAATAAAATTCGCACACCATGTGCAGTTCGATCCAACTTGAGAGATAGGATAGCTTACATATACTTGGACCCGGTAGGTGGCGCTGGTGGGCAGAACGAAGTCTGCCTGCTCCATTAGTAAGATTATATGAAAACGATTGGATTTAAAAGAAAACGTATAAATTAAATTTTTTTAGGTATAAATTATTAATGGAGTTGTTAAGAGAATCGCTTGAGAAAGATCCGACTGAATTGGTCATTACAAAAACATGTATCTATAGCAACTCTCTTGTTTGGAAGAATTAAAAATGAATTAAATGTTTAGTTAAATAAAATAAAGGAATATTTTAATTGAATAAAATTATAAAGGAAATATAAGACTTAGTTTTAATATTGGTAAATCCTTGCTTTTTCAGCAATATTCGGGAGTTACGTACTAAATGTGACTTTTGTCATGTCTGAACGCGATGAACACAAAAACTACTGAACAGATCTTCATGCGGTTTTCACCAAATTACGAAGTATTTCATGGGGAAGGTTTTTATGTATAATACATCAATTTGGACTCGGTAGGTGGCGCCGGTGGGCAGAACGAAGTTTGCCGGCGCCGCTAGTAATTTGTCTATTACTCTTGTTACAGGCTCAAGTGCAGAGCTGTCCGTCCGGCGCCGCCGACTGTCTGTATATTTAGGACTTAAACACAATTAATTATACACATTATTCTGTCCAAATAAAGCATATTTTGTTAGAATTATCTGTTTTTGCGTCATGCTAATTTAATCCTAAATGGATGCTGACAAGCAATAATGTGTTAACCCGTATAAACTTAGTTTTGAGAAGATGGCATCTTAAGATAATATTATTATGATGTTATCTATGTGATTTACGACTTTTTGTATGATATAAATCCATTTTTATGTACTTTTATGTTTTAGACGACTTGAAACATTTTCGTGATGCATTATAAAAATATATCAAAAACATTGTTTTCGACTTGTTGTGGGTCACATTATTGTTTATCAGCATCCAAATAAAGTTCTTCGTCACAAAATTCAGGTTCCAAGTTCACCTGAAGATAAATAAATAAATATCCTGGGTCATTTTTCACACACGGCCAATCGGATTCCAAAGTAAGCTTCAAATGAAGCTTGTGTTATGTTAAACCAGATAGCTGATATACTACATATAATACTTTTAAATACATACTTATATAGATAATTACATCTAGACACAGAACAAACAGACATATTATTGCATACAAATGTTTGTCCTGGGTGCGATTCGAATTCACAACCCGCGGCTTGAAAGTCAGGGTCACTAACCACAAAGCCAACCGGTTTCAAATACCTTCTACGTCACAACTTAAAAGTCAGGTTCCAAGTTCACCTGAAGATAATAATTTAAATGTGAAAAAGTCCCGGAGTCTTGGCGTCGATCGCGCGTCACGAGATCCCACGTCGGGGTTGTCGCCGTCTGAGCCGGCCGCGGCGGCGCTCGCGCTGGTTCCCGCTACTCGAGGGAAATTACACAGTAAAGTGATTCAGATCAGACGCTTGTACTACATGATGTATGAGACAGGTGTTAATCATAGCTATAATATTAAGGATAATACTTGATCAATAAATAAATTAATATCTTAGGACATTTTTCTGATTCCATGCAAAGCAGAGTTTTTACTGTGGTAACATCTATATACATACTTACATCGAGACACAGGACTAAACATTCATGCATACTAGGTAATGTTTGTTTTAGGTGGGATTCGAACCCACGATCAGCAGCTAAAGATGATAATAGCTGACAAACAGGCAGACGCTATCTGATGCTATGTGATTAAAAACAGTTAATTCTGAATAAATTTAAGGAACGAGTCAAGTCAGCTTTGGTACAGAAGGCTTATCTATCTATATATATATAAAAATGAATTGCTGTTCGTTAGTCTCACAAAAAATCGAGAACGGATGGACCGATTTGGCTAATTTTGGTCTTGAATTATTTGTGTAAGTACAGGGAAGGTTTAAAGCATTCAGCTTTTTTATTAATTGATTCTGAGGCAGTACGAAGTTTGCCGGGTCAACTAGTTACAGTATAAATGATTATATTAATGATGACGAGGCATGGGTATAGCGCCCGTTCTATCAGGACTAATATTATTATTGTTAAAGAAATTGTTAAAACTTGTTTTGCAAAGAGTAATTGCTAAGTTTATTGCTAGCAAAGCAACCTTCCGAACCGAGCATTAGAGTCGACGTGAAGGCCTATTTGAATTAATAGGTAAATATATTTCATTTCAATAAAAATTTAACGCCTACGGGACGAAGTTGCATGGGGTTATTCAAGAAGGGCGTGAGTGACGCCCCTGGTGTTGCAAGCGTCCATAGGCTACGGTGACCGCTTGTCATCAGGGACTGTATACCTGTTTGCCACTCTTCTGGTATGAAACAAATATGAATAACCGTTTAAAAGACAAAAAAAAAGGTAATTTTTCCAGTCCCTTTTACGGCAATAATTTTCCTCAGACTCGAACCACAAAACAATAGCTTAATTTGTTACCACAAGCGCTGATTCAGACTAGCGCCGATGTTTTATTAATGCTTTTATTTATTTACTTGGGAAATGAACAGCTTATAACTAGAAACAATAAATCCTTATCAACACTAATATTATAAAGAGGAAAGATTTGTATTTTTGTATGTAACGTTCACCCGCCAAATCACCAATCGGTGCTACATACTGTATGCACCCCGCTCCCCGTACAACACGCCGCCGCTCGACGCTAGGTGGCGCGCGAGTGCTGCTGGTGCGAACGTCGTAAGCGCAAACATCGCGTGCAACAAATAAATTAATTATGACAAAACTACGTAACTGTGTGATATTTAAATTGGTGAAGTGTTTACCCGGGACAGTGAGCCACCGTTTCAACTAATCGTGGAAGGAGTATCTTCGATATTGGACGCAGTTTGAACACACTAAACTTCTGGCGGGTGACGTACCAATTTTCGATATTAAAGCCCATTTACTAATTACTATTTCAATTCAGATTTCAAATCCCAGTGGTGAATCAAAAACACCACATCTATCTATACTTAATATTATAAAGAGGAAAGATTTGTTTGTTTGTTTGTTTGTTTGTTTGTTTGTTTGTTTGTAATGAATAGGCTCCGAAACTACTGGACCGATTTCAAAAATTCTTTCACCTTTAGAAAGCTACATTATCCCCGAGTAACATAGGCTATATTTTATCCCTGTATTCCCACGGGAACGGGAACTACGCGGGTAAAATCGCGGCGAGGCAGCTAGTAAC
This sequence comes from Thyatira batis, assembly GCA_905147785.2. Lineage (NCBI taxonomy): Eukaryota > Metazoa > Arthropoda > Insecta > Lepidoptera > Drepanidae > Thyatira > Thyatira batis. The sequence continues at coordinate 115,933 of LR990513.1, forward strand.
GAATAAACTCAAAAAGTACTGGACCGATTTTAATTATTACTAGCTGCCTCCCCGCGGTTTTACCCGCGTAGTTCCCGTTCCCGTGGGAACACAGGGATAAAATATAGCCTATGTTACTCGGGGATAATGTAGCTTTCCAAAGGTGAAAGAATTTTTGAAATCGGTCCAGTAGTTTCGGAGCCTATTCATTACAAACAAACAAACAAACAAACAAACAAATCTTTCCTCTTTATAATATTATTATTATTACTAGTGGCTCCCCGCGGTTTCACCCGCGTACCCGGGAGGTCTTCCATTTTCCCGGGATAAAAAGTAGCCTATATGTTAATCCAGGTTATAAGCTATCTTTATTCCAAATTTCATTCAAATCCATTCAGTAGTTTTTACGTGAAAGAGTAACAAACATCCATACATCCATACTTACAAACTTTCGCCTTTATAATATTAGTAGGATTAGTATAGAAAAATATAAATGATATAATTTAAATAAATGAATGCAAACATATTCTTGCCCAGCCAATAGCTCATCTGTGTAACTTGAGTTTTTCAACAGGTGTGTTTCCTTCACTTTTTAAGATTGCAGTGGTTACACCTATCTATAAGGCTGGAGATAAAACTAATCCCACTAACTATAGGCCAATTTCACTGTTAACCTCGCTCTCTAAAATTATGGAAAAGCTTGTTAACAACAGACTTACCGCATATCTGGAAACCAAGAAACTTCTTTCCGACCACCAATATGGGTTTCGAAAGGGCAGATCGACCGAAGATGCGATTCTTCATCTTACATCGACAATAGTGCAGTATCTGGATCAAGGGCTCAAATGTCTGGGGGTCTTTTTAGATCTCCAGAAAGCATTTGATACGGTTTCAGTCCCGATACTTTTGGCACGAATGGAGAATTGTGGTATCAGGGGTACGCCCTACTACTGGTTTATGGATTATCTGACTGGAAGAAATCAACGCGTTAGAGTTGATGGTCATTATAGTAATAGCTCCACGTGTACTTACGGCGTTCCACAGGGAAGCACCCTTGGTCCTATTCTATTTTTAATATACATCAATAGCCTTTGCAACCAAAAACTTGAAGGGACTGATATTGTGATGTTTGCTGATGACACAGTTCTGCTCTTCCGAGCAAAAACCTGGCAATCAGTCTATGAGATCTCTGAAACGGGTCTAAAAAGAATTTCTGCTTGGCTGGAGGACAGTTTGCTTTCATTGAACATTTCGAAAACTAAGTACCTGACCTTTTGTAAAACAAATGCTAGTAAACCAGTTAAACTGAATCTAAAAATACATACATACCCATGCAATAGAGATCTCGCCAACTTGTCCGATTGCAATTGTGCACTACTTCAGAGGGCAAACGATGTTAAATATCTAGGTGTCATACTGGATGACAAATTGAATTGGGCTTTACAAATATCAAATACAGCAAGCAGAATCAGGAAACTTATATTTGTCTTCAAGAACCTTAGAGATAATATGCATGGAGAGTTACTTATACGAATATATAAGGCTTTAGCAGAAAGTATAATGGCATATTGTATAACCTCATGGGGAGGAGCCGCGAAAACACACCTTCTTAAGGTAGAGAGGGCGCAGCGTTGCCTTCTCAAAGTTATAAAAAGACTTTCTTACATGCACCCGACAACTGAACTATATAAAAAATGCAACGTGCTATCCATTAGAAAACTATATATTCTACAGTGCCTACTTCGATTTCACCGCGTTACTATCCCCACTTTTGGGCACTCAAAGAAAAGATTTAACCGAGTTCCTAAACCAACTTGTAAAAGCCAGTTTGCCAAAAGAAATTATCTATATAACGCATCGTTGCTATTTAATAAATTGAATTCTAAAACTAAACAAAAGCAGTGCAACTCCTATGAATTTAAAAAAATAGTAACCAACTGGCTTAGCTGTCTAGATTACTCGGCAACAGAAGATCTTTTTCGTACGTTGAAATAATATTGTCATAATATAATAAACACAACTGCATAATTTTATACACAACATACCTACACCACTAACAAAACCACCCATACACACTAACGCAATCACACACATACACACACGCACACATTCTCACACACTCACTCATACACACTCATACGATATAGATAAGTACAACTGTAACGGTCTTAGATATTTTATTTTATTTAACTAGATTTAACTAGCTCGTAAAAATATCTTCATTCATATTTTTCTTTTCATTTATATTTGTTCATATTTTTATATATTTAAGGGGGAAGACACTGTACCCTGTAACACAGCTATTGTATAGCTAGCACAGGATGCAGGGCTTCGTTTCCATTGTAAATTTTGCTTTTTTGAACAATAAAGTTATTATTATTATTATTATTATTATTATTTAAAAGTATTATATGTAGTATATCAGCTATCTAGTTACCATAACACAAGCTCACTTTGAAGCTTACTTTGGAATCAGATTGGCCGTGTGTGAAATGTCCCAGGATATTTATTTCTTATTACTTGTAGGAAATGTTACCAAGTTATTCCCAAAATCTGAAACATAACATCGGAAATGAAATACCGAGAATCAAATGACGCACTAACCTCATTAAAAAAATAAAATTAAAATCATCGACGAAATCGGTTTTTTTATTTGATCTGTTTTATTAATTAGGTAGAGTATTTGGACTGAGGTAACCTTGTGGTGAGGCGTTCACAGACAATTAGTTAGTCTTAATTACTTAGGTACCTAATAATGGAATCTATTTTAAAATAGACTACAGGGCTTAACTTTCTTAATTGGTAAATTGCATTTTTCTAACAAATAAAAATAGACATATGTATAAACAGTTTTATTAGTTTAAATAAAAATGTCCTGGGAAAAATATAATCCATCCATACTAATATTATAAATGCTAAAGTAACTCTGTCTGTTAAGCTTACACGCTAAAACTACTGTGCCGATTAAAATGAAATTTGCTACACATAATCCAGAGCCTGAGAAAGGACATAGGCTACTTTTTATCCCGGGAAAATTGAAGATCCCCCGGGAACGCGGGTAAAACCGCGGGGAGCCACTAGTTAGACATATACCCTAAACACTTTTATAATTTTTAATAATTTAATATCCTGGGACATTTTTCACACACGGCCAATCTGATTTCAAACTAAGCAAAGCTTGTGTTGTAACCAGATAGCTGATATACTACTTTTAAATACATACGTAGGTATTGATGCATGCAGACACAGAACAAATAGACATATTAACTGGTTGGAATTCGAACCTGCGACTGGCCGCTTGAAATTCAGGGATAGAGTTACTTTGCGACCATGGCGCTTGAGGGAACTTTAAGGGGGTAAATCACTTAGCCCGGGAGGTGGCGTTGCATTTTAGGTAGTGATTTTACGCCGATCGGTTGCTATCTTATACGATAGACTTCGATTGACTGATATATAATCCAAGAGTCAGCTGGCGCACCCGCGGTGGGTGCGCATATGGTTGGTTCCGGAAGTGGTAAAAAAAAAAAAAAATTAAGTCATAGTACGCCGGCTGAAACTTTTTTTTATAAATAATTTTGATCATACTGAGCTTAAAAAAAATAGTCAGCTGCGTGGTGGAGGGGGGATTATGCGTCAGCCGCTCGCCTAAACTTGTAAACGAAACACGTAAAATAAAGTTATAGTACGCCGGATGAAATTTAACAAAATGATTGTTAATACTATGAAAAATACGAAAACAACAATCAGCTGCGTGGGTAGCGGTGGAAAGACCGTCAGCTGACGCACTAAAGATACAGATTATTCGAGTAATGCACAGTTTTATTCAGGGTCTAGCTGACAGAACTTCCCTCTTCCCACCCAGCTGATCGATGGTTCTTGCACCCGTAACTTATTTAACATAGTTTTATCAAATTTCAATCGACATAGTGATAATTATGATAATTTCGAAAAGTTTTTAGTATGTATAAAACAATAAATATTGTTCCAAAGTATTTTTTTTCTTGTTTTGTTTTAACGTAAAAGAAATGCATAATAGCGAGCTTAAATAATATAAATGTAATAATAATTTGCATTCATGGAAATAACATAAATTAAAATACAAAGGAAATATAAAAAAATATAAATGTTATCTGCCGTATATTTTTAGGGCTACATATGTTTACTAACGAACTAAGACAAAATTTAAAAAACAGTTTTAAGTTCCACCAAATTACAACCATTGTTCTTTTTAATAAAGCTACAAATGGTCAAAATATTATCTTAAACTTACGACCATTCATCATAAACCAATTAACTATTCCCGTTATTTAAGCAATAAGTAAAATCAACCATAACGTGCAACAAATAAAGCACTATTTTCCCATCATTGCTTTTTCAACTATCGTAAGTGCACCAGTCTTGGACAAGGTACCAGTAATGAATAAAAAATAAAAGAAATATCTAGAATGCGGACATGAGCGTTTTTACATTGGAATCACTGTGACGTAGACTTTAGACATCGAACTATCTAAGTTTAACGTTTTAGTCAATTCAGTCTGTTACATGTACAAATTTGCGCGAATACAAAGTGTAAAGTCATTTGAAATTGACAACGACGGCTTTTCTTAAGGAAATCGTTACTGCGGTGAGTAGAAAGTTTCAGTTATGTTTTTTAGTATCTAAAGACGTGTCCATAACTGGCACGCTGAAATTGAATAATTCCATTCGTGGGCAAATGTCGAAAGTTAATATAAAGAACTAATAAAAAAAATTAACAAAAATTAATGATATAAAAAATTAAAACAAATAGTAAAAAAACTGGATAAATATAAAAATTATTATTAGCTATAATTAATATTTATAAAATTAAATTTAAAAAATATATTAATAAAAAATAATTAAAAAAAATTTATCAAGAAATTAATTTAAAAAAAAATTGTTTAATTGTATAAAAAAAGAGCTACTAAAGTAATATTTCACAAAAACCAGTTTTTTTTCTTAAACTGGCCATCATTGGGGCACTTACCTTACTTTGTTTTGTTTTGATTCTATTTACTTCTTAGAAGTTTACTACAGGAGGTATAGAGTCGCGTTGCACGATAAAATAATTTATAAAATGAAAGCAGGTATGAGATCGTTGAAATTAGGTATTTATCATGATATTATGTCTTGGGCATCTATGTTTGTTAGTATATCTAATATTTATTATTTTATTAGTGTTTTGTTTTCGCGTATAATATTGTATGAGAGAACAAAACACTAATAATATTTATTTACTTAATCAGAGTTTTACACTTGTTGTACGCTTTTTGTTTTTCAAATGTAGGTACTTCGGTGGGTGGCCAAGGTGTCACAATTAAATGGCACAAATAAAAATATTACTTAGCTCCACATTGTTATATTCATGTTTACAATCTTCAGAATACAAATACAATTAATAAATCCTAGTGTTGTAATTTAGTGATTATGCCCATCTTCTCCAGAAATTCATTTTTTTTATAACAGAATTTTTAGCTCGCGTATAAGACTCCACTTTTCTTTCTCTGGCGATAATCAAAATCCATTCGTCACACGTAAACGGATTACTAGGAAAGCTAAAATAAATAAATAATAATAATGTAATTCCAACGAAAAGACACAAAGGAAGCATTCACCATCTTTTAACTTCTGGTAATAAATATTACACAATTACTCCCTGTATCTCTTATTCTTTTTCACAAAAGTTTGCACGTGCGTGTATATGTGCGGATCATATCATGTCATATCATGTTCTTGCAAATAAAACATTTTATTATTTACTTATTATTCTTATATAAACATTTTGAGTGATGGTTTAACATTGGTAGTTTGGTTCAAACAATTATATTATTTGTAAGTAGCTTAAAATATTACTTATCGAAAGTAAGATACTCACCCCCTTTAATTTCTTTTCCGGGCATTATTTTTGATTTTGAATTCAAGACGCATATATGTTCGTTTAAATTTTAGGGGGATAGGCTTAGGTAGCCCGAAAATCGTGTTATGGACTGAAGCGGCTCTACAAACTCCCTTGAAATGTGTGTTTGTGAGGAGACAGCGTAGTAGCAAAACTCAATATTTTAAATTTTCACTTCATCAGCTGACGGTCTTTCCACCGCTACTCACGCAGCTGATTAATGTTTTTGTACTTTTGATAATATTAACAATCACTGTGTTAAATTTCATCTGGCGTACTATGACTTTATTGAACGTGTTTTTTTTACAAGTTTGTACGAGTGACTGACGCAGAATCCCCCCTCCACCATGCAGCTGACAATTTTTTTTAAGCTCAGTATAACGTAAATTATATATGATGAAAGTTTCAGCCGGCGTACTATGTTTTTTTTTTTTTTTTTTTTTTACCACTTTCGGAACTACTCACACCCACATCCACCGCTACTTGAGCAGCTGACTGTCGGTTTTCTTATTGGTCATATAAGATCAACCATCGATCACAATATCAGCCGGCATACTATCGTTCATTCATTTGCAACGCCACCTCCAGTACTAACTGTTAGTCATGTCTTATTAGTATTATTCCATTCGACCACAGAAAGATTTATGCATCATCACTACATAGTATAAAACAAAGTCGCTATCCGCCGTCTGTCTGTCCCTATGTATGCTTACATCTTTCAAATTACGCAACAGATTTTGATGCGGTTTTTTTAATAGAAAGAGTGATTCAAGAGGAAGGTTTTTATGTATAAATCATTACGCTATGATGAATAGGAGCGGAGCATCAATCAAAACTGTTGCAAAAACGGGCAAGTGACGCTAACGAAGTTGCGCGGGTCAACTAGTGATCAATAAAAACCTTACTTTCTATATGCGGAAACTATTGCTTTTACATAAATCATCTGTTACTTTCGTTAATTATGAACAGACAAAGGAAACAGTTTCATAACTGACCCTCGACCGAAGATGACTACGTAAACGGTATCAAGGATTTTTAAACTGACAATTTGCAAACGAAACACTACAATTTTACATTGCGTCTTCCGCGCTTCATGCCCTTTTGAGACGCGGTGTATATAGAGAAATGTACAGTGAAATTTATGTGGCATTATGAGCACGAGAATCGACATGTGAATGAGAAAGCTTTACGCATTGAAGGGGTTTCCCGTGGCGACGACCAGTTTATAATATACAGGCCGCGAGATCGAGAGAAGTTAGTATCGCGACGACCAGCGGCCGAGGCGTCCGCGTACATATAACCTATTTTCTACATAGGTCTGAAAGCGCGCGGTTCGAGTGACGTTTTTATATTATTATTTTTAAAGTGATGAAGGGCCAAGCCAAGAGGTTCGTCAGCCAGAAGGGCAAGGCGTACGATGTGGAAATTAAGAAGAACGTCAGCGATAGCATCGGATTTTTTGATTTGGTAAGTTATTTAGTTCTTTTGTCGTCCCCAAACTAATGAGGGTCGTGACCTTATACGAATTATCTTCGTAATACGAGTTTCAAAAGCATTTAAGTTAGTTTTCAATAATATAATACTCTACAAAATTTTCAAAATTCTCGTCTAAAAAAATTACAGTTTATTCATACGTATACAAAGTAAATATTTATAATAATTTTCTTTTTAATAGCCATGGTAGGTTCTAATCGATGCGTTCCGCAATAACTATGCGTTCCATTCATGTGACAATTTTTAATATGTAAGTAGGTATTTACAGTAAGTACCTACTTACCTAATTGAAGTTCCAATTTCCCATGTACTTATCATTATTAAATTATAATTTTAACTTGGGCACTTGCATTTAAGCTCGTTAAGTGAAAATACATGACAAACTCAAACACCATATATACCTATATTAGGTACTTCTACCTATGTTTTAACATAAGTAGTATAAGCTTTGCTTAGTTTTGGATCAGATTGGCAGTATAAAAATGATTTATTCTACTTTCACATAATAATAAAAAAAACTAACGAAATTATATGAATATCGAGAACCTCCTCCATTTCTTTTTAGTCGCTTAAAAATAATTTGAACCTTGTCGTAAACATGCTTGAATTTTTTTTCCTGAATTTAGCTTTTGTTTATTCAAGGGTATAATATTTTTCGTGTACTCACAAGTTATATACCTATATATTATATAAACTAGCGACCCGCCCCAGCTTTTCGCGGGTGCAATGCTGCAATGCTTATACGTCACATTAGAAACCCCCAAAATTGACAGTGTTTCTCTAACAAATTATGAATGTATTGTATCTAAAAACCTTAACCTTGAATCACTCTATCTATTAAAAAAATCTCCATCAAAATCCGTTGCGTAGTTTTAAACATTTAAGAGGACATAGGGACACAGCGGAAAGCGACTTTGTTTTATAATGTAGTGATATTAATATCAGGTGGCTGTGGCTGTCTAACATGAAGATAAATTAGGGATGTAGGTAGCCGGGGACTCGAACTTGATGCCTGCACAAAAAAGACAGATCATTTATCTACTTCACCAATACACCCATATAACGATCTTTCAAAACGCCATTTTTAAATGTCATTGTTTTTATAAAATCGTTTTGCGAATAATTGATTGATTCGATCGAATAATTTAAATCGATTAAATTGTTATTAAGTTATGACAAATACCTACCTATATTAGTATTTTGGTTTTACCGTTTGTCAAATCTTTAATGAATAGTATTTTAGTTAGTTATTAAGTCAAGTTGTTTATTTAATCTCAATGTGATTCAGTCTTATAACGTTTATAACTCTTTTATGGCAGTTTGAGTAAAAATAACTACATAAATAAAAAGTACCACTAAGTCCTTATAATAACAGAAATAACTGAATTTAAAAAAGTGGCAAAACCCGGTCGGGTTTCGAACCCACCCCTTATTTTTTCGATGACCCAGCGGAATCCAAAAAAATCCTCATAGGATACCCGGCAGCTCCGGGGGGAGCCGCCGGGTTATGTGGTGACTCACCGGCACAGAAGGTGGCGGTGCCTACCCACTAAAGCCCTGGGTGTTCCCATGACGCCTGGGCGCCGTGTGGCGGGGCCAAGGGACACGCGGGCGCCGCACAACCGCATGCCCCGCCGGCGCTACTCGGTTTTACAAGGCCGGGCTCGTCTCCGGGGTGCGGGACTCACAGTGCGAAAAACACACATGAGAGTCCCGCCCAGCGTTGCCAGACGTCCCGATTTTTAAATCGAATTTTAATGTCCCGCCCGGGACAGGCTCAGTCCCGCTTTTCGGGAATAACTTGACCGTGCGTGCAGCGTACTGAGAAAGCGCGGACGGGTGGCACAGACAAGTGTGGACTATTGTTTGAAACGCCATATTTTTCTGATGAATAAAACTTTTTTGATTTTGATTTATTTTTTTTATTAAGAATTTTTTATTTTTACTCAATTATTTAACGATAGCGGAACTTTTGATTATGTACGTTTATTTTACTATGTCCCGCTTTCGACGAAAGAATCCCGCTTTTTTCCCTCAAAAAGTTCAAAAATCCCGACTTGGCAAAAAATATATCTCGCAACGCTGGTCCCGCCCCACCTCACTTCACCGGAGATGCCCATGGAACAAATGGGCATCTCCGGTATGGGACCGTTGGCGTGGGCGGTGGCCCCAGTCCCCGGCGTTACGGCGTTACTAGAACCCACGCCTGGCGTAGCCACCGAGCCGAATCTACCAGTGGAAATTCCTCGTTAGTCAGAAACGTGTAAACATCGCTGTGTCTAATCGACAAATCAATTAACTCCCAACTCGGTACACACGCCAATCGATTATTTACATCAAAAATAAATTTATTACATTTCTGATTATGACTTTGTTATTGTTTAGGGACAACCATAAATATGTATGGGTACTAGCTGCCTACTAGCCTAGCCTACTAGCTGCGACATAGGCTACTTTTAATCCTGGGAAAATAAAGGTGCGCTGGGAACGGGGGCGGAAACTAGATATCTCTACACATACGATACATATATAAAATTCTCGTGTCACAATGTTAGTTACCATACTCCTCCGAAACGACTTGACCGATTTTATGAAATTTTATATGCATATTCAGTAGGTCTGAGAATCGGCTACTATCTATTTTTGATACCCCTGCGATCACGGGAACGGGAACTACGCGGGTGAAACTTCGGGGCGGCATCTAGTTATTACATAAAACATGTTTCTATCTAAATGTAGTGTTAAATTTAGTTTTATTCGGTTATTTGGCTGGTTCCCAGGTGCGATGTTTCAGTGAATAATGATTCCTTAACATTATGATACTGACTTAGCATTTGTCTACAAAAAACTACTGATTGTCTTACTTATGTAAATAAACATAATAACAAAAACTATGTCTTACGCAACGCTATAAAAACGTTGTGCGAAATCTAAGAGCCGCCAGACTTCTTCACAATTATCTGCATTAATATAATAAAAATGCCATGGTCTCAGTTGGGAACGCACCGACTCACGATCATGAGGGTGCAATGCTCAGAGTTTATAAAAACTTACGTACGGATTCACACCACTGGCTTTCGGTGAAGGCAAACATCGTGAGGCAATCTGCATGCCCGAGATGTCACTATTAAAGGCATGTGAAGTCGCACCGCACTAGGCCCGTGTGGTGGACTATGGTACACCCCCTCGATGTTAGGGGAGGCTCGAGCTCCGAGGGTGGACACGTTTATGAGCTGATGATGATGACGATGAATATAATATAGTGCAAAGATATGCTTTTCTGTTTGTAATGAATAAACTCTTGACATGTAGTTCATTGCAATCTTATTAATCACTTGTCCCCACGCGCATCTATATAAGTATATATCTATTTAAAAGTAGTATATGTAGTATATCAGCTATCTGGTTACCAAAACACAAGCTCACTTTGAAGCTTACTTTGGAATCAGATTGGCCGTGTGTAAAAATGTCCCAGGATATTTATTTAGTTATTTTTATATAAAACGTTAGGTGTTAATTGTATAATTAAGCGTATATAAGCATGTCGAACTGACAAAGGCTCCCACAATAGATCGGTGAAAGGCGCCTAAAATAAATACAACACGGCGCGGCGTATGCGCGAACCGGCGAAGCGTTCACATCGCAAATATAAATCTAATTGGTTTTTATATACAACTAGCGGACCCAGCAGACTTCGTTCTGCCCACCAGCGCCACCTACCGGCTCCAATTTGATGTATTATATATTAAAACCTCCCCCATGAAATACTCCGTAATTTGGTGAAAACCGCATGAAAATCTGTTCAGTAGCTTTTGTGTTTATCGCGTTCATACAGACAGACAAAGGCAGCGGGGACTTAGTTTTATATAAGTATATAGATATAGATGGTAGCATCCGCCCCGCGGTTTTACTTGTATTTCTATTAGAGCCTGACTACACTAGCCCTGCGGTTCCCTGGAACCTTCTTTCCCGGGATAAAAGGTAGCCTGCCCTTTCCCAAGCTGTAGTCTTCGCTTTGAGATGGCATATTACTTTGGCGCGTAACAGACCGAGTTACTTTCGCATTTATAATATTAGTAGGGATTTTAAATCCTTAGATATGAATAAGATTGGTCGTATAAGCGGTGTACAAGTCTTCCTTTCTATTTCCTTTTTATTTAGGTATATATATATAGATAGACTACCTTCCGCCCCGCGGTTTCTCCCGCGTCGTTCCCTTTCCCGTAGGAATACAGGGATAAAATATAGCCTATAACCTTCCTCGATAAACGGGTTATCTAACACTGAAAGAATTTTCCAAATTGGACTAGTAGTTCCTGAGATTACCCCTTACAACGTCATAAACTCACAAACCTTAGGTACCTCTTTATAATATAAGTATAGATTAGGTATATAGATAGATTTATTATGTATGTACGTACATACGTTATTTGGGTGTAGGCATAGTCGGTATGCGGGTCGCTGAATACTTCCGCGGAAGTGCGACGTGAAAGACGACCTTCGCCCAATTGATTCTAATTATTTTGGGTTTTTTGCAAACGCATATCTGTTATTTCATGGAATTTATTAACACAAATATTAATATTAATATTATTCCGAATATTATTGAGAATATAGGTACGTAACGGTAAAGGTTTTATACCATGCCCATAATTCCCAACCAACTTTAAAAATGGCTTATACCCATAGTTATTTTCATTAGCTTAGGAAAACTCTCGACTTAAATAAACAGATTAAAATAACATGAATAACAATAAGTTATTAATAAAAATAATTTAAGTTTTCATATTTATATATTTTGCTTTTGTTTCTTTGTTATAATATAATTTGTACGTATTTGTCGCAGTAGTAATTATTTTAAATTATATTTTTCTGTATACATATATTTTAAATTGCAACTCTGATCTGTTATGTTTTATATTCAATTATTTTCAGTTTTTAGTTATAATTATGTATCTTGTAAATCAATAAAAAGCATTTGTTGGTAGTCAATCAAAACTCAAAAGTAAACATTGATATACATATTTTGATAGAGAAATACATTGATTAAAAAAATATAATAATAGCATTTACACCGATGCAGTTGATTGCACAAGTATCTATCGCTAGGCAAACATCTGATCTCGAGTAGGTACGGACCGGCGCGGGCGGCTGGAGGGTTTCCCCGGCTTATTTCTTACTTTTCCTCATTCATTATATTTACAAGTACATTAACACCTTACTTTAAGGCCAGCTGTTAACCGTAAGTTGACCTGAAACTGTTCTGATTTATTTTATTTATTTATTAAACATACAAAACAAGTATTCCGAGACTGACAGTAGCTCTAAACATGTGTGCACACCACGCCACGGACTAATTAATTTTATACTACACTAGCGACCCGCCTCAGCTTCGCACGGGTGCATTGCTTATACATCACATTAGAAACCTCCAAAATTGTCAGTGTTTCTCTAACATATTATGCATGTATTGTATATACAAACCTTCCCCTTGAATCACTCTATCTATTAAAAAAACCGCATGTAGTTTTAAAGATTTAAGAATAGAGGGACAGACAGCGGAAAGCGTCTTTGTTTTATAATGTATAGTGACTAGTGGACCCGCGAAAACTTCGTTAGCGTCACTTGCCCGTTTTTGCAACAGTTTTGATTGATGCTCCGCTCCTATTCGTCATAGCGTAATGATTTATACATAAAAACCTTCCTTAAGAATCACTTTATCTATTTAAAAAACCGCATCAAAATCCGTTGCGTACAGATGTAGGGACAGACAGAGGGCGGATAGCGACTTTGTTTTATACTATGTAGTGATTATATAAGAAGTAGGTATAGATAAATGAGTGGCAGTGTTCTGTAAGCACCTTTATAGTTCACGTTGGTGAGTCAACGCCTTGAACTTGTCCGAGCGCGGCCGACCTCGCCCGACCTCCCCCGACCGCCGCCGACTGCGCTCGCGCATCGACTCCGAACCAGTCTTTACTTATCGTCTTTTGATACTGACCAGCATTACTTGCACACCGGTTGTACTAGTTTTGAAAAATTACTTAATAAGAAAAAACGTCAAGAATATAATACAATAGTTTACATAATGGATAATACACAGAGAAAATTGTCATTATGCTTGATATATAAAACTAGCAATAACAGATTCGACAAAGCATAATCATAACCAGTGACCAGAGCCTTCCGCCATATTTTATCGAAATTGATTGATTTTTTTTAATACAAACCTTTCCCTAGCTATACGAACACGAATAAATTAATAGCTAAATCCGTTCGCTTATATATATTACGACATCGTATGACGAAACTGTGGTTTTACTATTTTATCCAAATGTCGAAATTTTGCGCTAGAATTGGCGACAATGTCATATCATATTTTATGGCTCATGGAGCAATATAATGACATTATTGTGGAAATTGTTTCAAAGTTCATTATGGTTTAAATAAAATAAATAAATATCCTGGGACATTTTTCACACACGTCCAATCTGATTCCAAACTAAGCAGAGCTTGTACTGTAACCAGATAGCTGATATACTACATATACTACTTTTAAATAGGTATACTTATATAGATATTTACATCCAGACACAGGACAAACAGACATATTCATGCATACAAATGTTTGTCCTGGGTGGGATTAGAATCCACAACCCGCGGCTTGAGAGTCAGGGTCACTAACCACAAAGCCAACCAGGCTGTCATTAAAAGGCTGTGCTTAAATAAAGGGAAAGATGATATATATTGTTTACACGCAGACAATCTGATTATCACAAAGCTGACTACATATAAGTACATTTTTTTTATCATATACCTAAGTACTTATATGATAACTTTCTTCCGTCCCATGGTTTCACCCGCGTTCCCAGCAGACCCTCAACTTTCCCGGGATAAATCCTACATCCTTTCCCAAACTTTAGCCTATATCTGTACCAAATTTCATAACAATCAGTTCAGTGGTTTATGCGTGAAAGCGTAACAGAGTTACTTTCGCATTTATAATATTAGTAAGGATTAATTAATGGACAGAAGAACTTTATTTTTTAAACCAAATCCTTAAAAAAATGTTCATTCAAAAACTATGGCATCTAATATTGGTTAATTCTCATTTTATAGTATACTAGCTGCCTCCCCGCGGTTTTACCCGCGTAGTTCCCGTTCCCGTGGGAATACAGGGATAAAATATAGCCTATGTTACTCGGGGATAATGTAGCTTTCCAAAGGTGAAAGAATTTTTGAAATCGGTCCAGTAGTTTCGGAGCCTATTCATTACAAACAAACAAACAAACAAATCTTTCCTCTTTATAATATTAGTATAGACTAGCTGCCTCCGCATCTTGCCCGCGTAGTTCCCGTTCCCGTGGGAATACAGGGATAAAATATAGCCTATGTTACTCGTGGATAATGTAGTTTTGGAATAGTGAAAGAATTTTTAAAAACGGTCCAGTAGTTTTTGAGCCTATGCATTACAACCAAACAAACAAAGTTTTCCTCTTTATACATAATATTAGTGTAGACAGTTTAGAAACTAACGGTAGAAAGAAGCTTTCAATGCAATAAACAAGTCTTTTAACCATACATTAAGAGTATGCATTTACGACCTCTCACTCTATAACCTAGTTAATGAAAGAGAGAAAACATCTATAAGCTGGTTCTTTCTATCCATACTAATACTTATTATAAATGCGAAAGTAACTCTGTCTGTCTGTTACGCTTTCACGCTAAAACTACTGAACCTATTTAAATGAATAATTCAGAGCCTGAGAAAGGACATAGGCTACTTTTTATCCCGGGAAAATTGAAGATCTCCCGGGAACGCGGGCGAAGCCGCGGGGAGCCATTAGTTGTTCATACAAGAGAGATTCTCTGCGAAATGAACGGTCGAACCGAGCACCGTTTCAACATAAACTGAATAACTATTAAATATTTGAACACTTATATCAATATTTAAATCATACTATATTAACAAACCAGTAATACAACTCGCGAATTACATTGAAAATTCAAGTCAATTGAGTTAATTCTAATAAAATAGGGCATTTATAAAGCTCAAAGTTGCTTTTCTATTTTTCTGCATATTGACAGCCCGGTTGGCTTTGTGGTTAGTGAGTAGTGACCCTGACTGTGGTGATCACTCAGTGGACTGTATGTGAATGGGTTGTTAAATAACTTCGCACCGGCTGGAGATACTATGCTGCCCTATAATAATAATAATAATCCTTTATTTCAGGCAACTAGGCCCATATTATAAATACCTTAAATCTAAGTATACATGTTATGTTTATATTAAAATTATAACTAACTAGCTGCCTCCCCGCGGTTTTACCCGCGTAGTTCCCGTTCCCGTGGGAATACAGGGATAAAATATAGCCTATGTTACTCGGGGATAATGTAGCTTTCCAAAGGTGAAAGAATTTTTGGAATCGGTCCAGTAGTTTCGGAGCCTATTCATTACAAACAAACAAACAAATCTTTCCTCTTTATAATATTAGTATAGATTAATAGGCACGTAGAGACGGCGACGTGCTCGCCAGCGAGGTTCGTATCGTTGCGCGAAAACGCCGAAATACGACACCCTATAGAACGGTCGGAGACCTTCAGGGTAGATGGCAACTATGAGTAGCAATTTAATTACACTGACGTGGATACTGACTTCGTACAATGAAATACTCTTTGACTAACAATTTCCTTTTATTTACTTGATAACACTTATTTCTTCTAATACTAGATGTTTACTTAATGAACACTTTTGATATATATACTACTATTCAATATAATTTTCCTTCAATTTTTAATTCGCACTTATTTCTTATTATCACTGTGAGCACTGTTGATTGACTAACACTTAATACATTTATATTTCCTACGATGTTTTCTCTATGAGCACTATTTACAAACCACCATATCGTTAGGCCAAGGGGGCTAGCTTTTATACTAGAGAAATGTATCGCTATCCTGCTCTAACACAATATACCTCGACTGTTCTAAAGTCTCTGGAACATTCGCGCACAATATACGAGATCCTTCGATAGGTATGTTATGTTATAATACAATGTTCGACACCTTTCTTGAACTTTCTACGATGTTCTAGAGCGGGATTCGAGAAGGTTCGGGAATGTTCTTATCATACTTATAGGTTATTCCAGAATTTTCTTTGCATTCCCAGAGCCTTCGAGAATATTCTGTTAGGTATTTTCGATCGCTTTGTTTACATTTCTAATTCGATACATAACGTCCCCTTTACCGGCTAACCTATACTTTATTAGTTCGGCAACACCACAAAAGCGAAATATGTGTAAAGTGTGGGTACGGTGTTAGTTTATGTATGTACTGTGTATGAACCGGTCCGACCGGTGCGGGTCCGCGACCGTACTCCAGACCTTCATTACAGGTGCTAGAGCGAGACAGACGCACTATCGCGTATGTGCGTCCCTTTCGTTCGTCATAAAAACTTCTTAAGGATTCCGAATACTTTAGAGTTAAAATGTTGTGTCTTCATTTTTCAATATGTATGTATATTTTCCAAAACCCCCTCGATGTTAGGGGAGGCTCGATCTCCTCGGTGGAGACGTATATGAGCTGATGATGATGATATTTTTGCTAAAATATCAATTTTTAAACAGTCGCACAACTGTATATTAGTACTTACATATACATAGGAGTACCTATATCATAAACTAGTTTCTTACTGCGGCTTAATGTAGGTATCAGATTAATGTCATATACTTATTGCACGCGAGTGAAGCTACATTAGCAGGGAGTAACAAAGGCTATATTTTATCCCCGTATTCCCTCGGGCACGGGAGCTACGTGGGTGAAATTGCAATATTAACACAAAAGTTTGTATGTATGGATGTTTGTTCCTCTTTCGCGCAAAAACTACTGAACGGATTTTGCTGAAATTTGGGAGACAGCTTATAACCTAGATTACAACATGGGCTACTTTTTATCTCGGAACAAATGAAGATCTCGGGCACGCGGGTATAGCCGCGGGGAGCCACTAGTTTTACATATATAACATGTCGTCCCAATATCAAAGAAGGACAAACAAATATCAATAGCATATAAATAGCTAATAATATCAGTACTAGCCGCCGTCGCGCGGTTTTACCCGCGTAGTTCCCGTCCCCGTAGGAATACGGGGATGAAGTATATATAGCCTATGTTATTTATGAATAACGTAGCTTTCTATTGGTAAAAGAATTGTGCAGATCGGTTCAGTAGTTTCGGAGCCTATTCGTTACGAACAAACAAATCTTTCCTCATTATAATATGAGTATAGATTTATGATTACTTAGAACAGTAAAACGTCACAATTCCTTAAAACAAAACATTATTAAATTAAATCTAATATATTAGCAGGAAAAAAAATTTATTATTTGTTTTGACGTCTCGGAAAAACCGCTCCGACCGACGGAAATGTGAAGGCGCCATTTCTACGTAACGAAAAGTGTCCGACACCGACATAAATTACTATTATTATTATATATTTAATGATGTCTGTCTATCTGTGCACACAAAGCTAGAGAACTGGACAAACCTCGGTAACAATTTTTGTTGGAAACATATTAAAGCATTAATGATGTATTTTGTCTCTCGGTCGCTTTTTTTAGTAAATTTAGATCAATAGTTATTTAAGCAAATTCAACTGTTATGTATTGACGCAGATCACGTTGACTTCAATAAATTACAATGACAGACAATTATTTAATAGGTATATGGGCTTCTTTAAACATGTTTTAACCAATTTCCTAAATAAGGGTGGAAAAAGGATTAAACTGGTACATCTTTTGTGTTTGTTATTTTTTAATGTAAATGTGTGTCTTGTCGCTTATCTAATAAATAAATAAACGAGTCCCCCGGGAGAACTAATGATTCATATACTGCAATTTATTTTATATATCTACACTAATATTATAAAGATGAAAGATTTGTATTTTTGTATGTATCGAATAAACTCAAAAAGTACTGGACCGATTTTAATAATTCTTTTTTCATTAGAAAGCTACATTATCCGCGAGTAACATAGGCTATATTTTATCCCTGTATTCCCACGGGAACGGGAACTACGCGGGTAAAACCGCGCGGAGGCAGCTAGTCATTAATATTTTTATTATGAACGACAGAAAATATTAAGTAAAAACAAATATGGCTGATTACCAAGCCAAACGTAAGCACAAAGTAAAAAAAGAACAAACGGACGAATCCACCGGTATTGCCAGGTCAAAAAGTAATGGCATCTCATATCTATACTAATATTATAAAGAGGAAAAATTTGTTTGTTTGTTTGTAATGAATAGGCTCCGAAACTACTGGACCGATTTCAAAAATTCTTTCACCTTTGGAAAGCTACATTATCCCCGAGTAACATAGGCTATATTTTATCCCTGTATTCCCACGGGAACGAGAACTACGCGGGTAAAACCGCGCGGGGGCAGCTAGTATAATATAAAGTGACGCGCGAAACTTTAAAGATTCGTGACGCAAGATTCAAACCAGTTTTGGGATTATAAAAATACTAGCTGATCCGCGCAACTTTACCTGCTTCACATTTTCTACTAATACTCCGCTCCTGTTAGTCGTAGCTTGATGCTATTTACCCTATAGCCTAGCTCGATAATTGGGCTATCTAACACTCAAAGATTCTTTTTAATTTTAACTAGTATGTAGGTTAAGATTATTGCATAAAAAAAACAAACTTACAAACAAACCTTTTTAGCTTTATATTTATAACTAGCGGAGCCGGCAGACTTCGTTCTGCCCACCAGCGCCACCTACCGGCTCCAAATTGATGTATTATACATAAAAACCTTCCCCATGAAATACTCCGTAATTTGGTGAAAACCGCATGGAAATCTGTTCAGTAGTTTTTGTGTTCATCGCGTTCAGACAGACAGACAGAGGCGGCTGGGACTTTGTTTTATATATATAGATATGCGTTCAGACAGACAAAGGCGGCGGGGACTTTGTTTTATATATATAGATATAGTGTTGATTGATTTGCATACAAATTGGGACACGGGCGGTTTCCACTCGGAAGGCATTTGTGTTGTTGTGAAGTCGTGATGCACTTGTCTGTGGTCCTGGTCGCCTCTGACTCACTTACATACAGGCTTACTGTTTATTGTTATACGAAGCTTCGAGAGGTCGTTTACATACTTTTATTACAAACTAGTGGCTCCCCGCGGCTTCGCCCGCGTTCCCGGGGGATCTTCAATTTTCCCAGGATAAAAAGAAGCCTATGTCCTTTCTCAGACTCTGGATTATCTGTGTACCAAATTTTATTTAAATCGGTTCAGTAGTTTTAGCGTGAAAGCGTAACAGATAGACAGACAGAGTTACTTTCGCATTAATAATATTAGTATGGATCATCTCTATTCTCTTATTGGCAATAATATTAAATAAATATTCGGGGGTTTTTTTTAAATGTCATTCCAAACTAGTATAATGCGTGATACCTATATTATGTAGGTACTAGCGCCCCGCCCCAGCTTCGCACGGGTGCAATGCTTATACATCACATTAGAAACCTCCAAAATTGACAGTGTTTCTCTAACATATTATGCATGTATTGTATATAAAAACCTTCCTCTTGAATCACTCTATCTATTAAAAAAAATCGCATCAAAATCCGTTGCGTAGTTTTAAAGATTTAAGAAGACAGGGACAGACAGCGGAAAGCGACTATGTTTTATAATATGTAGTGATGAATTTAATTCGCTAGTTTATTTAATAACTAGTGGCTCCCCGCAGACTTAAAATTTTCCCGGGATAAAAAGTAGCCTATGTGTTATTCCAGAACATATTCTAACTCTGTGCCAAATTTCAAGCAGATCCCTTCAGCCGTTGTTGCGTGAAAGAGTAACAAACATACATCCCATACTCACAAACGTTCGCATTTATAATATTAGTAGTATGATGTATTGTATCAAATGCTGTAGATATATTCATATTTACAAATAAGTTATAGTTATAATATATTTTTAGTTTTTGTTTTTTATTTGGTCTACATAACTGAGTAAATTCAAGGCATGCTTAAACAACGACAAAAAAAGAGCCATAAATGCACTCTTCTTAAATACGTCACAATATGACTATTAAAATTAAATCAAGCCCTATCATTGTGTCAAATGAAAAACACGACAATAATTTTGTACAATTAATTAAATTGAGTAAAAGCTTCCTCGAAGAAGAGACAAAGACTCGCCGTGACTTTTGACTTTAAAACTACTTTAATATCAGTTTTAAATACAATAATCCCATATATATGAATGAGATAATTTTTTGAAAAAACTTCCTTGAGTTTTATACATTAAGCTTACTTCTAGGCTTTATGAACCTCATCTATACTAATATTATAAAGCTGAAGAGTTTGTTTGTTTGGTTGAACGCGCTAATCTCAAGAACTGATCCGGTTTTAAAAATTATTACAGTGTTTGATAGTACATTTATCGAGGAAGGCTATATTTTATCCCTGTATTCCTGTGGGAAATTGAATACATTTAAATGACTGTCTGTCTTAAATGATTTACTACAATATAAAAATTTTACATGTTATAAGTGCTTATACAATTATGCCATAATTAGGAAGTATTTAAAAGTAAGTAAAAAATCGATTTAACATTTTATTAAACACTAGCTGCCTCCGCGCGGTTCTACCCGCGTAGTTCCCGTTCCCGTGGGAATACAGGGATAATATATAGCATATGTTACTCGTAGATAATGTAGCTTTCGAATGGTGAAAGAATTATTAAAATCGGTCCAGTACTTTTTGAGGTTATTCGTTACATACAAAAATACAAATCTTTCCTCTTTATAATATTAGTGTAGACAAGAAAATTTATCTTGGTCAAGATAACATAAAACGTCGAAATATTTTTTGATTTATGCTCCTTTATGCTGTAAGTAACTGACCTTTAACTGGGATTTTGAAAAAAAAACTTGTGTAACATGTTCTAATGAGCAGATATTTTTCCTTAAACTTGAATCTTTCAAAGGCGTTCGTTATTTTGATTTCGAAAAAAAAAAACAAGTTTGGAAAAAACTTTCAAACATAACCTAAAAACCAGTTTGTCATCATCATCATCAGGCTCTAGCTCCTCGGTGGAGACGTAACCCATATACGTCTAGAGCTCGAGCCTCCCCTAACAAGGAGGGGTTTTTTTAGGCCATAGACCACCACGCGGGCAGAAACCAGTTTGTATCAACCAAAAATTAAGAATGAATTCTTTTACCACTTGACTGGTTTATAACAGGAAGCAGTTAAAACTCAAATAAAAATAAACAATAAACTTATTCATGCGATTTTTTTTCCAAATTGCGAAGTCGTTTCCTAACCACAGCCGAGTCGGGAATACCGGTCATAAAGTAATGTTTTATTTTTTAATTTACTTAGAAACGAGTAACGGACACCGTTGACGTAAATGCGTTGACAGATTTGAGGTGACTCATAAAGAACGAGTCAATTTGTTAAATAACTAGTGGCTCCCCGCGGCTTCGCCCGCGTTCCCGGGGGATCTTCAATTTTCCCAGGATAAAAAGTAGCCTATGTCCTTTCTCAGGCTCTGGATTATCTGTGTACCAAATTTCATTTAAATCGGTTCAGTTGTTTTAGCGTGAAAGCGTAACAGACAGACAGTCAGAGTTACTTTCGCATTTATAATATTAGTATGGATAAATATCCTGGGACATTTTTTATACACGGGCAATCACGACAGACAGCCGGGTTGACTTACGGCCGTTCCCAATATTCAAACGATAGTTATAGATAGACAGCTACGTCCGGTAACTGGTAAGATTCTATCTATCTTTTATTGTCGTCCCAATAACGAAAGTAGCTTGCATCTATCTACAGTTGGGAGTCGGTAGGCCCGGCTATCCAAACCTCTCTTACATTCCGTACTATGCAGAATTCTTTCATGCTTGTATGTTTGTTTTCATATACCTATGTGACGGTTTTTTTTAATATTCGAAGCGCAATAAATAGTACCTTATAAAAACCGTTGGCGTTGTACCTTTGGGCACAACGCTATCTATTGGTAGAAATATGTGATATAACACTTAAATAATCTCAACCGGGCATCAAGTAGTTCCGTCGTTGCCTGCGACATGCGGAAAACACCCGCCGATGATAATTGATACATATATATTATAAACTAGCTGCCTCCCCGCGGTTTTACCCGCGTAGTTCCCGTTCCCTATGTTACTCGGGGATAATGTAGCTTTCCAAAGGTGAAAGAATTTTTGAAATCGGTCCAGTAGTTTCGGAGCCTATTCATTACAAACAAACAAACAAATTTTTCCTCTTTATAATATTAGTATAGATATCCATTGTACGATTTCACAGATTCCATGTGTCCATATTATTACGTAGAACGAGAGCTGCATTTTTAAATGCCTTATTTAATGTTATGGTTTCCTTGTCGAGGAACGCGAGCCTCTTAGCATACACTATAAATAGATTAACTACGATATTTACCAATAGAGGGCTTTAAATTATGTTTGTTAATACTACATAATATATAAATTATAAGTAGAAGTGTTATTGCTAGTTGAAACTTCTTCGGCAAGGTAATAACTAGCTGCCACCTCGCGGTTTCACCTGCGTAGTTCCCACTCCCGTGATCACATAGTGGTATCAAAAATAGATAGTAGCCAATTCTCAGACCAACTGAATATGCATATAAAATTTCATAAAAATCGGTAAAGCAGTTTCGGAAAAGTATGGTAACTAACATTGTGACACGAGAATTTTATACATACATATATGAGATTATTACGTACGGACTATAGGAAGTATCTTCGTCATCCATAAGAGACGAAAAAAACAGAAGAATTTTGAATTAAAATTACCAAAATTCTTACAAATGTTATTTAAAAAAACTTATATAATGTATTGCGTAGATATAAAGCAGTTATATATTTTTAACGACACTTACAAACTATATAAACATATTTTTAGAAAAAAACTATGGTTAAGTAGTCACGGGAACTCATTAAAAAAGGTCCTTGTAGTTTGTGATTTAAACTCAACATATTCTTTGTCTTATATACCATTAAAGATATAAAAATCTAGTTCATTTCCTTTTGAACGACGCGACGAGACGTGACACAGACCAGAACTAATGACGCATTACACTAACATTTGTTATATACTTCCTAAATAATATAAATCCCGGGACATTACGGTCCCACCTGATGACAAGCGGTCACCATAGCTTATGCACGCTTGCAACACCAGGGGCGTCACTCACGCGTTGCCGACCCTGTAAAAACTCCACTCCCTTCTTGAAGAACCCCATTCACACACGGCCAATCTGATTCCAAACTAAGCAGAGCTTGTACTGTAACCAGATAGATGATATATTACTTTTAAATACACACTTATATAGATACTCGTGGTTCCCGGCGTTTTACCCGCGTAACCGGGAGATGTTCAATTTTCCCGGGATAAAAAGTAGCAAAGTTCTCAGGCTCTAGAGTCTAGTCCATCTGTGTACCAAGATTCATTAGTTTAGTAGTTTAAGCGTATAAGCGACAGACAGATTGTTATAAAAGTCCCTGTTCGTTCATCTTGGGAATGTCCCGTGGACGCATCTTGAATATATAAATATCCTGGGCTTCTTTATACAAACACTTCCTTAAAATAAGGCTTTGTGGTTAGTGACCCTGACTCTCAAGCCGCCGGTCGTGGGTACGAATCCCACCCAGGACAAACATTTGTATGTATATGTCTGTTTGTCCTGTGTCTGGATGTAAACATCTATATAAGTAGGTATTCAAAAGTTGCATATGTAGTATATCAGCTATCTGGGTCTCATAACACAAGCTCACTTTGAAGCTTACTTAGGAATTCGATTGGCCGTGTGTGAAAATGTCCCAGGATATTTATCTGTCAATTTGAACCAGTAGCTCCTGAGATTAAAGCCTTCAAACAAACTCTTCTGTTTTATAATATCACTAGCTGCCTCCGCGCGGTTTTACCCGCGTAGTCCCCGTTCCCGTGGGAATACAGGGATAAAATATAGCCTATGTTACTCAGTGATAGTGTAGCTTTCTAATGAAAAAAGAATTATTAAAATCGGTCCAGTACTTTTTGAGTTTATTCGTTACATACAAAAATACAAATCTTTCCTCTTTTAGTGTAGATAGTTTGTATAACAGTAATTTTGTTAGCTAACTAGCACTTGGCGACCGGCTGCGTGCGGCTACGGATACCTATTTTAATAAATCACTGAAACCGATCTACATCTAATTTGTCTAATTGCTATAACCGCAGGCCCCGGCTCGGCCCCTCATTGTTCCAACAATGATTGCAGTCTATTCCGTGTTTATTAAGTATTTTTCCCTAAAATGTCTCCTTTCTATGCAAATGATTAGTTTAATTAGCACTTCCGCCATCGGTTGTAATTGCTATGTGCTTTGTGTTTTTGTTATGCAAGAAAGTTGTGTAGTACTTTATGGCTAACGACCCTGTGGTTAGCGACCCTGACATTCGAGCCGACAGTCGTGAATAAATAAATATCCTGGGACATTTTTATATGCATATTCAGTAGGTCTGAGAATCGGTTACTATCTACATGCTATCTACTTTTGATACCCCTCATCACGGGAACGGGAACCACGCGCGTGAAACCACGGTGCGGCAGCTAGTTTATATCATGTTACTAGTTGACCCGCGCAACTTCGTTAGCGTCACTTGCCCGTTTTTAAAGATCTAAGCATACATAGGGACAGACAGACGGCGGATAGCGACTTTGTTTTATACTATGTAGTGATATCATAAAAAAAAACTAACGATATACAATTTTTGAACCAAATCTCACTAAGCTTGTCTCCTATACTAATTATAAAAAATAAATTATTTATTCTCTATTTTCTTTCATCAACATCGTCAGCTCATATACGTCTCCACGCTCGGAGCTCGAGCCTCCCCTAACACCGAGGGGGTGCAGGCCTATCTTGTTTAAAATCATTGTAAATAATATGTACGTACAAAGCTTGCAATATCCTTATTTATCCATCTTGTTATATTACTTGTCATTTGTAACAAAATGCCTAAGTAATTAATTTCCTAGACCAATTCATCAGTTTCCAACAACTTAGGTCTTTGTTTTCAAACACAATAAATCTATCTTGTTTTAACTCGAGTTAGATTAATGGCAGAGATAAATATCGGTTATTTTTTTTTTTAATACACGGTCAGGTGACGTTGACAGGTGTCAAAGTTAATTATAAATTACTAGCGGAGCAGGCGGACTTCGTTCTGACCACCAGCGCCACCTACCGGGTCCAAATTAATGTATTATACATAAAAACCTTCCCCATGAAATACTCCGTAATTTGGTGAAAACCGCATGAAAATCTGTGGAGTAGTTTTTGTGTTTATCGCGTTCAGACAGACAGACAGAGGCGGCGGGGACTTTGTTTAATATTTACTAGTTGACCCGCGCAACTTCGTTAGCGTCACTTGCCCGTTTTTGCAACAGTTTTGATTGATGCTCCGCTCCTATTCGTCATAGCGTTATGATTTATACATAAATACCTTCCTCTTGAATCACTCTATCTATTAAAAACCGCATCAAAATCCGTTGCGTAGTTTTAAAGATTTAAGCATACATAGGGACAGACAGACGGCGGATAGCGACTTTGTTTTTTAATATGTAGCTGTTTTTTAAAAAGATGCTGGCAACATTACGTTACGTCAAACAATTTGAACGGGAATTACGAGGAAGGAAAACTGTATGACAACATGAATAATAATGTATTAGCGTATATTTTAAAACTATTAAATTGATAGTGTACCTAAGTGTGTGATTAATTTAATCGTTTTTATAAATTGATCGCAATTTATGATGCTAACTATGATTAATCTGGTTTTGTAGATGGACTCATTCAACGTAGTTAACTATATTTGCCATTTTTGTCATCCTATTAATATTATAAATGCACCGACTCACGATCATGAGGGTGCCGGTTCAAATCCCTGGCCCGTACCTCTGAGTTTATAAAAACTTACGTACGGATTCACACCACTGGCTTTCGGTGAAGGAAAACATCGTGAGGAAACCTGCATGCCTGAGATGTCACAATTAAAGGCATGTGAAGTCCGCCAATCTGCACTAGGCCCGCGTGGTGGACTATGGTACACCCCCTCGGTGTTAGGGGAGGCTCGAGCTCCGAGCGTGGAGACGTATATGAGCTGTTGATGATGATGTATCAATGTTTGTTCGTTACTCTTTCACGGCACAACGGCTGTGAAATTTGGCAGAAATAGAATTAATTCTGAAACAACACAAAGGCTCTTTTTTATCCCGGGAAAACGGAAAAGTTCCCACAAAATCTTTAACAATCCACTAGTATTAAATATCGTGGACAGTGATAAAGAACTTTTAAAACAGTGACTTCGATATTTTTTATTGACTATCGTATAATTAAACTAGCTCCCGACCCGCGGTTTCACCCGCATTCCCGGGATGAATGTTAGTATTATGTCCTTTCCCAAGCTCTAGTCTACCTTTGGAAATACCAAAATCAGTACAGTGATTTGGCCGTGACATACAGAGTTACTTTAGCACTTTTAATATTAGTAGGGATCTAAACACAATTTAAATACGACGCAGTTTCATAAATACCAGTAATTTGTGTAAGATTATTGAGTACAGATTTATTGTAATTGTTGTATGTATTAGCTTGTGTATAATAATAATAAATAAAATAATAAATATCCTGGAACATTTTTCACACACGGCCAATCTGATTCTAAACTAAGCAGAGCTTGTGTTATGGTAACCAGACAGCTGATATACCTACTACATAATATACTACTTTTAAATACATACTTATATTATATAGATATTTACATCCAGACACAGGACAAACAGACATATTCATGCATACAAATGTTTGTCCTGGGTGGGATTCGAACCCACGACCCGCGGCTTGAGAGTCAGGGTCACTAACCACAAAGCCAACCGGGCTGTATATGGCAGACTAGTTGACCCGCGCAACGTTACTTCCCCGTTTTAACATTTTTCATTGATGCTCCGCCCCTATTGGTCGTAGCGTGATGATATATACCCTATAGCCTTCCTCGATAAATGGGCTATATAACATTGAAATAATTTTTAAAATCAGATTACTTGTTAGATAAGGACCCTTGGCAATGAAATGTTCGCTACAAGCTATTTCACACATTTTGTTAAAATCACTATTGTATTAGATCTAAGTTGGTTTTTGAAAAGAGTAATTACTGAGTTTATTGCCGGCTCTTCTCAGTAAAAACTACTATCAGAACCGAGCATTAATAGTGACTATTCATAAGTGCTTTATTGAGGCCTATTTGAATAAAAAAGATTTTGATTTGAAATCGGACCAGTACTTCTTGAGATTAGCGTGTTTAACCAAACAAACAGACTCTATAGCTTTATATATTAGTACTA
This sequence comes from Thyatira batis, assembly GCA_905147785.2. Taxonomy (NCBI): domain Eukaryota; kingdom Metazoa; phylum Arthropoda; class Insecta; order Lepidoptera; family Drepanidae; genus Thyatira; species Thyatira batis. Next base: position 143,764 of record LR990513.1, read on the forward strand.
GTGGCTCCCCGCGGCTTCGCCCGCGTTCCCGGGGGATCTTCAATTTTCCCGGGATAAAAAGTAGCCTATGTCCTTTCTCAGGCTCTGGATTATCTGTGTACCAAATTTCATTTAAATCAGTAGTTGTAGCGTGAAAGCGTAACAGACAGACAGAGTTACTTTTGCATTTATAATATTAGTTAATCTATACTAATATTATAAAGAGGAAAGATTTGTTTGTTTGTTTGTTTGTTTGTTTGTTTGTTTGTTTGTTTGTATGTAATGAATAGGCTCCGAAACTACTGGACCGATTTCAAAAATTCTTTCACCTTTGGAAAGCTACATTATCCCCGAGTAACATAGGCTATATTTTATCACTGTATTCCCACGGGAACGGGAACTACGCGGGTAAAACCGCGGGGAGGCAGCTAGTAGTTTATAAATTTATCGGTTAGTTTAGTGCACACGTGTATGCAGATAAACAAACATTTTCCTCCTTCGACTTCTCGGGGTCGAGTGACCTGGGGGACGGGTTTTTTAAAATCAAATGCAATTAAATTATCAATATCGACCATAGATTTATTTAACCTTTGCCTCTTATTAAAAAAATTGTATGTGTATATTTTTATTATTGTCTTTTATAAATCAACAAGGTAACGCTTTGGTTTTAAAATACTTACCTTCGTTCCCAAAATACCTAATAGTATTTCCGGGATTAAACGTATCCATAATATATTCTATCGTTGTTACATATTTCTTCTAAAATCAGCAAAAAGTAACAAACATTCATACAATATTTGTCTAAAAATTCTTTCATTTTCTGTATTTAGTGTTTGTATATTATTCCTCAAAACACAAAAATCGTCAGTGAGACTAAATTCATGAAATGTCTAAGTAAATCTTAGTTTTAATATACCTACCTAATATCTCAGCCTCAGCCCCCATTTGAACGAGTTTTTTTACCGGACGTTAAAAAAACGTTCAATTACAACAAATGCATTCCCATGTACCTATAATATGTTCACACGACAGCGTTTTTAAAACGCGACGCTTTTTTATCGAGCGGTGTTGCATTTTCAACTTTGGGCGTTGGAGATAGAGCATATGGTACTTGGAAATGCATTTGTTGTGTTTGTACGCTTTTTTAACGGCCGGTAAAAAAAACTCTCCTGCGAATGGGGGCTTAATCTAAAAACTAGACATTCGTAACTTCTAGACTAATGTTATTGTCACAGTAAAACGATAATTTTACATGAAATATTTCATATCCGTCGAAACTTTAGTCACAGGTCATAAAAACCCATAATGTTTAGTTATATTTTTTGCGTGAAATGCTGAATGTTCGATCCGCGCCGGTCGGCCGCGGCCGCGCCACAGATATCTACACTAATATTATAAAGAGGAAAGATTTGTATTTTTGTATGTAACGAATAAACTCAAAAAGTACTGGACCGATTTTAATAATTCTTTTTTCATTAGAAAGCTACATTATCCCCGAGTAACATAAGCTATATTTTATCCCTGTATTCCCACGGGAATAGGAACTACGCGGGTGAAACCGCGCGGAGGCAGCTAGTAGTTAATATAGTGAATGGCACTCGTGCGTCCTGGACCACTATTTCCTATTTATTTTTGTCTGTCACTCTCTATTAGTCTATTTGATAAATACAGTGTTTTTTATACATTATTTACCTTGATTTTTTTAATACTTGCTTTATGCACTGCTCATGGTTTACTCATTTTTTTTAAGCAAAGAGTTGTTACAAAAAATTTGGGAGAGCCAGTTGCATTTGCGTTCTGAGGATTCCGTACTAGTTATAATGATTTTTGGTGCATTTTTTACTTTTAAATATAATCCAATATACTTAAGTACTAGTAAAATAAAGAAATAATTCAAGGTCGTTTTAATTGTTAATAATTAGCGGCGAATATCTTCGCTATAGTGACATCAGCGTAATTGCAAGTGGCGCCCACTTTATTTCCTCAACAAATATTAAGTACTCGTATTTATATAAATAAATCTTTATTTATTTGTTTGTATTGTCACAAACTAGGAAATATATAGTATAGATACGATTAATTGATATTTGCTCCTTCAAGTCAGTCATTAAGACGATATAAAAAGATTTAGATGAACTTACAACTTCTTTAAATACTAATGTTAGGCCGATTGGAATATTGTATGCTTGTATCATCATCATCAGCTCATAGGTCTCCACGCTCGGAGCTCGAGCCTCCCCTAACACCGAGGGGGTGTACCATAGTCCACCACGCGGGGCTAGTGCGGCGCGACTTCACATGCCTTTAATAGTGACATCTCGGGCATGCAGGTTTCCTCACGATATTTTTCCTTCACCGAAAGCCAGTGGTGTGAATCCGTATGTAAGTTTTTATAAACTCGTGAGTCGGTGCGTTCCCAACTGTTTCACCACGGCAATGCTTGTATGTATAACTATCACTAAAAGTAATATATCATGTTTCTAATAGAGCTCTACTTTACAAAACAATTGATAGTACATAAAAACCGACCTAATATTAAAAAATGATAACCTTGTTTCTCTTTCACCCTTGTGAAGAGTGACAGAGACGGCGCACTTCCACCGGGTTGACATTGATCGGGCTTTCAGAACCGGCGGCCGCACGCGACTATTGTCGAACCGAGCTGAATGCAGGTCCCACAGCCTCGAGCCACCAAATACCTCGCCAAAGGTCGACCCCTCAACTTACCAAGAATCGCTCCCCAGAACAATAGATGACAAATCTGTTGCATTTTTCTGCAAAATTCCACGGAAATTGTAGAGATAAATCTTTAGTTGTCAACTTGTGAGAATGGAATATAATTGTGGCCGGGCGTGGCGTGGCGTGGCTGGCTAGTTATATTTGTAAATCGGTTTACCGTTTTTTGCTTTGATACCGTAATTAGACTGGTAGGGCTGGTAACACTGTTTAAAAAATTAAATTAAATATTCATACAAAATAAATAGTTTCATAAGAAAATATTCGAAAATCATCTGATATCTGAAAGTATCTACATCAAATTCTTTATTATAATTTACCTAATAGTGCAAATTCCTATATTATTCATTTAATTCGGAAGTAACGTCCAAATAAATATGACCCATATCAATACATATTATAAAACAAAGTCGCTTTCCGCTCTCTGTCCCTGTCTTCTTAAATCTTTAAAACAACGCAACGGATTTTGGTGCGGATTTTTTTTGTAGATAGAGTGATTCAAGAGGAAAGTTTTTATATACAATACATGCATAATATGTTAGAGAAACACTCAATTTTGGAGGTTTCTAATGTGATGTATAAGCATTGCCCCCGTGCGCAGCTGGGAAGGGTCGCTAGTACTTGAAAAGAAAAGCGTTGCTTATCCTGAATCTACCGTGGAGTAGTCCACACATTACAATGATGCGGGTAAGACCGGCGCAGTAGAACTGAGACTTAACAACTTATGGTCTCTCGAAGATAGGCCTGTCTGGACGTGTTCAGAGGTCGGTCACACGTCATTCATCTGTCACACGAACGTGACAGCTGCGTGTGACATTGTCACGCGACTCCCACAGCCCTGACATAAGACTTGTTAATCTGTGGATCCGGTCTATAGTCTTTGGAAGCATGCATTATTATGTTAGGCGATCTTCCAACCCCTCTAATGTCAGGGGATTTCAAAATGTGTATTTTCTTTGCTAATTTAATCTGTTGACATTGTATTTAACCGCGATATCTATCTATATATATAAAACAAAGTCCGCGCCGTCTCTGTCTGTCTGAACGCGATGAACACAAAAAATACTGAACAGATTTTCATGCGGTTTTCACCAAATTACGGAGTATTTAATGGGGAAGGTTTTTATGTATCAATTTGGCCCCGGTAGGTAGCTCTGGTGGGCAGAACGAAATCTGCCGGGTCCGCTAGTAATATATATGATTTAGAAAGTAAATTAATTGTTACTAAAATTAACCTAGTTTTCTCAGAATGTTTATTTATTTTTTCAGTAAAAATTATAGTCCATCGATAAATAATATATAATTATAATAGTAAATAGCCTTTTTGGGTACACGGTTAATCTGATTACAAAATAAGCAGAGCCTTTACCTATTTGTATTACATAATTGATTTAAGCACAATTTTTTAATACAAACTCCTTGGACCAGACAGCTGATGAACTACTTTTAAATACATACTATGGCCGTGTGTGAAAAATGTCCCAGGATATTTATTTATTTACATAGAGAATAAACAGACATAAGGAAGGACATAGACAATCTCACATTTTAATAGACATACAAAAACAATGTAACAGAATCTCAACCTCGCGGATTCGCGAAATAAAAAATCCCAGCCTCAAAGAAATGCGTAAAACATTAATTGTAACTAAAGGTTAATATATAACGATAAGGAGTTGCCATTGTTCATTTTGTTCGTTTGTCACGCATCAGCTAGTTTACGTGTCGGTAAGTGAGGTAGGATTGTTTTATTTCGACGAATAAGGGTCGCTTTTAGTTAATAAGAAACTTTACGACGCGAATATTGCACGAGGAAGTTGCTAATGTTTCCTGAAAAAAAACCTTTTATATTTATGAAGTACTTCAATATATATTATAAAACAAAGTCGCTTTCCGCTGCCTATCCCTGGGACATTTTTCACACACGGCCAATCTGATTCCAAACTAAGCAGAGTTTGTGCTGTAACCAGATAGGTGATACTACATATACTACTTTTAAATACATACTTATATAGATATTTACATCCAGACACAGAACAAACAGACATATTCATGCATACAAATGTTTGTCCTGGGTGGGATTCGTAACCACGACCCGCGGCTTGAGAGTCAGGGTCACAACCACAAAGCCAACCGGGCTGTCATGAAGAACTACAGGACTCAATTAATATGTTTTTCCTAATCAATAGGGCTTTTATAGTGTATCTGATTGCTTGTTAGAAAAAGACCCTTGGCAGTGAAATGCTCGCTACAAGCTATTTCACACTTTTTGTAAAAATCACTATTGTATTAGATTTAAGTTGGTTTTTGAAAAGAGTAATTACTGAGTTTATTGCCAGCTCTTCTCAGTAAAAAACAACTTTCAGAACCGAGCATTAATAGTGACTATTCATAAGTGCTTGATTGAGGCCTATTTAAATAAAAAAGATTTTGATTTGAGTATTTTTTGTTTCCAGTGGCGTTACGCGACATGGCTAGAGAAGGTCTCCACCCTGGTGGGCGTGGTGTTCTCGTGGTGGTGCAGCATGGGGCTGGTGGGCGCGGTGGTGGTGTACGGGGAGCTCACGGCGCTGTTCGTGGCGAGGCACAGGGCGGTGGAGGCAGCCCCCACGGCATATGTGCTCAGTGTGTTTGGGGGAGGGAGGATACTGTGAGTTATATCTATCTATCTATCTAATACTAGCTGCCGCCCCGCGGTTTCACCCGCGTAGTTCCCGTTCCCGTGATCTTAGGGGGATGAAAAATAGATGTTGTCCGATTCTCAGACCTACCCAATATGCACACAAAATTTCATGAGAATCGGTCAAGCCGTTTCGAAGGAGTTTAATCACAAACACCGCGACAAGAGAATTTTATATATTAGATATAAAATTCTCGTGTCACAATGTTAGTTACCATATTCCGAAACGGCTTGACCGATTTTTATGAAATTTTATATGCATATTCAGTAGGTCTGAGAATCGGGCAACATCTATTTTTGATACCCCTAAGTGATCACGGGAACGGGAACTACGCGGGTGAAACCGCGGGGAGGCAGCTAGTGCTTATTATAATTATATATATAACGGATGGTCAGAGGGGTCAGCGAAGCGGTCTTGGCGACCGTCATCCATTGTGGGCGTGATAAGGCAGGAACGTTAGAAATAATACCGCGTTTGTAATCAGTAGAAATCACTTCTTATAATTCGACTCACACAATTACAAAATAAAACGTACAACACTAGATGTAAGTGGATTACGATGAGCCAATAGCACGCGTGCGCCTCGTGCGCTGTCTGTCAACTGAATGACCGATTGACCGCCGGCACTGCATAGGCACAGACTTGCTACTCTATTCGGTGTTACCCGCTCATATTTTACTTATATTTCACTGATCGACATAGACAACCAATTTTATAACGTAATAACAAATAATAATTCTACAACAATAAATCAACAGAAAGACAATATTTTCCTTTATTCCCTTACACTTTTTTAGCCTACCTGATAATTTTTTAATTACCTATATAATGTTAATATATTTCTCTAGTTTTATGTTGTATATAATAAATGGAGTACAAAATGAAAGACAATCCACAATAATTAAATAATACACAACACTTCAATAAATTAAATTGTCTTTTAACGGTCGCGCCGTCATATAAAAAGCTGAAGAGTTTTGTTTGTTTGCTTGAACGCGCTAATCTCAGGTAGATAGCCCATTTATCGAGAAAAACTATATTATATGTATTACTGGCGGAGCCGGCAGACTTCGTTCTGCCCACCAGCGCCACCTACCGGCTCCAAATTGATGTATCATACATAAAAACCATCCCCATGAAATACTCCGTGATTTGGTGAAAACCGCATGAAAATCTGTTTCGTAGTTTTTGTTTTCATTGCGTTCAGACAGACAGAGGCGGCGAGGACTTTGTTTTATATATTTACCAACAGATTGCACACATACACACCAAGATAATTTAGATATAGTGTGCATACAATAAGAGGTAAACACAACATGCCTTACAATAACATTGACCAGAAACAAGTATATAGGTACATATATTAACCTGAAAAATTTGTTTGAAATGAAATATATTTATTAATTCAGGCACTTATGAAACGTCGACTCTAATGCTCGGTTCGGAATTTGGAATGTATATGTAAGTAAGCGAGGTGTATTTGTCTCCAGTCCGTCGGGCAACCGCACGGCGCACATGGACGCGCTGGTGGCGGACTCGGGCGCGTTCGCGCTGGCGAGCCTGGCCATCATGGCGCTGCAGCTGCTCGCCGCCACCGCCGCCGTCACACTGGCCAACTGGGCCGCCGCTAGGATGGTAAGCCATGTTTATTGTAGGAAGACCAACAGCCAAAACAAACATTATAACATCCATTTTTATATTAAACCCATACATGACGACTTAAAGACGACATATTCAGATCGTCACGATATATTCAGATTCAGAACATCCTACTAATATTATAAAGGCGAAAGTTTGTAAGTATGGATGTATGTATGGATGTTTGTTACTCTTTCACGCTCCAACGGCTGAAGGGATCTGCTTGAAATTTGGCACAGAGCTAGAATATGTTCTGGAATAACACATAGGCTACTTTTTATCCCGGGAACGCGGGTGAAACCGCGGGGAGCCACTAGTCGATTAATATGAAGAAACCAATAACAGGTCATCACGTTTTCTCGCTGTCAAACTGGGCTGGTTTATTTTAGGAAGATTAACAGCCAAAACAAACATTATAACATCGATTAATAAGGCCAAGATACCAATAACAGGACTCCACGTTTTCTTCATTGTTTCTAATATTAGTTTAGATCTATTGTGTAGATTTATTTCACACACGATCTGATTCCAAACTAATCAGAGCTTTTATGGTAACCAGATAGCTGATATACTACTTTTAAATACATACTTATATAGATAATAACATCCAGACACAGAACAAACAGACATATTCATACAAATGTTTGTCCTGGGTGCGATTCGAACCCACGACCGGCGGCTTGTAAGTCAGGGTCACTAACCACAAAGCTAACCGGCTTGTCAAAATTAAAATTATGACATATAATATGATATGAAATGAAATATATTTATTCATACAAATAGGCCTTCACAGGCACTTATAAAACGTCGACTCTAATGCTCGGTTCTAGATTACTTTTGCTAAGGAAGACCAGCAATAAACTCATCATGACAAAATATTCTCCCCAGGCGAACAGGATGAGGCTGCAACTCCTGCAGTCGGTGATCAGCCAGGAGACGGCCTTCTTCGACACCAACACCACCATGAACTTTGCCTCCACGCTCACTGAGTAAGTTTATTATGTACCTAATCATTTTGAAAAAAATCCGAGGTGGCTCAGTTGGGAACGTACCGACTCACGATCATGAGGGTGCTGTTCAAATCCCTGGCCCGTACCTCTATAAAAAAAAGTTACGTACGGATTCACACCACTGGCTTTCGGTGAAGGAAAACATCGTGAGGAAACCTGCATGCCCGAGATGTCACTATTAAAGGCATGTGAAGTCCGCCACCGCACTAGGCCCGCGTCGTGGACTATGGCCCCCTCGTTGTTAGGGGAGGCTCGAGCTCCTCGGTGAGTGATATGAGCTGGTGATAATGATGATTTTTCTCTACTCTTCCTGAATATATTCAAAATTAAAACCAAATATTCAGTTTAGGCCTTTAAAGGGGAAGGAAGGTTCGGAAATCGGCCTTCGACTGAGTACCAGCTGAGAACCAGCAAGACCCTCAGTAAGGCTTACATTTTTTTGAATATTTTTATGATCTAAGGTAAAATTTTTAATCTGAGTCAAATTTTATTTGGATCCCCTTAAAGTGAGATTGGTATAAGCAGCTGCTGCTGCTAAACATTCATCTATCCATTAAAAGTATAATAAAAATATTAACAAAAGGTATTTACACATATTTGTTTGGAATAAATTGTCTATAATATTCTCTTTGTATTCAAAATCATTGATTGTTGAATAGAAAAAAGGTGTAGTCTGCTCAGTCAAGTGGAGCAGGCTGCAGGTGGTTGCAGGTTATTCACTCGCGAGTCGCGACACCTGCCATCAAATAGTGTATCTATATATTATGAAAAGTTTTATTAACATCCCTGAGTTAATAATTATATCCTAACATTGCATATATCATTCATGGACATTCATTTTGTGAGACAATTAAGATTACATTTATATGAAACAACATTATAAAAAATCCTACTAATGTCGTATTAATATTATGAAATACTAGTGGCTCTCCGCGGGTTCACTGCGTACCCGGGAGATCTTCCATTTTCCCGGAATAAAAAGTAGCTTATGTCCTTTCTCTATCTGTATACCAAATTTTATTTAAATCGCTTCTGTAGTTTTAGCGTGAAAGCGAGACAGAATGGCAGAGTTACTTTAGCATTTATAAATAGGAAGGAAAACATCGTGAGCAAACCTACATGGCCGAGATATCACAGTAAAAGGCATGTAAAATTCGCCAATCCGCACTAGGCGCGCGTGTGGACTATGTACTGCGGCCTACACCCCCTCGATGTTAGGGGAGGCTCGAGCTCCGAGCGTGGAGACGTATATGAGCTGATGATGATGAAGCTTAAACCTTAGTTTTTGACCTCCATTAATTTGCCTTGACTTAAATGATAATTCTGACTTCCAGAGACATGGACAAGCTGAAGGCGGGCGTGGGGGAGCACGTGGTGATGACGTCATACCTGGCGGGCACCGTGGTTTGCGGCGGTGCCCTCTCCCTCTCTTACGGGTGGCAGCTTACCCTGGCGGGGTTGGCAGTCGTCCCTCTAGCTATACTAGTCGCCGGGGTAGTCGCTAAGGTGAGCTATAGGAGAGGATGTTTTGTCTCGCTCTGGTTTAATGGTGGGCTTGTATCTTATGGGATCTACAAATCCCATCAACAAATTAAATAATATTGGAACTTATTAGCAAGAAAATATATTTTTTGATGCAGTATTTTAGAAAAAAAAAATAAAAACACTATTATTATTATTATTACAAGACATTAAATACAGTCAAAAAGAGGCTTATATAAATAATGATATGTATAATGGAACTGACTCTAGCAAGAAAGGTAAAAATAAATGGAGGGACATGACATATACGAGGAAAAGGCGAGGAAGATGATAATAACTTTGCCAATAATCCTGTTTACTAATATTTTCTATGTCCAGTACCAAACGAAGTGCTCCGCTCGCGAGGTGAAGGCGTACAGCGCCGCGGGGCGCGTGGTGGAGGAGGCGCTCACCAACATACGCACCGTCAAGGCGTACGCCGGGGAGGAGCTCGAACTTCAACGGTAGGCTCACAGATAATCCATACTAATGATGATGATGATTGGTCCGATCGATTTCGGCCATGGCGACCACTTTGACTCCTAGTCAGACTGGCGCTGATGCACCCGAAGATGGCTTATGTAGCCTATCTTCACGGCGAAACTGCGTGCACACTGCGGGCGAGCCTTTATCTGGCCGCGTTTGGTATCAAGGTCAGCTTTACGCTGAACCTCGAACTCGCGTACTTGGCTGTTTACCATCCTGCGCCATTCTTGCACCCCCGTTGTTAGGGCTCGTTGTCCTCGGTGGAGACGTATATGAGGTGTTGTATCAGGTACACGTCGGCTCCAGTAGTCTTTGAGCTATATATGAGGTGGTATTGGTCAGGTACACGGCGGCGCTGGTCCCCGCGGCGCGCGAGGCGGCGGCGCGCGGGCGCTGGGCGGGCGCGGGCGCGGGGCTCGGCTGGCTGCTCACCTACAGCCTCAACGCGGTCGTGTTCGCGTACGGAGCGAGGTTGTGTGTGCGCGACATGGACCTGCCGCCCGACCGCCAGGAGTACCACGTCGGGGTGCTCGTCACGGTCAGTACCTACTACACACACCTGCACCTGCATCTACACGCACACACACCCACCCTCCTGCACGCACGCACACACCCCCGCCTCCACCTGCACGCACGCACACACACACCCCCATATCCACCTCCACCTGCACGCACACACACACATACACGACCGCCAGGACTAGTCACGGTGCATACCTTCCACACCTGCTGCACCTACATACGCACACACACCCCCACTTACACTTGCACGCACGCATACACCCCCCACCTCCACCTACACTCACACACACATACATGCACCTCCACCTGCACGCACACACACCTCCACCTCCACTTGCACGCGTGTACACACATAAACGCACCCCCACCCCACCCTCCTGCACGCACGCCCACCCCACCCCAAAATACACAGACTCCACACACATAAATGTATATAGACATAGATATAGCAATCTTCCAGAGAATCTTAGCATGCAGAGGATCTATAAAACTGTAAAGGGGGATCTGTGAATAAAAATTTTGTAAATATGTAAAAAACAATTTTTTGCACAATCCACTTAAGGGTGTGAAATCTATCGAAAACTAATATTTTCTCTAGTAAATAAAAATAAATTAACCCATTCTGTTAATAAAAAGAAAATGAAATCATGTAAAGGTTACCGTATATCACTCACTAGAATGTTTTTGGGGATACCACAAGGGTCTAAACTGAGGCCTACACTCTTACCCATATACATTGGCGAATCAAGCTTTGTTAAATAAACCTTTACTTTCCAGGTCCTATTCTGCACATTTATGGCAGCGCAAAACATAGCGATGTGCCATCCGCATCTCGAGATGTTTTCGACGGCTCGCGGCGCAGCTAAGTCTATATACAAACTGTTGGAACGGAAGTCCAAGATAAACGCGATGGAGGGGAAGGGACTGAAGCCGGAAAAGTTTAGAGGAGACATCGTGTTCGACAACTTGTACTTTAACTATCCATCGAGACCTGATGTTAAGGTAAGGTTTTCTGTTAATAATACAATACCTATATATTATATTTCGTCAGGTTAAGAAATGCGATTTAATTTACATGCGTTTTTGATTTATAAGTGCTTAGAATGAAACATAATCAAACATAATTTGTACACTTGAAATGAATTAAAATGATGTAGTTATGTAAAAGGCGCCACAATATATCGACACCATACCTTAGCAAAATACCAAAAAATTAAGTAATTAATTAAATTTTTGATTTATTTCACTGATTTATTTACAAATGTGTTATATTTTCGTCTTTTATTTATATCTTGTAAAGTTTATGTTATCATTTAAGCGCATGTTGTGACGCCTTAAAAGGTTGTGCCTTTATCTATATTTTTTGTGTAATCTTCTAGTTTTTTAATGTAATAACCACTGGCCGTCCATGAATAAATAAATAAATGTTGGCAGGTCCTCCGAGGGTTCTCCCTAACCATAAAGGCGGGCGAGAGCATAGCTCTGGTGGGCGGGTCGGGGTGCGGCAAGTCCACCGTGCTGCAGCTGCTGCAGCGCGCCTACGACCCGGACTCGGGCCACGTGGCGGTGGACGGCCACCGCCTGCAGGACCTCGACCTGCACCACTACAGGACCAGCATCGGTGAGTCCTGTTCACAGGTAGCTAGGGGGGCAATGCCCTACCTTATAATTCCCAATGCCCTACTTCAAAAATACCAAAACCTTTTCATATACACAACAATTTAATAGAATTTAGTTTACAAGACTCCTACCATAAATGATTGTAGCAACATATAACATTATAACAATGAATTATGCATTAATTGATGGCGCTCCGGTGAATAAACTTAGAGGGGGGGCATTGTGGGGCAATATCCTACCTTAAAATACCAAAAACTGAGATAAATTGTTTGTTTGATAGAATTTATTAATGGTCATTTAGGAGCCCGTGCTTCGAAGGTAGATCGTTTATTATGATATTTTATTTACTTCCGCCCTGTCAGTAACTAATGCTGCCCTACCTTAAATTCGACTAGCTACAGACCAGCCTGTTGATCAATTAATTGATTAATCGATTTAACTGGTTGGGTTTTTGGTTAGTGACCCTGACCATGACCGATCATGGGTCCGAATCCCTAAGGTAAGGTAAGGTCTATTCCTAAGGTACCTACGTTAAACTAAGTTTAAGGACCGATTCTAGGATAGAAGGGCCCACAGACGTAGGTTACTCAAGGCATCATGTAGTCTTAATCCCTCACTGATTACTGACAGCCCGGTTCGCTTTGTGGTTAGTGACCCTGACTCTCACTCAAGCCTCGGGTCGTGGGTTCGAATCTCACCCAGGACAAACATTTGTGTACATGAATATGTCTGTTTGTTCTGTGTATATCTATATAAGTATGTATTTAAAAGTAGTATATCAGCTATCTGGTTACAGCACAAGCTCTGCTTAGTTTGGAATCAGATCGGCCGTGTGTGAAAAATGTCCCAGGATATTTATTATTTATTAATCTCTATCTCCCTTCGTCCGCAGGCGTGGTGGGTCAGGAGCCGGTGCTGTTCAGCGGGTCGGTGCGCGACAACATCGCGCTGGGCGCCGCGGTCTCCGAGGAGGAGATCATCGCCGCCGCCAAGACTGCCCACGCCCATCACTTCATCACCAAACTTGCCCACGTGAGTATACCGTGCCAACATATTTTTATTTTTTTTTAATTTTTTTTTGTCAATTTGAGCAGTACATTCTGTCACACCTGGGACATTTAGTAGCTGGTTGGTCGGGGTCTTTAATGGCACCTTATTGTGATTTAAGTATGTCCTTGGGCATTTTTCGTTTTAGTCTACGAGGTGCGTGCGTTTATTTATATTTTTTTTTATAAGGAAGACCACCAGCTAAACATAATAATAAAGATAAAAGAACAGAAAATATATTAGAGTGAAAATAAATTAATGCTTAAAATCCATAAAAAGACAAAATCTGTTTTTATTCAAATAGGCCTTGACTTATGAATAGTCATTTATTAATTTTCGGTTCTAAAAGTGCCCTCATAAGTGCCCGCATTAAAATAAAATGCCCTCAATGTAACCTATACTTAATATGAAACTGTAGTAAGGTTGTTTGTACATTTAATGTTCCTGGAAAAAATGCAGACGGTGTAAAGAATATGTAATTGAATGTGAAAAAACATTGGTTTGTATGCTTGTCTGTTTGAGCATCACGCAAAAATAAGTAATTGAATTCAAATTCTAATGACCTAATATTATGGAGCTATATTTAGAGTAACTTTTAGTTATTTTTACGAATTGTACACGCTACGACCAATAGAAGATGACCAAATTTGTTCTAAGATAAAGCATTATTTTGAAGGTGTTTTTATAAAGATAATATTAATTCTAATCCAAATAAATATTTTATTCATCACAAGTATTTAATTTCAAACAAAATTTCTATTGACATCATTCGATTTCAATGTATTTATATCTTAGGAGATATCACAAATTGAAAATAACATCGCAGCAAAATAATGATCAAGTGCACGTGCCGGGCCGGCGAGTTAGTTAGCTCTGCGAGACCATCCTTCTACGTAAACAAAGTCACAGGTTGAAAGTTTGCGTTAGCCCATAGTATCTTTTCCACGCGGACGAAGTCGCGGGCAGAAGCTAGTGTGTATCAATAATAAATAACTCGTACACGCGCAGGGCTACGACACGCAGCTCGGTAACCGCGGCGCGTCCCTCTCCGGCGGGCAGAAGCAGCGCATCGCCCTCGCCCGCGCCTCCGTCCGCCTCCCCTCCGTGTTGATCCTGGACGAGCCCACGTCGGCGCTGGACCCGGCGGCCGAGCGGCGCGTGCAGGCGGCCCTGGACGCGGCGGCGCAGGGCCGGACCGCGCTGGTGGCCTCGCACCGCCTCGCCACGCTGCGCAGGGCCACCCGCATCGTGTACATGGAGCAGGGGGCCGCGCTCGAGGTGGGCACCCATGAGGAGCTGATGGAGCGTAAAGGACTCTATTGGCGGCTCGTCCACGATGATATCACGCACAAGTACGTACCTGCACACTAACTTATAATATACTAGCTGCCTCTGCACGGTTTTACTTAAATTTTTTTGTTACAACTCTTTGCTCAAAAAAAATGAGTAAACCATTCATGAGCTGTGCAATACAAGTATTAAAAATCAAGGTAAATAAATATGTATTAAAAAATCTGTGACAGACAGAAATAAATAGGAAAAAGGTAGTAAGTAGTCCAGGACGCACAAGTACCGTTCACTATATTACCTACTAGCTGCCTCCGCGCGGTTTTACCCGCGTAGTTCCCGTACCCGAGGGAATACAGGGATAAAATATAGCCTATGTTACTCAGTGATAATGTAGCTTTCTAATGAAAAAAGAATTATTAAAATCGGTCCAGTACTTTTTGAGTTTACTCGTTACATACAAAAATACAAAACTTTCCTCTTTATAATATTAGTAATATTAGTGTGAGTAGGACAAACATTTGTATGCGTGAATATGCCCGTTTGTTCTGTTAATATCTAATGTATTTGAAAGTAGTATATGAGCTTACTTTGGAATCAGATTGGCCGTGTGTGAAAAATGTCCCAGGATATTTATTTATTTACTTGTTATTGTGATACAGGAGTATAGCGTCGACTCTCTCCTCGGCGGCGACCATGGCGGCGGAGGGACAGGGTCAGGCGGAGGGACAGGGGGAGGCGGAGGGGGAGGGGGAGGAGGACGAGGTCCCCGAGGCGCCGCACGAGAGGGAACACTTCAGGAGGTCCACCAGCAGACAATCTGTGACCCCTTCGATTAGAGGTACCCTACAAATGAAAGTTTATATAATCTTAACTCCTCAACTAATACTTTCTTAAGTCTAACTCTGCTCCATGGCAATCTGTTGCACACAACAATGAGCCATCTGATTGAGGCTTTTAGGTTGGAGAGACACTTTTCATAGTCTTTTGGTGGGCGTCTCTATATTTTGCTGTTTTATTTAATCTTATCTCCTTATGCAAAATTTGGAATCAACAATGTCTACTTCATTTATATATTGGAATACACCTATATAATTCTTTTAAATTGAAAAGAAGCCATTAAGTGTATGAACTGGTCTGGTTCCTCCAGAGTCCCTGACGCGAGACCGGTGCCTCCGCGGCAGCAGGCGGGTCGGCTCCGTGTCCTCGGCGCACGTGCCCAACGTCGCCACGCCGGACCTGCTCAACCATGCTGTAAGTATCTACTATCCTACTGATGTTATAAATGGCCTATGAAACGGTGCAATATAGAGCCATGGTATTCCCAATGGAGTACAGTATGGGGTTCGTCAAGAAGGGATTGAAGAGCAACGCGTGAGTAACACCCCTAGTGTTGCAAGCGTCCATAGGCTGCGGTAACCGCTTCCCATCAGGCGGACTGTATGCCTGTTTGCCACCTTTGTGGTATAAAAAAAAAAAAAAAATAAAAAAGCCGTCTCGGTGGGAAATACAAGCTCCTAAAGGTCCAGATAGTAAATCCATTGTCCAACAACGTATCATTTGAAGTTGAAAGAAAGTGTGCGCTCGACAAGAAATGCGATGAGCAAAAGACCAGACCACCAGCCTCCATAAGCTACAATTATATAAGTGTCCTGACGTGTCCTCAGTGCGCGCGAATACTTAACGCAAAAATAAACGCCCCGTGGCAAATTCTTTCGATGGATCCTATCCTAACAATAAATAATCGTCACCTTGTAGGTACTTGAAGCACGAAAACTTCTCTACTTCGTTTCTGAAAGTGGACCAAAACTTACATTCTATATTGAAATGCTTAATAGATACTTAAATGGATTTTAAGCAGAACATAAATAAAAATATACTTTTTAAGCAAAATTAATGTTAAAAAAATATACAGTTTTAAAGTTTCAATGAAATATAGGTATTATTTATATGTTAATTATTTAAATATGTTATTATTCGCACCTCTAGGACCCCTCGGAGACCGAAGAGTCCGATACCTCGGAGCCCATCCCTTCAGTGTCGACATGGGAACTCCTGAAGCTGAACGCGCCGGAGTGGCGCCAACTCCTGGGGGGTGGCATCGCCTCCTTCCTCGTAGGAGCCACCATGCCTACATTCGCGTATCTCTTCTCCAAGTTGTATGCGGTGAGTAGAACATACTTGTCAAGCTATCTCCAAGATTGTCATTGCATTTATGGTCCCACGAATGTAGCAGACAGATAGAAGAAGAAGGTAAGGTGGAGGGTTTAGTAGGAGGGGTCGACTGGGGTAGTACCTCCACCTTACAGAAGACCGCAGCCAAATAACACTACATGTAGTGTTGTGTTCCTGCGGTGAGTAAGGTAGCCCGAGCTCCATGAGGAGACCTTTATAATGGTTACTATAATTATAATTGAAAGTGGAATGCAAATAAATAATATGAATAATTAGGAAGGACTAGTAGATAGTGTATAATAATAAATATCTCAATCAGTTAAATGTACGTAGAATATGTTTTGTAATATAAATAAAGGTTACTGAGAAGAACTGGCAAGTTTATCAACATTATTTTTATATCATATATTTAATAAAGATTTTTAACCATGATGTCTTTATCAGATGTTCTCCCTGACGGACCACGAGCTGATCATCCAGCAGTCGCAGCAGTACGCGGCCATGTTCCTCGCGGTGGCGGCCGTGTGCGGCGCCGTCACCTTCCTGCAGACCTGGCTCTTCAACCAGGCCGGAGCCAGGCTCACCGACCGCCTCCGGGAAATGTGCTTCAGTAACTTCCTCATACAGGTAACAACATCAGCTCATATAAGTGTCCAGTTAGGAGCACGATCCTCCTTAGGTTCCTCATCGTCATCATCAGCTCATATACATTTCCACCAGGGCTGTAGCTATGGTCGAATTCGAGGGCATTGGTGATCGATTTAGGAGCCCGTGCTTCGAGGGGTATATCAATTGGCTGCTGATAAGCAATAATGTGTCGACCCACAAAAGTCGATAAAAAAAAACATTCTACAAAAGTATTTCAAGTCATTAAACATAGAGTACATAAAAATGGTTTTATGATATGAAAAGTCGTGAATCACATAGACAATATTATCGACGCCACACATCAAAACCAAGTTTATGAGGGTTAACATATTATTGCTTATCAGCATTCAATAGATCTACTCCTCGAAGCACGGGTTCCTAAATCGATTACCATGTATGATACAATGAAGGAATACTATAGACAAACAATTTTATTTATATCAGTTCTTGGTATTTTTAAAGTAGGGCATTGTGATTTTAAAGTAGGGCATTGGCCCATAACTGTGACATCTGGTCTTACTTCAAGATGTTGTCCTTTACCGAAAGTGTGTATAAATATTTTTTTTTACTCTGGTAAAGGCCAGGGGATTGAATTTGTATCCTAAAACTATTTTATTTTGTTAAAATTTTATTGCAATAAAAATGCCGTTTAGTTTTATATATTGCAAAAACTAACTAATATATGACGTGTGTGCAGGACCAGGGCTGGTTCGACCGTCCGGAGAACTCGGTGGGTGCGCTGTGCGCGCGCCTCGCCACCGACTGCGCCGCCGTGCAGGGAGCTACCGGTGCGTACACTAGTCCTGCAGGACATGGACAACTATGGACAGATCTATATAGGGGCCTTTTGGGCTACAGTCCAGGGCCCCGGGATACAAAGGACCCCCAGCCCCTAAGGAAGTCAAAAAAGACAAAAAAACCTATTCTTTTTATTCCTTGACAAAATAGCTATCGGAGTATAAATCAGTCAGTCCCCTGGTAGTTTTAGCCCAGGGCCTCACTAACTGTGAACGACTGTGCTAGTCTAGTTGTATATGAGCATGGGTAGGTAGTAGCCCCTGCATGGACCTAGGCATATATATTTTATTATTGTTTAATTTAAAATAGCGGTAGAAGCTGTTGGTGTTAGCTGTGATTACCTATAATTAAGTGAGCACGAGGCTTGTTATCTATAGCATCTTTTTTAGTTTTTGTTATGCGTTTCATTTGTTGGTGATCCATCTATACTAATATTATAAAGAGGAAAGATTTGTTTGTTTGTTTGTTGGTTTGTTTGTTTGTAATGAATAGGCTCCGAAACTACTGGACCGATTTCAAAAATTCTTTCACCTTTGGAAAGCTACATTATCCCCGAGTAACATAGGCTATATTTTATCCCTGTATTGCCACGGGAACGGGAACTACGCGGGTAAAACCGCGGGGAGGCAGCTAGTCCATAATAAATGAGCAAGTCCTGTCCAGGCACCCGTCTGGGCACGGTGCTGCAGGGCGCCAGCACCATGGCGCTGGGCGCGGGGCTCGCGCTCGCCTTCTCCTGGAAGATGACCCTCGTCAGCCTGCTCAGCGTGCCCGTGGTCAGTACCCCCCACTTACTATACCATACCATACTATACCATACCATACCATACTATACCATACCATACCATACTATACCATACCATACCATACTATACCATACCATACTATATCATACCATACTATACCATACCATAGCATGTCATATATGCCCTCTTCGCTCACCGAAACAGTCCGAGTAAGGGTGTAAAAGTCATCTAAAGCAGACATTTTTTAGACCATCAAAATTAAAGAGGTGTTTTTATATTGGTGCTATAAACATTTATACATATTTACATAACATCATTGTTAACCCTTTATGTCAGATAAAATCATTTCCTAACTAAATATACGTCTTCTATTTGTCAAAATATTGGACACAGTTTTAGTCATTATACAACTCGGAAGAAACAAAAAAATTGTGAATCTTCTTTAAATAATAAATAAATAAATAAGCCATTTATTTCTTGCTTTTACAAAGAATTTAAAAAAAAATTATAAATAACAATAAATTTTACTATTAGTTATGTAAGTTATTTAGCAAGAACCCCGGATTGGGTAAAGGCCTCCTCCAAAGATGCCCATGCGTCTCTGTCCTGTGCTACGTCTATCCAGTTTCGGCCAGCTGTCCGTCTGAGGTCGTCTTCCCATCTGGTTAGAGGTCTGCCTCGGCTTCTCTTGCCCGTCGGACCGCACCACGATGTTACTCTCGCAGTCCATCTCTGGTCTCTATATCTCGCGACATGGCCAGCCCATTTCCATTTTAGCTTTAGGGCATAAGTTACTGCGTCGGTCGCATTGGTGGTTTTTCTTATCTTAGTATGTCTTACTTTATCTACCTTCCTTATGTTGAGCATACTTCTCTCTAGCCCCCTTTGACAGGTCCTGATTTTATATGTGGCTTTAGAGGAGAACTTCCACGTCTGGCACCCATACCCATACTTCTGAATTGAATCTTCTTTATTTATAATTAATTTTAATATACAATGTTCAGGTAATAGGCGGCATCTACATGGAGAGCTTGGTGAGCCGGCGCACGGAGGCGGCGCAGAAGCGCGCGCTCGAGCGAGCCTCTCAAGTGGCCACCGAGGCCGTGCTCAACGTGCGCACCGTGCAGAGCCTAGGTGAGTGTAGTAGTGAGAGGATCCGCCGCCTGGGGTTGGAGGCTGCGCTGCACAACACAGAGGGCGTGTTTTTCCACGGTCCTCGGCAGCGCATCCCACCCGACGGCCACATCACCGTGGCGGGAGTCACGATAGGGGTCAAGACCCAGTTGAAATATCTGGGTCTGGTCCTCGACAGCAGGTGGCGCTTCGGCCCGCACTTAGCGAGCTGTCGACGCGCCTGCTGAGGGCCGCGGACTCCCTGTCGTGGCTCCTCCCAAATCTGGGGGGCCCACCGTGAAGGCGGGCGATCGTCGGAGGGAGACTGGACGTAAAGGCTCTGCCAGTTTCCCAGTTCCAGTTCACAAAGACGAGGAAGGGTGTCGTTGGGTTGTTTAGTGGGTATACCAGTTGACTAGCAATCGGGGAGTCCCACATAACCCTGTCAAAATAAAAGATGAGTGTAGTAGTAGTGGCGGCCCCGCGTGTAGTGCAGTAGTGGTGACGTGTGTGTTGTGTGGTGTGTGGCAGGTGTGGAGCGGGCGCTGAGCGAGCGGTACGCGGCGGCGCTGGCGGCGGGCGCGGCGGCGGCGGCCCCGGCGGCCCTGGCGCGCGGGCCGGCGCACGCGGCGTGCATGTGCGCGCCCACGCTCGGGTACGCCGTGTCGCTCGCGTACGGCGGCTACCTCATCGCCAGGGAGGACCTCGACTACCAGTACGCGATACTGTGAGTACACACACTCACGCACATACACGCTTACACACACACACAGAGAGAGAAAGAGATACACACAAACACACACACACACACACACACACTCAAACACACACATACACACCATTTGTTAATTAAAAAACTATCAAATAAAAAATGGTTTACTTAAAATTATATTGTTCTGTTGCCTTTTATTTTTATATATCAATAATTCAAGTCATCTACAGCTTGACATTCATCATTCATTCTTTGAGTAGGTGTATATGATTAAATTCAAGTTCATGACTGGGGTGTCCATCACTGGATTTTTGCTGTCCATAACTGGGTAAAAAACTACAATATTATATTTGTTTACCTCTTACCGGATGCACGCTATATCTACATTCATATAAGTTCTGATTAATCTTAGTTCGAATGCGTGACATCTGTTGGTAAACCTAATCTTAAACATAAAATTCTCGTGTCACAATGTTAGTTACCATACTCCTCCGAAACGGCATGACCGATTTCTATGAAATTTTATATGAATATTCAGTAGGTCTGAGAATCTCTACCCCTAAGTGATCACGGGAACTAGTAAATAAATAAATCAATATCGGTTCTTCGCAGCGTGTCGGAGGCGCTGATCTACGGCGCATGGATGTTGGCGGAGGCGTTATCGTTCGCGCCGAACTTCGCGGCCGCGCGTCGATCGGGCTCGAGGATAGTCCACGCCGTCCGGGCCAAACCTGCCGTGATCTCCGAGCCTTCTGCCCTTCAACGGCCCGGGTGGAGCGCCCAGGGTGATGTGGAGTTCAACTCGGTGCACTTCCAATACCCGACCCGGCCGACCCCGGTGCTCCGGGGGCTACAGCTCGGTGTACCGGCGGGACGCTCGCTCGCGCTGGTCGGGGCCAGCGGCTGCGGCAAGTCCACCCTCGTACACCTGCTGCTGAGGAACTACGATCCCGACTCGGGGACCATTGTAAGTGGATATTGCATTTTGTTGTATGATACGCAAGGACGAATGGCAGTGATGCTTGGATGTAATAATTATTGTTTTTTTATTCATTAGTCACTAAAAGTTAGGGATGAAAAAAATATAACTTATTCCGAAAAAATATTACATAAATTTAATTTGGCAGTGCTCCCACATTAGGTTGCCCTGTGCCCTGGGAGACACGCTCTCCCGTGAACAGGAGTAATGGAATTTAAAAAGACTTGAAACAATCGAAAAAAGCTTATAAAATATAGTAAATGTGTGTGTGATGTGAGGTGAAAGTGAGGTGTGTGTATGTGTGTGTGTATTTGTGATAATGTGTAATGATATGTACGTATAAAATTCGAACGATTTAGCGCTATTGAACGATTATGAATAACACTTTTTGACAATCTACTTTTAGCGAGCTTTTAAACTTCCGATAACTCATTAGACTGTAACCATATATACCCTTAGTAAATAAAGACATTAAGTTTGACCCTCCCTGTACCCCCAGAGCCTAGACTCCCTGGACATCAAGCGGTCCCTACCGCTGGCGACGCTGCGGCGGCAGGTGGGGCTCGTGCAGCAGGAGCCGGCGCTGTTCGAGCGCACGCTGCGGGAGAACATCGCCTACGGAGACAACTCCAGGCACCTCTCCATGGACGAGATCATCGACGCCGCCAAGCAGGCCAACGTGCACAACTTCATTGCCGGCCTGCCTCTGGTAAGTCTATATATTTTTGAGGATAACTGGATGCTGATAAGCAATGATGTGTCAACCCACAAAAAGACGAAAACTAAAATTTTGATATATTTTCATAATGCATCACGTACTTAACATTCTACAAAAGTGCTTCGCTACATGATCACGGTGGAGTAGCTAGTAGATACGATGCAGTTACTCTGGGGAGTCAGTTCTACTTATGACTACGTACCAGACTCATGCACTAGAACCTATTTCACGACCTATTATCGGCTGCCTAGCATATATCGTGACCTAGAGCCGCTATTTAACGTGGTGTGGTTGTGCAGGGGTACGAGACCCGGCTGGGTACGGGCGGGTGCGCTCTGTCGGGCGGGCAGCGGCAGCGCGTGGCCATCGCGCGCGCTCTAGTGCGGCGGCCGCGCCTGCTGCTGCTGGACGAGGCCACCTCCGCGCTCGACGCCAACAGCGAGAAGGTACCCACGCACTACACTCCATCACATGCACACTCCAGCACATGCACACTCCACCACATACACACTCCAGCACATGCACACTCCACCACATACACACTCCAGCACATACGCACTCCACCACACGCACACTCCATCACATACACACTCCAGCGCATGCACACTCCAGCACATACACACTCCACCACATACACACTCCAGCACATACACACTCCACCACATACACACTCCAGCACATACACACACCACCTCATACACACTCCAGCACATACATACTCCACCACATACACACTCCTCCACATACACATTTCAGCATATACACTCTCCAGCACGTACACACTACTTCCTATTCATACATATGTATGCACATTCAACCGACTAACTTCACTACCTCCGTGCGTAGATACTCGTATGTATCCCTTTCAAATAAATACACTCATATAACCATGCCTATGCTCGCACATATTACAAGGATACATACACTCTTCTACTCACCCCTTAAAAATAATGTATACTCTCGAACGCACACTTCTGACAAATAATACATACTCTCGCACGCACACTTCACACACTCGGATACACACTCCTTACAAATCTATACTAATATTATAAAGAGGAAAGATTTGTTTGTTTGTTTGTAATGAATAGGCTCCGAAACTACTGAACCGATTTCAAAAACTCTTTCACCTTTGGAAAGCTACATTATCCCCGAGTAACATAGGCTATATTTTATCCCTGTTGTCACCCTCCCATTTCCCCGGAGAAGCAGGAGGTGACAAAAAAAAGAAAATTGAATGAATGAAAAAATGAAATGATATAATTTAGAATTTGGAAAAAAAAAAGAACAATGAGTTGATACCTAGCTTGGTTATATAACTAAGGGCAAGCACACACAAATGAATACAAGGTTATTTAATAGTAATGGGTTTATTTTTATATTTTTACAAAATGTTAAGCTCAGTCGACAGGGGTCGCTTCCTTAGGTTCTATGTTGATATTAGCTTATAGTTATATCCTATTTAAACATTCATAACCTTTTAATTTATTGATTTAAAGTAGGTATACCACCAAAGAGAAATTAATTATGTTTTATGTAAACTAAGCAAAAATAAATCTGAATACCTGGATATTCACAGCTTAATTACTTTTGTAAACCATGATAGTTGGAGATTTCCACAGGACCAGAGAGATGAAGGTGGATTGAGTGACAGCCTCACCGCTGACCGCTCCTCACATGTCTTCATACATTTGGAATCAAGCGTTTTGACTTCCAAAACCAAAATTATATAATAATCAATAATTAATCATTAATAATTAATCATTAATAACTAATCATTAATAATTAATCCCGCTGCTGAAACAAAAATAATCTAAGTTAGACCTCATTCTAACAATGTGTGCAATGTCTTCCACGCTCTTCATGATGGAAAGCTTACCAGAATGTTGATAAGAAGGTTCATCATTCTGCATCCCACCCCATCCTTTATTGGATAATAAAACTGTTATCTGTAATGAAATGGAAACGTGGAAGTTACCTTCATGACATAACCAACAAACGAACCGGCAACTCAATCAGAACAAATATGTTATTACTCACTTGATCATGTTGGTTGTTGATTTACATTACATTAAAGTTATATAGCCATCGGCTGAATAGGGGATTCAACCCTTACTTAAGGCATTTTAGTATAATCACTCCGTGACAAAATACGTGACCGGCCATCCAGCCGCACCAGGAAATGACAAATCCATGCTGCCAGCTCTCACGCAAAAGTGTCGTTCAATAAAAAATCTACCAAAAAGAAAATTCTGAACAATGACCACACTACTATAAAAATATATTTAAATGTTTTAACATTTAATTACCAACAAAAATACACCAAACCAATACTAATTGAAAAAATAAATTTATATCTTCCTCACACCGCTTAGAAAAACTGATGCAAAATTTGATGCTTGACGTCAGTGACAGTTTGTGCCTATTTGGCGCGAAATTTAAATCCACAACGTTACAATACCCCCCTTCCAACGAAAAAGGCTCACGACCGCTGAGCCGATCGCTGCCCTCAGCGTTAATGCAATCGCATCAACAAAAAAAAATATAAACACAAAAATTAACCCATCATTATAACAAAAGAACAAACTCACTGCAGCACTTCCACTGCAAGCAACAATAAAAAAAAACAACAACTAAAATCAATAGAAAACAATACAATACAAAAAAAAATCATAAGTACCTACTGATACACCGCTATCAGCAAGACAAAATAAAAAAAATAACAAACAACAATAACCGTAGCTGTTTACTCCAAAGCCTAAACAAATCTATTGGTACCCATTGGTACAAAACCAAAAAAAGAAAAAAAATAATAATAAAGAGTAAAATAAAATCCAACCATCAGTAATCACAATCCTAAGTAGCCAACCGTCAGGACTGATCTTCTCATTCCACAATAACCCACCTGTCCGGACATTTAACTTAACATACTAACTTAATATGTTAAAAAAAATTATAACTAACCAACCAACAATAACCAACATAATCAAATAACCCATTGGTACTCACCAATGTATGAATCTAAATTAACAATAACACCTAAAACCAACCTATTTTATAATGTTAGTTTTACTTAAGTTTTATCTTAACTATATTAGCTTCAGCTTTACTTAGATCATTCCTGACTAATTAATAGTATGAAATTTGTTGAAGCTTACAATAACCTTTCAATAAAAAAACAGTAAACCAATTTACTATTATAAAAATATCACACATAATGCATGCTCTTGTCAACAAAATATTGGAAAGCCAAAATAATACAGAAAACTATATACGACCCACAGCGATTGTCTCAGCACAACTTCTAAATGAATCGTTCCATTCAAATTCATACTACCTTTTCATACATACATTTTATACATCTCCAAACATTCAATCACTCACCATTCTCTATCAATCAGACATCCTATCATTCACAAATAAGTAGTAATACCAATATACTGTTTACCACCACCTTTCACTTTTGTGTTTGAAATATTCTTAATTATTTAAACGCAACTGAAAACGATTAATGTGCTGGAACTAAATCTTTATGCCTTAAAATCTTTAATATGCCACGAAACAATTGGATGACCATCCAGTCTCTCCAATTCATAAACTAAAGGAGACAAAACACGCCTAACCCTACATTTCTCTTCTTTTGAAGAAAACTCAGCCATGCGAAACTTTTCCGCATCGCTTTGGGTGTAGGTTGCTTTCCACAATATGTCTCCTACAAAAAATTTGGCGTCACAACGCCTTAAATAATATTAAGTGGCATTTTTGGCATGGGCTTTTAAAAATAATTAACAACGAACGCTACAACTGACATGGCAGTTTTTTGTAACGTTCTACTAGGTTCACTTCTGGTGTGTAGCGAGAAACTTATTGCTGTTTGGGAATGTTAAACCGGTAGATGACGAAACTCAGATCCAGTAAATTGTACTCTATTATCTACAATTACTGTTTCTGGAACCCCAAGAGCCAGTACAACATGATCCTCAAACCTCCTAGCAACTAAAGCGCTCGTAGCACGACGCAGAGGAAACAAAAGCGTAAATTTAGAAAAACAACACGTGACAACTAACAGAAACGTGTGACCTGAACGCGACCTTGGTAGCGGACCTACTAAATCTGCAGACACTACCTGGAAAGGCCTATTACATACTTTGGGTTTACCCATCAAACCTGGTGTAGCTTTTGTTGAATGTTTATAAGCTGCGCATATATCACAATTCTTTATATATTCCTGAATGTCCTTAAACATACCAGGCCAATAAAATCTTAAACACATCCGTCTATGTGTCTTAAATACACCTAAATGACCTGCTATCGGTTCTGCATGATATTCTTTAATTAAATTTTTACGTTTACCCTTCCGAACTACTTCCTTCCAATCAAATTCCCGTGTTAAATTGTATTTACTTTTACTGAATCTAAATAATTTATTATCTTTTATACTAAAATTTGGGGTATTTCTAGGGAAATTTTTACAATTATTATATACTCTTTCATACCACTCATCATTCTCTCCGCTGTCAGTCACATTTATCACATCCACATGCATAAGTCGTGACAATGCATCCGGGACTACATTGTCAGTACCCTTCCTATGTTCTATTTCGAAGTTGTACTGAGACAATCTACATCCCCAGCGTGCGAGACGACCAGTAGGATTTTCTAAATTTAAAAACCATTGTAATGATGCATGATCTGTGATAACTTTAAATATACGAGAGCCTAAGTAAGCCTGAAATTTCTCAACGGCAAAAATGACAGCAAGAGCTTCCCTTTCTGTGGCACTATAATTTCTTTCATTTTTAGATAAAGATCTACTGACATATGCTATTGGATGTTCATGACCGTCTATGTCTTGTGACAACATTCCACCTAACCCATAAGCAGAAGCATCGCAATGAACGACAAAGGGTTTATTAAAATCAGGAACCGCTAATATTGGAGCTGAAACCAATGCGTTTTTTAATTTATTAAAGGACTCTTCCGCATCTTCACTCCACTCGAACTTCGGAGCCTTTTTACCTTTGCTCGTCAGTTTATTTAAAGGTGCAGCGATGGTAGAAAAGTTCCTAATAAATCGACGGTACCATGAGCAAGTTCCTAAAAATACCTTTACATCGTGTCCCGATGTAGGCGTACGAAAATTTAAAATTGCTTCAACCTTATCAGGGTCTGTTCTCAAGCCATGCTCATCAACAACATATCCTAAATATTTAAGGGAATTTCTAAAAAAATTACATTTATCAAGGTTTATTGATAAATTTGCAAATTTAAGTTTATCTAATACACGGTTTAATAATAAAATGTGAGTTGAATAATCTGAACTGCATATAACTATATCATCGATATAACAAAAAACAAAGCCGTTCTCAACATCACTACAGAAATTTTTATGAAATAGCATGTCCATTAGCCTTTGTTGCCTCGCTGGAGCACCGCAAAGACCGAATGGCATGACTTTAAATTTAAAAGAACCACGACCAGGAACTGTAAAAGTTGTTTTATCTTGAGAACCCTCATCTAAACTACATTGCCAAAAGCTAGAAGATAAATCAACTGAAGACAAATACTTAGCCTCTTTCAAACTATCTAGTATCTGAGGTATATAAGGAATAGCATAAGAATCTCCTCTAGTTACTGAATTTAATTTCCTACAATCTAAACAAAATCGCCAATCACCGTTTGATTTTGGTACTAACAGAACTGGGTTATTCCATGGACTCTCACTAGGTGTTACTACATCCAGCTTAAGCATCCTATCTAATTCTAAGCCCAAAGCAGCCTTTTTCTCTGGGGAGAGCGGATACTGCTTAGCCTTAATAGGTGGATGGTCGCCTGTATCAATCGTGTGAGTTACAAGTGTTGTCCTACCCAAACCAATTTTTTCAGAGGAAATATCTTTAAATTGTTTAACTACATTTTGAGCTAATTCCTGTTCCTGGGGTAATAAATTATCAAAAGAAGTAATAGAATTAATTTGATTGGAATCAACGGAAAAACAAGATTTATAAAAACTATCGGGGGCACAACGATAATCAATGGTATCAAAAATTTCTGATGCCAATTGAAACTCCTTCCAAAAGTCACAACCGAAAATAACATCCGAAACTATACTCGGGATAACATAAAACTTAATAATACGAGTTGAATTTTTAAATGAAACCGGAATGAACATGTAACCAATTGTTTCCAATTTAATACCATTTGCTACACTACAAGAACTGTCATTATTTAATTGAACTTTAAATCCTATCTTTTCAAAATGCTTATGTGAATTGTTACCTAATATAGAAACACAAGCACCTGAGTCTAATAAACCAATAACTTCAAAATCATTAACATAAATTTTTAAATAAGGCCTAATATCATTTTTGTCAGTTGAAAATAAAACCGAAGCAATGGAACCAAAACTATAGAACCTTTTTTTAGATTTCAGACAATTATTAACATTGCTACGGTTGTAAATTAGTTTTTTGAATTTTTATTAATATTATTATTATTCTTATTGTTACACGAAGGACAGTTTCTTGTTGTAAAGCCAACCTTACCACAACTAAAACATTTAAGTGTAGAAGTGACCCTACAACTTTTAAAATCATGGTTACCTTTCCCACATTTGTAGCAAACGTTTTGGTTTCTGTTATGAAAATTACGTGCATTATAGGAACCTGATGGTTTAGTACTTACAGAAGGCTTGCTAACGGTTGGTTGAGAGACAGAAGAAACCAATTTCGATTTTTGTTTGTAAGAAAACTGGGACCCTAACACACTCGAGGTCGGCTTTGATGGTTCAGCAAACAAAGCTGAGCGCTGCTTGGCTGCCTCTAGTTTTCTACATTTTTCCTTTAAATCTAAAACGGTATTAATCTCAACTAACGCTAACTGTTGAGCAAAAGCTGGCCTAATATTATGCAGTAATATTTCTAAAATAGATTCCTCAGGCAACGGTGAGTTTAGCCGTGAGAACATACAAAACATAACAGAAAAGAAAATATGTACCGGTTCATCAACACCTTGAGTTCTGGACCTAATTTCCCCCATTAAACGGTAATCATAGTCAACAGGATCAAACTCTTTTAGGATCAATTGTTTTAATTCAACCCAACAGGACACCTGCTCACGAATTCCTCGATACCACAAAAGTGCCTGATCAGTAAATAACTCCGCTGCGGAGTTGAACAGTTTCTCTTCAGTAACGCCATACAACCGTTTAAGCTCCTCCACACGTTCTAGAAATGTGCGAGGATCTGTAATCCCATTAAATTTAAGGTTCCATTTCGCCACACTTTTGTCACCCGCACACTCTAATGAGGGTACGTTGACCACTGGATCAGCAGCAGACTCCGACGAAGAACCTGTAGTTTGCGAACGCTCTAAACGTGCAAGTAAATTTTCTAATTTAGAATTCAAGTCAGCTATCTTCAGTACAACTGCCGAATCAGTTGACTGAATCCGCACTAACCTATGGTATAAATGATACCCTAAGGCTCTGCACCTGGCAGCAGTGTGCCTTTCTGACGGCTTCTCACTCTTATCAATGAGAGAAGTTAAATCATTTAACTTAACCGCAACAACCGAAAGATCCTCAATTGGATCCCTATCCGTTTCATTGATATCTTCAGTTGGACACTCTTTAATAAGTTGTCGCAACTGTTTACGCAAACCCTCAACTGTTGAAGCTGGAACTTCTGAACGAATTTCCACTTCGTAAATTAATTCATCCTTTTTAAGAGAATGAAATTGAATTGGCCTGTACTCCATGGTTTCAAATTAAAAAAAATTAAGCAAGAAAAAAAATGTTTAACCCGATAGGCAGTTAAGTGTTTGGTGGTATATCTGTTACAGTGTTAAATAATTCCTAAATTATCAGAATATTAAACAATATCACAGTATAATAACAACAAATGATACTGTAATAATATTTGTAACTAAATGTTCACAAAAACTCAAAACAAATTACAATTATTGTAATTTCTTAACTTAATACCATATGTTTACACAATGTGTATGACTTGATTTTAAATTTGAATCAAGTTATTTAAATTACAATTCACTTTTAAATGTTGTTACATATCCTTTAATACACAATAATAACACTTAAACAAAAAAAACCTATCAACAAAATTTTCTGGTGGTATAACCTCAACAAAAAAAATGTGCTTTTAACCAAACTATGTATCAAAACATGTTAAAAAATTACAAAAAAATAGGGGCCATTTGACATGAACCACCACAATAACCATTACATATGAAAACTAAAAAGATTTGGGCGCCATTTGTCACCCTCCCATTTCCCCGGAGAAGCAGGAGGTGACAAAAAAAAGAAAATTGAATGAATGAAAAAATGAAATGATATAATTTAGAATTTGGAAAAAAAAAAGAACAATGAGTTGATACCTAGCTTGGTTATATAACTAAGGGCAAGCACACACAAATGAATACAAGGTTATTTAATAGTAATGGGTTTATTTTTATATTTTTACAAAATGTTAAGCTCAGTCGACAGGGGTCGCTTCCTTAGGTTCTATGTTGATATTAGCTTATAGTTATATCCTATTTAAACATTCATAACCTTTTAATTTATTGATTTAAAGTAGGTATACCACCAAAGAGAAATTAATTATGTTTTATGTAAACTAAGCAAAAATAAATCTGAATACCTGGATATTCACAGCTTAATTACTTTTGTAAACCATGATAGTTGGAGATTTCCACAGGACCAGAGAGATGAAGGTGGATTGAGTGACAGCCTCACCGCTGACCGCTCCTCACATGTCTTCATACATTTGGAATCAAGCGTTTTGACTTCCAAAACCAAAATTATATAATAATCAATAATTAATCATTAATAATTAATCATTAATAACTAATCATTAATAATTAATCCCGCTGCTGAAACAAAAATAATCTAAGTTAGACCTCATTCTAACAATGTGTGCAATGTCTTCCACGCTCTTCATGATGGAAAGCTTACCAGAATGTTGATAAGAAGGTTCATCATTCTGCATCCCACCCCATCCTTTATTGGATAATAAAACTGTTATCTGTAATGAAATGGAAACGTGGAAGTTACCTTCATGACATAACCAACAAACGAACCGGCAACTCAATCAGAACAAATATGTTATTACTCACTTGATCATGTTGGTTGTTGATTTACATTACATTAAAGTTATATAGCCATCGGCTGAATAGGGGATTCAACCCTTACTTAAGGCATTTTAGTATAATCACTCCGTGACAAAATACGTGACCGGCCATCCAGCCGCACCAGGAAATGACAAATCCATGCTGCCAGCTCTCACGCAAAAGTGTCGTTCAATAAAAAATCTACCAAAAAGAAAATTCTGAACAATGACCACACTACTATAAAAATATATTTAAATGTTTTAACATTTAATTACCAACAAAAATACACCAAACCAATACTAATTGAAAAAATAAATTTATATCTTCCTCACACCGCTTAGAAAAACTGATGCAAAATTTGATGCTTGACGTCAGTGACAGTTTGTGCCTATTTGGCGCGAAATTTAAATCCACAACGTTACACTGTATTCCCACGGGAACGGGAGCTACGCGGGTAAAACCGCGGGGAGGCAGCTAGTAATACATATTTTCACACACACTCTCTACAAAAAACACACTCCCCTATACACACTCCTTCCAAATGAATACATACACTCTTCTACACACTTCTTCCAAGAATACATACACACTTCTCCTTACATACACATTAGGAAAGTGTGAAAAGTGATCACAATATTAAACACTGTGACCCAACTCTTCACAAATAAAAAGCAAGGTACATATATATTTATTAAGCGAGTATGTTGACAACAGATCGTGCAGGCGGCGCTCGAGGAGGCGTCCAAGAACCGCACCACCATCGTCATCGCGCACCGCCTCGCCACCGTGCGCCACGTCCACACCATCTGCGTCATCGACAAGGGTAACAAACACTACTTATATACTAAACTCTATGTCATTTCCCGGGATAATAAGTAGCCTATGCCCTTCCTCAGGCTCTAGACTATCTGCGTACCAAATTTTATGTATGTCGGTTCATTGGTTTTAGCGTGAAAGCGAAATAGACAAAGTTACTTTTGCATTTATAATATTAGTATAGATTTTACGTAAACAAATAAATAGTGTACAGAAAATAAGTTGCATTTCCTATCTCTTTACCTAAAATTATAGTTACAAATGATGATAAAAACATTAAAATGCCAAACATGTAACATAACATAAGTGCCATCTGTGAATAGGAAAACATTTAGTTATAAAAAAATTCAATATTGCAGGTGTAGTAGCGGAGCAGGGATCACACGATGAGCTCGTTCGCAAACGCGGCTTATACTGGGAACTGTTGCAGCAACAGGCGCCTGCGGACATGTAACGTTACACTTTGTGTTGCAACTTTGTCGAAATAGTCACCACTAGAGTTATCGAGCTGAAACCGTTCGACTAGTGTATCTCTTCTAGACTTTATGTTTCTCCATTTGCCACATATAATATATATATATGTGTTGTCAAACGGAGCTTCTTGATCTAGAAAACAGTGAGAAAGCCGTTCTGGCAGGTTGCAGTCCACGTATTATATCCATATAGCGTAGATTGTAGACTCGAAAATGATCTAGTTAAATGTCTTCCAAGGTTTGATATTGATTCTGAAATTGATGATTAATAAAAATGTGTTAAAGATTTGAAACTCAATGGCCCCAAAAACTGAACTAAAACATTTCTAAATACTGAAAATAATTTGTTTAAAACTTAGTTTAAGAAGACTATCTGAATTTGAAAACATTATTTTTATCAAAATATGAAAGATATGTACTTGTACATGGATTAAATTAAAATAATTTGTGTACAAAAGAATTGGGGTCATTTAAAAATGTAATGTTACAGTAACAGTTGCTGTAACACAATGTTACAAGTATGTAAGTGTAAGTTATTATAGTATTTAACTCAATAGTAACGAGAGAGCTAAATGATGTGTTCTTTGAATTATTAATTTAATTAAATTGTTGATATTAAGTATTATTAATAATAAGACTAAATAAATGTAACTTAAGATATACCGCCTAGGGTTGGTATATATAAACAAGTTTTTTGTAGTAAAAAAGTAATTAAAATGAAACTAAAGCAGAGAGTATAGAGAGCGTTCAAATACAACAAATGCATTCCCATGTATATGTTCACACGACGTTTTTAAAACGCGACGCTTTTTTATCGAGCGGTGTTGCATTTTCAACTTTGGGCGTTGGAAATAGAGCATATTATGGTACTTGGAAATGCATGTTGTGTTTGAACACTTTTTTAACGTCCGGAAAGAAAACTCTCGTGCCATGAGGCCTTAGTTAATTGTTGACGACATCTAAGAAGTCCGTTTTGACAAGAGGATGTCTCTTTTTGTCGCAATATGTTTATCTCTTTTTAACACATAGATGTACCTATATGTGAAGACAAAACGGACTTGCTGAAACTTAAATAAATTGTATGTGATTCACGTGCCTTTAAAAACGACGATTAAAATAAAAAATCAAATATCAATTAATGTAGGTTAGTATTTTGTAAGATTTTTAGTGTAGAAATTATGACTGTGATTAGAAAAATTAGACAAATTTGTAGCAATTTTAGTGACATGTGTGCGACAAGGACAGCGCTATATTTGTAGCTAGCCGTCTCTTTTCAATCTGATAGTTAAGTGACTATGTCTATATGTTGATATTCCTATATTATTAGTATTATAATATTTAAAATATAGTTTTTAGTATGTTATGTGCGCCCATGACTCTTATGTGATAAATGTGAAATAAAAACAATTTTTTAATAAATTTTCTTGTTTTATTAAAAATATATGTCTCTAGAGGCAAGACAATAATATTTAAACTTAATGATTATAAAATGTAGTTATAAATTAATTATTAATTCGAATAAAGTAAATATTTGAACTATTCCATAATTTAAAACCTTAGTCACTAAGTGATGAGCTAATAATACTATAACAAAGGCTGTCCTAAGGCCGCTTAGTTTAGTTGGTCTAACTGAGATCAGTAACTTGTTCCCTAACTAGTTTCTACTTGCAGCTTTTCTCATTAATACTTTTTGGCAAAAAATTAAATCTACTTCGGCAGTATAAAACTATTCTATACAAAAAATAAGTAAATCCAACTATACTGAACTGCACATACATCTATATATATAAAAATGTTATGTTGGTTTGTGTACGCTTCAAAAACTCAAAAAGTTCTGCGCCGATCGAGCTGAAATTTTAGAATGATATATAATCCGCATCAAGGATTGTTTTTATAATTTTTTTACATCAGTCACAGCGAACAGCTAGTTATTTCTACATATCGTTAAAACCGCATAAAAACATTATTTGTACATAGTTTAAAAGACCTAAGCGAACAGAGGGTGGGAAGCTACTTTTTCTTATACTAAGTATGTAAAGATAATGATGATTTTAAATTCATAACAAGAAATGCATTTACAGCATTTATAAAATAAAACTAAGTAAGCATTTATTTATCAAGTTTTTAGGAGTAGGTTTTTGTTTTTTTTTCTTATTGTAAATATTAATAATTTAATACATAAATTAAGTTAGTTTTGGAGTTGGTGGTGCTACTGTGGCAGTTCATTTTGGACCCCTTCATCATCATCATCGTCCCCTCCCAGGGCGGCCAGCAGTAAGGCCTGCGCCGGGGACACGAACACTCCTGGCAGTCGGGAGAGACCCGACGGTGAACAGGAGGTCGAGGTGTCCCAGCCTACATAAAAAAATAAATAAATAATATATCCTGGGACATTTTCCACACTCGGCCAATCTGATTCCAAACTAAGCAGAGCTTGTACTGTACCAGATAGCTGATATACTACATATAATACTTTTAAATACATACATATTGCAGATATTTTCATTCAGATACAGGACCAACAGATATAATCATGCATACAAATGTTTACTTACCCACGACCCGCGATTTTGAAAGTCAGGGTCACTAACCACAAAGCCAACCGGGCTGTCAAAAAACTTAAGCTTTCAAACAGCCTAAGGAAAACAAATATAAATAGATATCATAGCGGATCCGCTCCGCTTGATAATGTTATATAGGTACCTATTACTGGATCAAAATAATGTAAATATTAATAAGGTATTAGTTTTAGTATGAAACTAATCGAAGTCGAAGCAAACCAAATATAATAATTAATAACATGGGCAGTAATTCTGGAAGGCCCCTTTTTCCGCATAAATGGGGACAAATTCGTACAGACATGTGGCAACACAGAAACTACCGGCAATTTTAAAATATAAAATAATCGGTCACGCGATGAAAACATAAACTTGAAATTAAAATTAATTAAATAAATGATTACTGAATATCTATGTAAACAATTTTCACGTAAATTAAACAGATTACTGCTTTCGAATCAAATCAAGAACGATTAGATTCGTGCTAACGTCATGTACAAAACGGACCGTTTTGACAGCTGAGATCTAAAAAAACCGTAGACAGAGAAACTAATAGACTAAGTGACGATTCTCTCTCACTCACACAAGAAAGGGAGCGAACATTTTAATACGAATGCGTAAGACAAAGATGCAACTAGTACATTTTCTGTCTCATCGTGTGAAACCAGTTTTTTCAAGGTCAGCAACTTTAATTGCGAAACAAACCTGACAGTTCGTGTTTACATTGTGTTGGATCTGCGAATTTTATATGTTTTAGTGTGTTAAAACGATTCTAATATAGTGAAAAGACTGAGAAATTTATACTATTATAACGCCAAAGGTTATACAATGGTGCGTTGTCGTGTAATTTCATGTGGAAGCGATAGTGAGCAGAAAATTGCCGGTGTCTCTTTTCACGCGTAAGTACGACAGTTTTTGTAGTTTATTGACCACAAATATGTGTTTTCAGAGTTGATAACTTATTTTATAGTATAAATTAGCAAAATATTGCGTAAATTATGAAAATTAAAGCGTAATATCGAGTTTCAATCAAAATAACCTATAAAACATTATTGTGGAAGTGTTGCCAGCGTCCGGTAAAAAATCTCCCATTTTTATTGTAAAATATTCTCTGGAGAATGTGTATTAAAAGAAAGCGAATTAACATGGAATCCAATTATCACAGTGTTTTCTAGCAATAGCCCCGGTATTTTTATCTTCTAATATATAAAATTCTAGCGTCGCGGTGTTTGTGGTAAAACTCCTCCGAAACGGCTTGACCGATTCTCATGAAATTTTGTATCCATATTTGGTAAGCCTGAGAATCGGACAACATCTATTTTTCATCCCCTTAAATGTTAAGGGTAATCCACCCCAAAATTTTTTTTTCAATTTTAGAAACATTTTTTTTTTTATTTCTTTATGATACAACATTAGTAAATACATATAACCCTGAATTTTCAACCCTTTACAATCAACCCCTATTTTACCATCGTGATTTTTATTTTTAATAATTTTCTCAATTCAATTTGATCTTCCGCCTTCACCGGTCGATAACCGACCAACGATCAATCGATCAGTTATAATAAAAATAATTAAATATTATTTAGTTCAATAAAAAAAAAAGATATTTTGAAAATACATATCATAACATACATATATTAAGTTACTGTTTTTTACCAATACACTGATGGAAGGATTTATTAACTATTAATATTTTAATTTCTTTGAAGACAACTTTAATAAATATTTTTTTTTTCATTCAATAAATATTTATTGATAGTTAATGTAACATTAAATAAATCGTATTTAATAAACCGATAGTTACAATATGAATAATTATTTTTTATATTTAGATTTTTTATAATTTAATGTTTCCCTTTCGCAACGCGGGATAAGGAACTCCCTTCCAAAATGGGAAAGTCGGGCACTGTGGCAACACACGCTTACACTATCTCTGTTTCAGTCGTGGTTACAGGGTACCTTAGTCTATTAGTTTCTCTGTCTACGAAAAAAACACATATTTAATAATCGGAGCCTTTACATATTTATCTTTAAAACTGCCATATTGCAATGAAATAAAAGAAAAAGGAGTACGAATAAAATAATATAAACTAGTGGCTCCCCGCGGTTTCACCCGCGTACCCGGGAGGTCTTCCATTTTCCCGGTATAAAAAGTAGCCTATATGTTAATCCAGGTTATAAGCTATCTTTATTCCAAATTTCATTCAAATCCATTCAGTAGTTTTTACGTGAAAGAGTAACAAACATCCATACAAACTTTCGCCTTTATAATATTAGTAGGATAGAAAAAAGAATTCAACTATGTTTTCTTTGATCTGTGGTCGAACGTAACTATAATTTCTGAACGAATACAAAGTGTCATAACCAGCGTTGCCAGAAGGTTACTTTAGTAACCTCACAGGTGATTTTTGACTTCGTTAGGTTACTTGGAGGTTACACCACAGAAAAGGTTACAAAAGGTTACTTTTAGGTGATTCAATGTTTGTCGTCAATATATTTGTGCAACGTCTACAATGGCACCAAATTGAGAGACACGCCTAAAAAAAAAAAAAACGACGACAATAATTTTGAGACGTGTACAAGAGACCAAATTTAGAGACGCGCCTAAAAAAAAAAAAAAAATTTTTCCTATACGAAAGGTTACTAAAGGTTACTTTTTTGGACAGTTCAGGTCACTTTTGAAATACCTCGCTGGCAACACTGGTCATAACGTAACGTGTTGAATTGAAAGTCAAATTGCACGAGCCGTGAGTCTATGTTGCGGGAATTTACTTAAAAATATAATACTACCGAATCGAAACGGCAAATTCAATATAAAGAGTAATCTTAGACGTTTGATAACTTTATTACATTTGTGTTTGTGAGAACCAGCTTCCGGTGGTGAGCATGGTGTTTTAATATTTATGCGGTATCAAAATCGATTATAAGATGATTGTGTGAAAATTAAATTGTTTTATTTACTTTTCTACATAAATATATAAAGATTTGATATTTCGTTTGTTTGTATTAAATAGCTAGTGAATACTCGTCCGCTCTGAATAATCATTTCGAGAGTATCTAAGTATTTTTTCTCCGATAAATACGCGTGTGAGACCGCGGAGCAGAAACAGTCGTAGAAATATTTCCCAAATAATTAAATATTAACTTTTTGCTTGAAAGTAAATAAGATTTACTATTATTAAAATATATTATTCGAAAACTATAGAAAAGTGTTATCATTTTATCGAATTATATAAAGTGGTGTAATACTTGTTGTGGTAAAACCAAGCATTATATATGCCATTGTGGCGGGTTTAGGTGTGGTTTTAGTACCTTTTGGATATATGCTGTACTAAAAACACTTCCACATTAAATTCTATAATATTTTTACAGTTGATTTTCAGAAGCTCGGTCACAAAATGACAGAATACCAGTCTAAATATTTAGCTGATCGCAATAGAAAGACATCAGTAAGTATTATTATGTTAGAAATAAATTAGATCTGATAACCTGCTGTACACCCACCTCTGTGAAATATATAAATAACTTGCATTAAATAGTTATTTTATGTTATTGTTCTCACAAAATTTGTAGCAAAAGAGCAACAAAATGTTTGAAATCCAAATAAATATTTATTACCAGAAACAAAGTGATATTAACCTCATATTTTTATTTAATACAATATAATAAGTGTTACTGGCAAAAACCCTTTCTAATTAGAAAGAATATCATCATCAACAGCTCATATACGTCTCCACTGAGGAGCTTGAGCCTCTCCTAACACCGAGGGGGATTAGGCCATAGTCCACCACGCGCGCCCAATGCGTATTGGCAGACTTCACATGCCTTAATTTGTCAGAGAGAATATGCATGTCATTTATTATAAAAACAATCACTATGAATATGATGACTAAGTTCTATGATATTACTTTACAGCTTAGTTTCATTTCTTGCAGAAAGATAATGATACACATAGTTCAAGCGGAGACAAAACCACAGAATACAGATCAAAATATTCAAATGTAGACGGCAAACGGGAAAAGAAAACATCTGTGGTTGAATACACGAGGAACTATGGAGCGCAGAGCGTTAATGACTGATGATGGGGCATCATCACGCTATAGATCTGACCGGAGCAAATTTAGATCACGGGTTTGGACATCGAGTAGTGAAACTAAGACCTCTACCAATGCTTCACCGAGAAACATCTCCACCACTACTACGACAGATTTATGTAACAAATACTCCCCAATGAACTATATACCTCTGACGGTAAGGTTGCAGCAACAGCAGAACCAGAATAGCTATGTGGGAATTCCAAGGTCTAATTTCATGAGACCTTCAACAGATTCTGCCAGGGCTGGTAGAAAGCCTAGATATTCTGCTACAAATATATCTGAGGTATGAACCTAATGCTTTATTCTGAGTCAGTAACTTTTTCCGGGATAAAGATGTTTACTTCTAATAGTAAAAAGAAAGCTACAAATAAGTAAATAAAATCCCCTATGGCTATACTTTGTCCATTTCCTTATTTTTTTTTACTGTAATATCTTGTTTCATACTAAGGTAAAATCACCAGTCATGGACAGTATAACCGATTTTTTTGTTTGTTTTTACTTTGTTTATTTCTTTATTTTTCGATACAAGTTCTTTGGGATTTGTAGTTAAATGATAAGTACTTTTCTTAATCAGTATTCGAGGTTTAATTTTAGGCTTAATACACAGTGCAGTATAAAAAATAACCAATTACAACACTCCTACTTAGGCACCATTTATGGACGGCTATTTTCCAGTGATGGACCCCCAATAATGGACATTGTCCCCAATCATGGACCGCTAGTTATGGACATATAAATAATCAATAAGGTAATTTTTTTTAAAGAAATGCTTATCTTTAACATACCGGCCAATTATTATTAAGTAATTGAAAATAATTATCAAAATTATTATATCAAGCAACAACCTTTTTATATCAAGATAATACGATAGTAAATAGCTATCAAAAATCAACTTTTTTCTTACAGTTTAAATAGAAATTAAAAATAAACATTCTTATTCGACAGAGATCAATGTTTCATTGAGTTTAGATGTATTAATGAACATCAGTCTAGAAATAACATAACAAATAAAATCTTTCCTTACTATAACTAGAAAAAAAAGTCTCATAAATCACCTTTTTTCAGTCATTCAATTGTTTTGTCGAATCAATTTTTTTTCCCAATGCTGATATGAACACAGTGGCACGGTTGTGTGAACTTATTTTATTCATGTCGACGTATATTGGACCGAAGGGGAAAAGGCCACTTTTTCGAAATCCGTTTTTTATTGTATACGTCTCAAGGTTGCGCAAAGCTGCCTCAATGTTCGGAGTAAAGTGCTCTCTCTTCATGACTTGTTTTGGATTTTCTCTTTTCCAACTCTTCACTTGATTCTTCCACGATAGCTTCAAAGGTCTAAATACCGCAACATCCATTGGTTGGAGTAAATGTGTCGAGTTAGGATATAGAGAGATTACTTCAATCCAATTATCCTTACAAAAATTTGATAGATGCAGGGTCATGTGTGACCTATGGCCGTCCAAGAATAATATAACGGGCTTAGGTATATTATTTCTTTCTATCCATGGATTAAATACATTAGTAATGTATTCATAGAATGTTTTTGCAGACATCCAGCCTGAATCCAACCGGCCTATGCACCAATCTTTTGGTACGCTATTTGCAATTACGGCAGGTAAACGCTCATAAGCGTATACTATCATAGGTGGAGCTAAAATTCCAGCAGCGTTACCAGTCATCAACACAGTTAAATTTTCTTTCTCGTCTCCTGATGCTGCATAGACATTTTTCTCACCTTTGCGCACTATGACTCGTCCAGCTTTAGGTTGTAGGTAGAATGCGCTCTCATCACCATTAAAAATTCTTTGAGGGTCATTTATTGCTTCAAGCAAGCCTTTTTTTTTTTCAAGATAAGCATTAATACCATGAAACCAACCGAGTATATCATCTTCCGTGACTTCTTCTCTCGCTTTGCTTAAGTTTTGTGCAGTGGGCTCTGAGACATTTGGATGCCTGTTCAAAAAGGCTGAGAACCATTTTTTCCATTATTTGTAAACGGACAGGAATCTAGATCCTTTTCAGATATAATTTTTTGAACACTGTCAAGCAATTGATCTTTCGTGACAGGGAAATGCTTTTCAGCCATAAATTTTATCCATCTTGCTTGTAGCCTTTCTTCCTCATATGCAAGTACCGTGGCTGGACCTAGATTACAATCAATAGGACTTTTCCCAGTGATTTTATTATGTAATGTGATCCTTGGGACAGCATATTTTGTAGCAGCAACAGATATTTTCTCCCCCCTTCTGACTTCTTCGATAGCCTTAGCCATTTGTTCTTTTGTATTATTTTTTTTCGGTGCCATATCTAGGACGAAATAAAATGTTTGTAGTAGGAATATGCTAAACCTATTATGGACACCTAGTCTTGGACAGAATGTACATGACTGGAAAGATTAATAATTGATTGCCGATTTATAGAGAAA
Source organism: Thyatira batis (assembly GCA_905147785.2). Lineage (NCBI taxonomy): Eukaryota > Metazoa > Arthropoda > Insecta > Lepidoptera > Drepanidae > Thyatira > Thyatira batis. The sequence continues at coordinate 185,678 of LR990513.1, forward strand.
CATGTAGATACATTAAAACAGAAGTGTAATACGTAAAAAAAAATAAAAAACAAGAAATTATTTTTATGGACATTCTGTCCATGATTGGTAAACGTGCTCGAATAAATATCCAGTTATAGACACCGGTAATTTTTAAGGCTATAATTCCAATGATAATTAGGTTATTTTTTAGTTATCAAAAAAATAAGTCATTACTATTGGTAAATCAGTAAATAACATAAAATTTAACAATAACGACACACAACCCACAAAATAACTCACTAAGTCTACTCACTTGCATGGCGATTCTTATAATAAATTGCGATTTCCGACACCAGCTGTCCCCGCGTAACTAACAATCGTGATGGTCCAAAACAAAATGGCTGTTAGCTGTCAAACAAAGTGTGATTGACAACAAGAATATTGGCACTACTGATTAGTGTTGTGTCATTTTGAAAAAAAAACTTGATATTTGCTTAATTTTGGTGGTAATTTCAAAAACTGTCCATGATGGGTCCGTGTCCATGATAGGTGACTTTACCTTATGTGTTTTTATTGTAATTGGACATTCATTATCAAAACCATTTATTTAATAAGCATGGAAATCATTGCTACTTTTATTTCATTTAATGAAATTTAATTTTTTTCACAGTGATTTCACATGTGAAATTTTAGTCGATGATTTTTTTTGGTCTTATGTCACATTTGCTACCGTTTGCTACTGACAATGAAGAATGACATGATCAGTGGCGCTCAGTGACGGATAAACCCTTAAATAATTTAAGCAATTGCCTAGGACATCACACCTGGGGGAGGCACCAGAATTAACTGTGCCAAAAACTAATAATTACTACGGTAAAAGATGTAGGAAATATGTGATTCCTAGATTGTGTAATATGTATCCTAATATACTGTTAAATGAAAGTAAAATTAAATGTAAGTTTAAATTAAAAAGAATGTTAAAGGAAATGTTCATAGCCATAGGAGATAAATAACTAAAATACTAACATAAATATAGTATCAGTAAATTTAGATGTATATATTAACTACTAACATTAAATTCTATAAAACTAACATAAATAATTAAGGAACAGGAGTGCGACGCCCACACATTGCATTGTAGTTTGGCGAATAAGCTTGTGTTGTATATGTATTTGAATAAGAATAAATAAATAAAATAAATAAAAAGATGCAAAAAAATCCATCTTTAGGGCATCACGTCTCCACGTCACCAAAAATGGTTTAAAGACGGATTCTAGTTGACATAAGGATAGGCCCCGTGGATTGCTTAGGACATCAAGAAGTGTCAATCCATCACTGATGGCGCTGTTACCTATATGAAATCCGTCCGTAGTGATCAGTAAATTATATTAATACGACTTATTTTTTTCTAGCTACCAGACCCAACGAGATCTTGGAGGGAGACCTCACCTCAAAGCAAAATGAACTCACCACCTACTGGCATTAAAGAACTAAGTGGCAATGAAGTGATCACTGTCACGGAACCAAATATTGACTCAAATGTCACCGCTACACAACAAGATATATACTGGACGAATCCTTTACGAGAACTCTTAGAAAAATTCATACCAGATGCCCAACATGGACTAGCTTTTCCTAAGAGACCAGAGTAGAGATTATAATAAGCATTTTCCTAATAATATTATAAATGGGAAACGTGAGTATGGATGGATGAATGTTTGTTAGTCTTTCAAGCCAAAACGGCTAAAGGGATCTGCTTGAAATTTGGCACAGAGTAAGAATATGTCCTGGAATAAGACTTAGGCTATTTTATATCACGGGATAATTGTATATCTCGGGAACGAGGGTGAAACCACAGGGAGTCACTAGTAACCATCGAGCATGTAACCAATAGAGTAGCAATAGTGAGCCATTTGTTTGGCAACGCATCAATGTTTTGTCACGTATAACTAACAAGCCACGCTCGAACTAAACAGTACCCGACCAATAAGAGACCTGTGTGTACGTCTACTGCAATCCTTGACCTTGAGTCGGCCAATCAGAACGCAGGGGCCAGCGCAGCCTTTTGGCGTATTTTGTTTTCTAACAAAACTGTTAACAGTTCTACTCTATTGGTTACATGCTCGATGCTAGTAACATAAGGTCATGAATTTACTTAGAATTAGAACGACTTTAGTCAGTAACGTTAATTATATTAATAAAAACATGAGTAAAATATATCTTAAAGTATATACATATATTCCCCTGTACACTTTTTCACTTTAAATAAAGATTTTTTAATGGAATAATTAGTTTGATTTTTGTTTTCAAATGACTATAAACTGTGTGATTTCGGTCAGTTTGTGTGACCGATAAAAAACCTTTTCCTCTCCTTTTAATTTGACATAAAGTTTGATGTGGAAATATTTTATATGGGATGGTAATTTTACTACGCTTATTTTACTAAGCTACCTTAGCTCCCTTTACGTTTGAAGTTATGCAAATGTGGTATTTGCTATAGTAATGCTATAAAGGTGAAGAGTTTATTTGAACACCCTAATCTATTTCATTTATTAATACGCAAAACATAAATAGAGTACGTAATAGCGGAGTATTTCAACATGTTAAGCGCCTACACCCGATTGCTTAGAAGGTGCTCGTAGTATACATTATAAGTGTCCATTGGGTAGCCTTGTGTACGAAGTAGGCATGGAAATTATTGCTACTTTTTAATTTTTGACGTGACAACGTCTTATAAATTGGTTTGCCGGGTGACACTTCAAGAAACTGCGTTACGCTCCGCTCACGTTATGCGCTCACAATGAGAGCGAGTGAGAGGCACGCGTCCCTTCCACTCGGGCATGGTTAGCCCGCCTAAGAGCGAGAGAGACAGACATAAAATTATTTTACCACTCAAAGTCGTTGTCACGTAAAACTTTCGCCCGTATACCGACTTTACAGGCAACCAATTTTTTTTCACGTGAAATTTCACAGTCAATAATTTATCATTTTGTTCTAATGTCACATTTGCTACCGTTTGCTACTGACAATGAAGAGTGAAGCATGATCTATAGTACTGTTATCTATATGAAATCCGTTCGTAGCGACGATAAGTTAATTATATTGACAGCCCGGCTGGCTTTGTGGTTAGTGACCCTGACTTTCAAGCCGCGGGTCGTGGGTTCGAATCCCACCTAGGACAAACATGACAATCTGAATTTATAAAAACTTACGTACGGTACACACCGCTGGCTTTGGTGAAGGAATACATCGTGAGGAAACCTGCATGCCCATGATGTCACAATTAAAGGCCACCAATCCGCACTAGGCCCGCGTGGTGGACTATGACCTAAACCCCCTCGATGTTAGGCTCGGCTCGAGCTTCTCGGTGGAGAAGTATATGAGGTGATGATGAATGCTGCTAGGATAAAGCTAAGAGGGGTAGACTAGTGGTGCACTGACCGTGGTCGAGCGCCTTGGGCACGGCGGCGGCGGCCACGGCGAGCGCGGCGCGTGACGTCACCAGCCCGCAGCGCGCGTACAGCCCGCACGCCGCCGCGCTCATGCACACCCATGACACCGCTGCACCACACATCACACATCATAACACATCAGCTACACTAATATTATAAAGAGGAAAGATTAGTACTTTTGTATGTAACGAATAAACTCAAAAAGTACTGGACCGATTTCAATAATTCTTTTTTCATTAGAAAGCTACATTATCACTGAGTAACATAGTATATTCCCACGGGAAAGGGAACTCCGCGGGTAAAACAGCTAGTAACTTATACAGTTGCGTAACTACAGGGTGGCAAGTCGGCAAAATACCCAGCCGGCAGGGGCCAGAAGAAAATCTCCCCATCCGATGAATTTGCCACGGGCCTCGAACGGTATAGTTACGTAGTTACGCCACTGAACTTATATGTACTTAGATAATTGCAAAAGGTATTGGATTATAAGTTCTGCTTTTTATGACAATATGCTGTCCACTTGATGGTACGTGGTCACTGCTGCCAGTGGACATTTTCAATATCGAGGAAGTTGCCGAACTAAACCCCACTGCCACGACAAAAACTCATCTTAAAGGCATTTCTTGTCAAAGAATATTAAGATTTACACACAATTTAGTAACTAACAAGTATCTATAGAGAAAAATTAAAAAACAATGATACACAACATTATTTAAAGTCAAATCAGTGTTACCACAAAACTCACCCATCATCATAGTCACCAGCACATCGCTGACGTACAACGTGCCTTCAGCATCCCTCAACCGGCCGCAGCACTCCGTGTACAGAACAAACAGGGCTGCCAACTTGGAGAGAAGAGCGCCCTGGTGCCCTCGCCGAGGACGGAGGGAACCCAGGAGGAAGGGGAAGGATGATAGGACGGTCGTTAGTATGCCGCCCAGTGGGGGGATTGTGGCGCGTCCGCACTGGATGGAAGTACGAGGCTTTTAAGTTTAGACACACGTGAATAAATCGATGTGACATTCTATTGAGGAAGAAAATAAAAGCTTTGGACACACACGATATAATGAAATTGTTGTAATTATGCAATAATGACAAAAACTGTAGACGAATATTGTAAAATATACCATGACACGATTGATTTACTGTGTTAAATTGTTATTTTATAATTTACTTCAAAATTCATGGCTACTTTTTTAGTTAACGCGCTACAGGAAACCGATTGAGTTAATCTACAACTGAGAAGAACCGGCAAGAAACTTAACTGTGCTGCATTTTCTAAAAACAGTCGCCGGTCGGCGAGGCGGTTTTGTTTTTTATTTACATTACAATATGGTATTTGTACTAAATAGGTTTTGCCATAATCGAGCGGGCGGTTTAATCATCGGCAACATCATCTTTTACATAAAAACATAGTACCTATACCAAATTAGTATTAAAATAAATAGTATAAGTGGCGTACCAGTACGAGCATCGCGAGCGGCGTGGCGACTAGCGAGGCGGCCCAGCTGGCGGCGGCGAGCGAGGCGGCGCCGGCGCGCGGGCTCAGCGCCAGCGACATCCACGCGCACCCGCCGCCCACCGACGAGAACAACGCACTAACGCAACGAACCACACACACAAGCCTATCAGTGCCGGATTAACCACGTACGTAGCAAAAGTAGCAAAAGCAACGGGCCCCGCGCAAAAAGGCGCCCCGGGCAAAAGGGCGCCCCGTGCAAAAGGGCGCCCCATGCAAAAGAGGGCCCCCGCGGTTAAAAATTTATCCGATATTTAACTTTTTGAGTTTCTTTGCCAGCACATCAGGGCCCCTCTATAATATTTGCTAGGGGCCCCGCGCTTGCTTGATCCGGCACTGGTACGGAACCCTAACAAAGATAATTAAAAGTATCAGGGAGGTTAGGACTGCCTTTTTCCCCTTTCCTAAAGCAAAATCATTTTTCAACACTTACCCTTTACCTATCCGATAGTCGACGCCGTCTCGGCACATAGTGACTAACACGACGCACAGCGCAGGCGCGATGATATGGGCGTGCGCACACGCCACCGCGGTTGTGTGCGTGCCGTGCGCGTGTGTGTGTGCGCGCCCCGCCGTGTAGTATATGTACCAGAGGGGGAGGGGGGTTAGGTACTCCGTGTGGAGAGGCCCTGGGGGGGACATTGAGTTTAAGTAAATAACATGGAAAGTATAATTCAAATTTATATGCCTTATGAATAAACTATTGGTTAAAGTGGGAAATATTATGCAAATAGCCCTTATGAATTAACTAACTCTCGGTATCGAAGGTATTTTAACTAAGTAGAAAACAAGGCGACAAAAAAAACTCAGCAAATAATCATTAAAAATAGTGTGTGTGCGCGCCCCGCGGTGTAGTATATGTACCAGAGGGGGAAGTGGGAAATATTATGCAAATAGCCCTTGTGAATAGACTAACTCTCGGTGCTGAAGATTTTCCTTATCTGAGTAAAAGGCGGTAAAAAAACTCAGCAATTAATATTAAATGAGGTATCATTAAAAATAGTGTGTGTGCGCGCCCCGCGGTGTAGTATATGTACCAGAGGGGGAGGGGGGTTAGGTACTCCGTGTGGAGGGGCCCTGGGGGGGACAGGGCATTCGGTTAAAGTGGGAAATATTATGCAAAGCAATAAATAATTACTATTTTTGAAACAAAATTAGGTTTACCAAATTAAAAATATTTGTTAAAAAAAACATAATGCATGTATTAAAACAAATAAATATCATAAGACTTTAGACTAAGTAGATATTGTTTATATAGATATGTATTATAACTAATTAAAATACCTATACTATTTACTTACATATAAAATTGTTCATAAGACTGTTATGTGCGGGAATCGAACCCACGACCTGCGGCGTAAAAGCCAAGGTAGCTAATAAAAACGTCAAGGGGAACTAATTCAATTAATAGAAATCTATTTGGTATGATTGAAAAATGTTGAAAACATCTGTATTATTATTTTCATTTAAATAAATATTTCATTTAATTACATTTTAAAAATTCCTTAAGTGATTAAGAGTTGCATATCCTAAACTAAACTAAAGTATAAAATCTATATTCTAAAAGCATCAGACTAGGTATCATTAAAAATCTGAGTGATGTATATAATAAATGTAATAAAATGTATAATTTTCAATAATAATTATAATAAATGTAATATTTTGTATGTTATTACATAATTGAGTAAATGTAATGGATAACATGAGAAATTTAGTGCTTAAGTTAAGATATGAAATATAAAACTGCTTAAACTCTCTTAAAGTATGGTTTTAGAGAAAGCAAATAGATAATTAAATGTTAATGACAAAATATTAATTTAGAGTAGGCATAGTTATAACTAATATTGTAACAAGGTATAGTTTGTCTTATGAGTAGTTTCTGAGAGTTCTAACCCATCCTAACTAGAACTAATATTATAAATGCGATAGTAACTCTGTCTGCCCCGCATTCACCCTAAAACTGTGGATCAATTTAAATGAAATTTGATACACTGATAGTCTAGAGCCTGAGAAAGGACATAGGCTACTTTTTATCCCGGGAAAATGGGAGATTTCCCGGGTATGCTGGTGAAACCGCAGGGTGCCACTGGTTTAAAACAAATATAAATTTGATCAATATAAAGCTACTATGCGTTTAACCCAGAATACTCTAAGCCAGGGAATGTGGGTGAAGCCAAGGGATAGTAGCTAGTGACTAAATAAATAATAATAATAAATATCCTGGACAGATTTTTTATACATGGCCAATCTAATTCCAAGTTATGCAGAGCTTTTGCTACGGGAACCAGATAGCTGATATACTACTTTTACTTACATACTTAAATGGACATTACATCCAAATAAAATATAATTATTTCATTACAAATTAGGTAGGTAGTAATAATAATTACCTGACCCCCAAATCTCAGTCTCATCTAGGCTTTAAAGAGACTTATGAAAGTTTTAAATGATTTTTGTAAATTGAATTTAAGTATTTATATAAATGCTGTTGAACTCCCTTAAACTAATAAATAAGTAAATTAATATCTAGTGTAAGTAAAGCAAAATCTCACCTGTTAGGGAGGAATACTTAATGAGGTATTTAAGCGTTTTTTAATAGAGGAAACTGTCGCTACTTCGCCGCGGCGTTTAGTTAGACAGACTTAGACATGATATTAAAAACGGTAAGTATAGGGTATAGCAATGAGAAAAAAATGTAATTACATGGCTGAATGGTGTGCAATGCGTTCTAGAATGATCTATTTAGTGAGCATGCATTGTAGTTGCCTCCGGGAGCCCCCACTCGTGGTCCAATGATTGCTAACATCACAGCAAATAGGACTCCGATCACTGTCCACCGTTTTTTCACTTCCCGCCACATATCCACTTTATACTCATTATTAATGTAGTTAATCCGACGTTTTTGAGGGTAAAGAACTTCTGTTGATACACTTGAACTCTGCATTTTTATAAAAATAAAGTATGTAATGTTAACTTTTATTTTATGTTTTCTGGTTTTGAACAATTACATTGCAATTTAAAGTAGGGTAAATACGAAATTTACTTATTCTACAGTTATAAATTGCAAATGCGGGATTTATTTTACATTGTTAAATATTACTCGTAACTTATGAAAATCAATTTATTACATGGTCAGTTTTCAAAATACCGCGCATCTGCAATGCCGTAATGGCCACGTGACGTCATTTGTTTTGACAGAACTAGTAACGAAACGAACGAACGTTCCTTTGTAGGAAAAAAAATACAAATTTAAAAATTCACAAACTAAAAGTGTTGATTTTTGGCATCTTGTATAAACAGAGAGGTTTTATAAAGTGTGTAAGACTTTTCTTTTTGGCATCTAGAGGCATCAGAGGTATTATAAACTTTATAGACTTATCGATATAAGAACTCGTTAAAAATATGTAGTTTTTCCTTTAGTTTTTCCCTTGCCAGCCAGTGAGATCACAGAATTAACCATATGTCGCGTTCAGTTTATTTCTACATGTATATTATTTTTCATGAACTAAATTATGTATTTTGGATAGGTAAGGTAATAATAGATATAGTATAGTAATAGTATAGAAAAGTATAGTATTACAGTATTTGTATGCTTAGGTATAATTTTAAGTCTAAATTAATTACGAAGATTGTTGAACGATAATTCTTACATCACTCACTTTTGACATTTGTATTTTGACTTTTGAGAGTTATTTGAAAACAATTGCGCATACTTTATTTTCTTACTTTTCCGTTCGAAACAAACAATTTCTCTCAACATTTATCATCAAGCACAACCATGCTACTAAATACTATACGACGAATTAATCTACTTTCGAATAAATCTACTCCAATTTTGAGGTTAGTATTATGAAAACTATTGCATTGATTTTGGAAAATAAACGTAAGATCGTCGTGAAATTCATTATCATTTAATTTTTTATACGAGATTCAATTATAATCAAAATCAAAAACATATAACCTAGACATAAACTATGACATAGACAATAACGGGAAAAATACTTTTTATAATAACTTAAATAATTATTTACATAATAAATATAAAGAAAATAAAAATATGAAGTTGGGTGCTATTTTCTACCTGCAGAATTACAGGTAAAAAACAGCACCCAAATCACTGTCTGTGGGCAGGGTACCCAAAAGATCGTCTATAAAAACTATATTATTTGATAATTTTTTTTTTTTTTTTTTTTTTTTTAAGTTATATAACAAATTTATTTCATAAGATATACCTCACATAGCTTTAACGTCAAAATATATCAGTATATTTATCTATTTTCCTCCACTAATACGTATTTTACTTCCCTAAGTTTGTTTTAATTTTCCAGTTCTATTCGTAATAAAGCAGCTTACGAAGGCGAAGGGAAGACCACAGTACGAGTTATAAACCAGGAACAAGATCTTGGACTTATGATTGACTGTTATGCTACTGTGAGTTGATTGAAATGAAATATTTTATTAATTCAAATAGGCCTTCTCAGGCACTTATGAAATGTCGCTTCTATTGCTCGGTTTGGAAGTTTGCTTTTGCTGAGCAGAGCCAGCAATAGACTCAGCGATTAGGCTTTTCAAAACATGTTCTAACAATAATAATATTATTATAAATTTTATATTTTATTTATGGTAGGTTTTTTGGGTGCCATGGTACCTTGACACTATGAAAAGTTATCACAATCTGATTGATAGCTTACCAAAGCATATTTGACATACATGCATTCATGTTTATTAATATATATGGACTAGTAATAATAGTATTCTATATGTAGTTTTTTATTTGTTGCAGTATGGCTTCAGGTTGAACAATGGACTCACAGTTCTGGGACCTATGGCTATATTTCCCAGGTAAGATGGGGGTACATATGCCTGTTTACCACATTAGTGGTAAAAATATAATATTACTTATGGTATAAGATCTGCTAGGTTCAAATGTGACTTTGAATAACAGCCAGAATATGCCAGTTATGAATGAAAGACAAGTTGATAACTTTTGTTCTGGCCCAAAGTAGTGTTACACTTTCTCTTCCATTTTCTATATTTTATTGAACTTTGTAAGTTTGTTAATGATTGTTTCTACTAAGTTTGATTAAGTGTTAGTTCTTTAATAAATAAAAAAATCATAAGCTCTCAAAAACAAAACCAAATAACAAGTTATTATGAATTCTTCCATACCCTTATCTTCATATCACAGTAATATAAATACCTATGTTGATTGTCCCCCCAACAGGACGGTGCTCTCCTGGCAGGTCACAGAGTCCAATCAGATCACCGAGGAGTCGCTGAGGCTGTTTAAGATCCTAGATCCCAAGATAGATTTACTTGTAAGTATTATCTCTTTATATATTAGTTTTTGGAACACTCTCTTCACAGGTATTATGTAATGAAATAAATAAATGAGTATCCCGGGACATTTTTCCCGCACAACCAATCTGATAAGCTTCTTATTCATGTAAGCATTTATATTTCTTATTTTTTATGTATAGTGTTGTGTAGGTTTATTTATATTGAGTTAGTTTGTCTTTAATTAATTTGTTAGCTTTTATATCTTATATGTGGTGTTTACCTATAAGTGATTGTTGCATAGGAATAAGTATTTTCTGTATGGTTTGTGTATTGCATTTAATGTAAACAATTGTTGGTAAACTTTAAATAAATAAATAAATAAATAAATAACAAATAAAGCAGAGCTTGTGTGTGTATGGTAACCAGATAGCTGATATACTTCTTTTAAATACATACATGTATCCAAAAGAATATCAGATTCTACATGGTGGTGATATACTACTTTTAAATACATATATGTATGTGTACCACCATGTTGAATCTTCACAGATTCTCGTGTTTTTCTGGATAGCTGGTTCTGTGTGTCGTGGTTGTATCTGGACTTTGGCAAAGCAGCCTAACACATATACAAATTATAAAATTCAAAACTTACATCCAGACACAGGACAACAAACGGTGGCTCAACACGTCAGGGTGACTAACCTGCCAGTTTAATAGAATTTAACCATTATGTACTTTCAATATAATATAAGTATGTATTTAGAAGTTATATCAGCTATCTGGCAGTAGTACAAGCTTAGCTTAGTTGGGAATCAGATTGACCACGTCCCAGGATATTTGGATGCTGATAAGCAAAAATGTGTCAACTGACAAAAAAAATTACTGTATTTAACAGTGTTTCAAGTCATCTAAAACATAAAAGTACACAAAAAATTTATTTATATAAAATTTTACCTTCCAATAAAATTGTTATTATGTTTCCTAAGACGTCTGAAGTCCATTATGAGAGAGTACATCGTTCTTTACCGCCTGACGTCACTAGATGTCGCTGTTTTACGTGCGGCCGCACGCGCCACGTGCCGCCCCCACTACTCCTTCCTGCCGACTCGACTCACTCAAGCCACCGTATCATTTGATCATTGTTAAGCTCATAATGAGCCGTAAGTATATAACCAGGAAGGGATTACTGGGACTTCAGACGTCTTAGGAAACATAATAACAATTTTATTGGAAGGTAAAATTTTATATTATGTGTTCCGTTTGACGTCTGAAGTCCATTATGAGAGATTTGTTTGTTATCTCCTGGTGGCTTGTGTGTAGTAAGAAATGCAACAATGTGATAAGTAAGATGTTTATATTTTATTTTATGTTGATATATTTTCACAGAATGATTTACTTATAAATGATTAATAAATAATCGAATGGAAACGAAATATATCTTCCTTTGAGTAAATATAAAGAATTAATATGATAATCGGCTATACTTGCAATCAAAATAAAATAATTATTATTGTACAGTAAAGAATTGAGATAGGGATTTCTCAGATACATTTACTGTTAGTGAAGATTGAATGTTCTTTTGATAATATTTTCTAAAAGTTGATTCATGTTTCCAGTTAGCTTTAGTCAGTATATCATTAACAGAGTAATTCTCAACCCAGTTTAAGGAGGAGACTGCTGATCTAAAACTACCCGGTGACGCTTCAATTCCAGACTCTGAAAGAAGTCTCTTTACCCAACCACCGATCATAGTAGCTGTAGCAGGTCTAGCAGAGCCTCTTGTTGCTAAAAACAAATTTGTTACCGGACCTCTCAAATCTTTTGTTATGTCAACCAAGGAACGAAGCCAAAATATAGGGTCAGTATTGCGATCAGGGGCAGGTGACAGTGTCCAGTTGGATTGCTGATGAGACAAGGAATCTGTTTTAGACCCGAAAGAGGGAAGCAAAGTAATCGAGTTATTATTGTCAATGAAACGACTCGGGTCGGTATGCAAAAGGGTAAGGTCGTGTACTCTACGGCCTGAAGTTAACAATAAAATAGTGGCCGTTCGCCTAGAAACGTCGAATAAGCTATTCATGTTAGGATTGGTATTCTTTAGATATCTAATTAAAACACGTGCATCCCATATCGGAACTTTAGGTGGGACGGGCTTGGCTAGCGAAACTGCTTTTAGCATATGTTTAACTATTAGACTAGATGAAATTTTAGTATCTGATACAGTTTCACAAATGGATGCGATAACTGATTTGTGTACTAAGATGGAGCGGTACGCTAAATTATCTGATAAGTACAATTTTGCCAAATACCTTGCAACATCGGTCGGCGAGGGTACCTGATGATTAATATTATTATTACGACACCAAATTAACCATTTGTTCCAAATAGGAGTGTAGGTCTTAAGGGTTGAAGCGCGCCAGCAAGATGTTAGTAGCTTCTTCTCTTGAGACGACCAGTTTTCAGTTAAGGTGTCCCACCCGAAATGAGCCAGGCATCCAGGTGAAGATCGCGAACGTGAGCTGGGGGGCGTCCCGTCGCGGTGTCCATTAGGTGATGTTCCAGATCTCGAATCTTTACTGGTCGCGCCATGGCTCGATTCTTCAGGTCTGCTTTCCAAAATGGTTTGTTCCACCTGGGTGCTATTATGACGAACTGACCTGACGCTGTGTTGAGGTGTTGTAACACTCGAGGCATTAGGCTTGGAGGTGGAAATATCCAAGCCAGAGCGAATTGCCAGCACCTGCTGAACGCGTCGTGAAAGTAGGCGTTCGAGTCTGACAAGTCGAGAGAAACATACCTTGGAACGACATGGGCGTTTCGGGAGGCGAACAAGTCGACGTCTGGAGTGCCCCACATTCTGCAAATTCTGTTCACTGCTAGGCCGTCTAGATGCCACTCGGATACGATCCGGTTGCGTGACAGCTGATCGGCTTGTACATTGTACACTCCCGGGAGGTGATGAGGTACAAGTACGATGTTTAGACTGTCTACTAGCACTAGGAGTTGGTTTGTCAGTTGAAGTAACAGTTTTGATCTGGTGCCGCCCTCGTTCCTTATGTATGAGATCACAGTTTTGTTGTCGCTCTGAAGTATTACTGTCGAGTCCTGGAGTACTGTGCTCTGCGACGATATCGCTGCTATCACTGCATACATCTCCTTCAAGTTGCAGTGCCAATCTGTTTGATGAGGTTCCCAAGACCCTTGGGTTTTTCTGTTGTTTATCAACGCTCCCCATTGAATGTCCGATGCGTCTGTTGTTACATAATTGGTGGTTATGGCTTGGTAAAAAATCGGGGTTTTTTGCGTTACATTCTGCAGCCACCATTCTAGTTCCAAGGCCACCTCGATTGGATGCTGATTCGGAATTAAAGGAGTCTTCCGAAGGTGATTGCAGAAACGTTGCAGAGTTCGGCAATGCAGCCTTCCCCGGAGGGTGATGAAGGCTGCAAAGTTGAGATACCCTAAGAGGCTTTGAGCTTGCTTGAGGGTCCAACTGCCTACTGCTAGACGCTTCATTAAGAAGTGTTGTATCTTTCGTACCTTTTCTATTGGAAGTGACTTTGCGTTTGTATGTGTGTCCCAGTTTATTCCCAAGAATTCGAGTGTTTGTGTTGGGTTTAGGACGGACTTCTCCATGTTCACATTCCAACCTAAGTAAGTCAGGAGATCCATGGCAATTTTCACATGCGCAGTAAGTTCCATTTTGGATTGATGTGCTAGCAGGAAATCGTCCAAGTAAACTATGACTCGAAGACCTCTCAGGCGCAGCTGTTCGGCTATCCAATTGGTTATGGAAGAGAACATCTTTGGCGCAGAGGCCAGACCAAAAGGAAGGCATGTCATTTGGAGAAGCTGACCCCGGTAACTGATGCGAAGGAACCGTCTGTGAGCTTGTTTTATAGGTATGTGATAATATGCTTGACTGAGGTCCAATTTGACCATCCAGTCGAGAGGCTGCAGGAATTTGGGTATTTGATGATGATTGAACAAGCGGAAGGGCTTTGGAATTATATATTGATTTAGGGCTTTTAAATTGAATATTATTCTGTGATTCCCATTTTTCTTTATTGTCATAAATAAGGGGGATATGAAGCTTGGAGTTTGTGGAGCTACTTGGAGGACGTATGTTTGAAGCAAATTCTGAATTTCTGATGTCATGACTTGGGTTTCTGGGGTTTGAAATTTTTTCATAGCATCCGAAGTTGGTAATATCAAAGGGGGTTTGTGATTGAAAGGGATGCGAGCAGAGGATATCATATTGAGAATTGCTTTGGGAGGATTGTAAGCTAACCAGTTGTTTTGATAGAGCTTCAGACAACCGCCCGAGAAAACTAAATAGTCATTTTTTATGAAAAGGTTTCTTATTGTTCCTATCTTTTCGCCCCCCCTTTTTCTTTGAGGAGAAACTTTCACTAGTTTTTCTGGGATTTGAACTCTTGTTTTCAGAGTGTTTAGGTTTCTTGGTTCGGCTTCGAAAGGAATTTTTACCGTAAAATGAAGTGGATGGTTCAGGGGAGTTTTGTTTTGGTAAAGAGTGGGTAGGCTGGCTTTCAAGCTTTTCAACACCACCTATTTTCTGAATATAGCCGGACAAAGATTGAGGATTGAATAAATATTCAGAAGACGGAGGGATTTTTTCTATATCCTCACGCATGTACCTACATTTTAACGACTTCAAAAGGGATCGTCTACGGAGTTCCAAGCATTCCGCGCGTTTACCACAAATTATTTGGAGAATATCATTTGAAATCACTTTGTAATTGGACTGATTATCAAACAACTCTTTCAATCTATCATATAACGTAGTAGCGGTGACCGGTACGCTTGGATTGACAGAAGAGTCAATGAGTTCCTGTAACGAGTTATTTACCGCCTCATTTTGTGCCATGAATGCATTGGACAAGGCAGCAAAACTACGCTCCATTTGGAACCAACGCATTGAACCCACGGGGTCCTCAAGACGTCTCAGTTCCTCATTGACTTTCAAATCAGTAAAAGCAGGGTAAGCTACATATTTTTTCTGAGTGTCGGTATAACGAACTGAATTCCAATCACAAGAATCAAAACGTTGCAAAGAATTTATTTTAGAAAGGCGATCAGTATTAGCTTTAGCCACAGACGGCTCCTTAACAACAACCGAGAGGTCAGCAATGTTATGGTAATTTTGGGAGGGTTCAGGAGGTCTTAAAAACTCCACTTGCGGCGGGCATGCGGTAACAATATTAGGTGTAGGTAGTTTTGCACTTAATATATTGTTCACATGACTCACCAATCGCTGCGAAATTATTTCAAACCTCCTATCCAGTTCAGAGTCCTGCGAAGACGAGCGCCTGCGGCTGCGGTTTGATCTGCGACGGCGCTTGCGGTCTCGTCGGCCACGCCCGGACTCCGAGCTGTCTGACGACTCGCTACTCGATGAACTCGGCGATCTCGAAACACGTGGTCTTTTTCTTCCACCGGCACTCGATGACTTTGAAGCACGTGGACTTTTTCTTGAATCTCCCGTCGGTGTAGTAATACCGTCGAGATTTTTACCATCAGTATTGTCCATGATGATAATAAAAGCACGAAAGTTAATTAACTGAATTTAACGAACTAACTCTGACACACACGTAAAACTAAAACAATTTAAATAACTTAACGAACTTTCTACTTATATCTCGAAAACTCGTAAAATAAAATATTATTTGCGAATGACTAGTAACCGTCCGTACGGTTCGGAATTCGACGCAACAATGATCAAATGATACGGTGGCTTGAGTGAGTCGAGTCGGCAGGAAGGAGTAGTGGGGGCGGCACGTGGCGCGAGCGGCCGCACGTAAGACAGCGACATCTAGTGACGTCAGGCGGTAAAGAACGATGTACTCTCTCATAATGGACTTCAGACGTCAAACGGAACACATAATATCGTGCAAAAAGTCGTTAATCACACAGTCATTATTATCTTTAAATGCCATTTTCTCATAAGGCAAGTTTATTAGGGTTAACACATTATTGCTTATAAGCATCCAATTTTATTAATAGTTATATATGTATAGGGTACCAGTCTCTCACAAAAGTTTTATGTAACATTTAACAAATTGTACAATATTTAATAATAATTTAGTATTAAGACCTTTGGTGGAAGAAAAAAAATTAACATTTATTATTACATATTATTATATAGATAATAGGCTTGGAGGTCCAAGAGCGGGGGGCGTCGGAGCTGGCGTTCCGCGCCGCCCGCGCCCTCGACCTCAACGTGGAGATCCTGCCCACCGAGCACGCCTGCTCCACCTTCAACTTCCTCAACGCTGAGGGCAGGTAATGTTATGTACGGTATTACTTTATGTCACTTTATGAAGGTAGGTTTATAAAAAGTATCAATAAATCAGTACGCTTTGGATCTCTGTGTTTGATTGTCGCATACATAACAGGTAATAATAGTCATTATGTCTTTATTTACTTCAAAGAATGTGGTAGAGTATGGTAGCAGTAACCGCTTCCCATCAGGTGGGACCGTATACCTGTTTGCCGCACTTGTATCATAAAAAACAAGTCAGATGGACTTATAATTAATAAATTTGTTGCTACTTACACACAAAATTACAAAACAAATAGGTACATGATAATATGAAAAATATATATTCCTACTAGCTGCGGTTTCACCCGCGTAGTTCCCGTTACCGTGATCACTTAGGGGTATGAAAAATAGATGTTGTCCGATTCTCAGACCTACTGAATATGCACACAAAATTTCATAAAAATCGGTAAAGCCGTTTCGGAGGAGTATGGCAACGAAAACTGTGACACGAGAATTTTATATATTAGATGTATGCTTAAATCTTTAATAAATAGAGTGATTCAAGAGGAAGGTTTTTATATACAATAAATGCATAATAGAGAAGAAGAGTGTTTCTCTAACACTGACCATTTTAGAGGTTTCTAATGTGATGTAAAAGCATTGCACCCGTGCGAAGCTGGAGCGGGTCTACTACATACTACAAATTGAAGATTTTCTAAAATATTTATTTAATAAATAAATGACCTTTCCCAGGTCGGTGGCGGCGGCGTTGATCCCTCCCATCAACATCGCGATGAATGAGGACGACGTTGCACAGAGCAACATGCACTATGAGAACGTGTTCAACAAACAGATGACATAAACAATTATATAGCTCAAAAATAATATATTTTATAAGAAAGGCTAATTGAATAAGCAATAATGTGTCAACCCACAAAAAGTCCAAAGGTTTTGATATATTTTTATAATGCATCGTGTATAACATTGTACGAAAGTGTTTCAAAGTCAACATGAAAGTGCATAAAAATGGATTTATATAATAAAAGTCGTGAATCACATACACGGTATGATCTTTAGACGCTATTTTCTCAATACCAAGTTTATGAGGGTTAACATATTATTGCTTGTCAGGGTCCAATTATCTAGCTCAAAAACAATATCCTATTTTATTTACTAGGAAGGCTAACTGGATAAGCAATAATGTGTCAACCCACAAAAAGTCGAATTCAAAGGTTTTGATATAAGATATAAGGTTTTGGTATTTAACATTCTACAGAAGTGTTTCAAGTCATCTAAAACATAAAAGTACATAAAAAATGGAATTATATCATACAAAAAGTTACAAATCACATAGACATTATAATCTTTAAAGGCCATTTTCTCAAAATGAAGTTTAAAAGGGTTAACACATTATTGCTTATCAGCATCCATTTATTTGTTGTAGTTTTGGATCTCTGGATTGAAGAAGTTATTCCGCTGATTCTAGTAAAAATATGTGTTAAATACCTCTTTAGTTTCATTGTTATTGTTGTAGTTATAAATGTAAAGTTTGTAAATAGTAGATTAATTTATTTAATAAATAAATATGCAATAAATTTTGACTTTCATTGTAATGTGCATTTCGATTGACGCTCCATATTTTTTTGTCCATATTTTTAAGGCTAAGGGTTAGTACTAATTGAGCTAGAATTTTGAGTACTACTTAGGTGACCATGTTGGGGGGTGTTAATTGATTAAGTAAGACGATTTACGGGGGGAGGGGGGAGTCAACTACATGTTATAATAGTTTGTGAAATTATAGTACTTAAATAGTAATTTAATTGTGCATCAATACAGATAAATGAATAATAAAATAAAGAAATAAATATCCTGGGACATTTTTCACACACGACCAATCTAATTCCAAATTAAGCATCAAAATGAGCTTGTGTTATGGTAACCAGATAGCATACATGCATGATACATACTTATATAGATACTAGCGGACCCGGCAGACTTCGTTCTGCCCACCAGCGCCACCTACTGGTACAAATTGAACCTTCCCCATGAAATACTCCTAAACTTGGTGAAAACCGGATGGAAATCTGTTTAGTAGTTTTTGTGCTCATCGCGTTCAAACAGACAAAACGGACTATGTTTTACATATACCTATAGCTGACCCGGCAGACGTTGTTTTGCCATGTATATTATTTGTAGGAAACATTTTTTTAGTTCAATAAAAATAATTATCTACTATAAGTATTCGGCGATGTACTTATAATCGAAAGCGTTATAAACAATAAAATAATGCTTTATTTAGGGTAATAAATTAATGTTTATTAATCTAGAGAATATATTTTAAATTACAATTCTTGCTAGTTATCTAAATATCAAAAATAATTATTCATATTGTAACTATCAGTTAATTAAATACGATTTATTTAATGTTACATTAACTATAATGTATTTTCTCTCTACTCTATTAATGTACTTTATTCCCAAATAAGTAAATATTTATTCAATGTAAAAAAATATTTATTAAAGTTGTCTTCGAAGAGATTAAAATATTAATAGTTAATAAATCCTTCCATAAAATTGGTATTCCTTCCGTATTGGTAAAAAACAGTGACTTAATATATTATTATGTGTTAAGATATGTATTTTCAAAATATCTTTTTATTTTTATTGAACTAAATAATATTTAATTATTTTTATTATAACTGATCGATTGATCGTTGATCGGTTATCGACCGGTGAAGGCGGAATATGAAATTGAATTGAGAAAAAAAAATTATGAAATAAAAATCGCGATGGTAAAATAGGGGTTGATTGTAAAGGGTTGAAAATTCAGGGATATATTTACTAATGCTGTATCATAAAAAGAAATTTCAAAAATTAAAAAAGAAAAAAATTGGGGTGGATTACC
This sequence comes from Thyatira batis, assembly GCA_905147785.2. Lineage (NCBI taxonomy): Eukaryota > Metazoa > Arthropoda > Insecta > Lepidoptera > Drepanidae > Thyatira > Thyatira batis. The sequence continues at coordinate 205,078 of LR990513.1, forward strand.
CTTAACATTTAAGGAGATGAAAAATAGATGTTGTCCGATTCTCAGACCTACCAAATATGGATACAAAATTTCATGAAAATCGGTCAAGCCGTTTCGGAGGAGTTTAACCACAAACTCCGCGACGCTAGAATTTTATATATTAGATTTACATCCAGACACAGGACAAACAGACATATTCATGCATACAAATGTTTTTCCTGTTGGGATTCGAACCCACGACCTCCGGCTTGAAAGTCAGGGTCACTAACCACAAAGCTAACCGGGCTATCAAAGTGTAATACAAAATTTTCGTAAATGAAGGGACACAATAACACAAGTATAATCAAAAACATACAAAAACTAAACATTTCTTTATTATTTCAAATCCAACAAGCGCTAACTATACAATTATGTCACACGTAATTTTATATTTCTATTCTATTAAATGTACAGTTTTTTTATTAAATAAATAACTATTGTTTTAACAATACATTTTTTTCTTTTTTTCGTTCGCAGTTTCATTCGGATCTGAAAATAAAAATACTAATTTAACTCTAGCTGTCACTTAGAATGCGTGCGACGTAATATACTAGCTTTAGGGTGCGTTTCCACCAGAGATGTGCGAGGATGCGTTGCGAGGAATGTGTTTTTAAGAACCAATAGAATCGATTCATTGAGCTATACTAAGCGAGGCTAGGTCAATGAAGCTTAAAGTGAAAGGTAAATGTGTTCCCTACCTCACACAGGTCCCCAGACTGTCCCCGTCCCTGGGGCAAACCAGTACACTAACAGTTCTACAGTACCCCCTTTCACCATGGACGTACCCACTATTTTTAACTGATGGGGCAAAATATATATTATTATAATTATACGTATACATGTAAATTATTTCGCACGAGTTACTAAATGAATATTAAATTTTGAAGTTATTATCGCGTTTTATTTATGTCAGAAATGAAATGTTTGCTTTTCATTATCAACTTTACATATTTTCGGGTCAAAGATCAGGGTGGGGTAAATGTAACACGTTGCCCCACAGTGGGTACCCCCGCGCCTTAAAGCACACTCACGTCTGTGCATTTCTACGCCCCAGTTAGATTCGCCCACGCTACGCCACGGCGACATGCCCCACGTCCTTAACCCCCCTGCGTTCCCAGACCCATCCCCTTCGGGCCCCTAGGCGGTGCCCACAGCAGGCGAGTCCCCACACCAGCTGCAGAGTGACACTTACCTCCCTACGCTCCGCGCCCTGACCCTGGCCCCCAGTCGTGCAGTGCTCACAGTACGTGCATCCCCACACTCAGCTCCAGGGTGACACTCACCTCCCCAGGCCCCGGGGTGCACTCCTCACAGCAGATGCGCCCCCAGACCCAGCTACTGGGTGACACTTACCTCCCCACTCCCGGGGTCCAGTCCTCACAAGTGCGCCCCCACGCTGAGCTACTGGGTAACACTCAACTCTCCTCGCACTGCTACTCCAGGCCCCAGACGTCCACTGCTCACAGCAGGTGGCTCTCCCCCCTTACGCTGAGCAGGGTGACACTTACCTCCCCGGCTTCAAGAGCACAGTGCTCACAACAGCACACACACCTAGCTGCAGGGTGACAATCACCTCCCTCCTCCCTGGCCCCTCTTCTAGAGGTCCAGTCCTTACAGTAGTTGCAACCCCACGCCGAGCTACAGGGTGACACTCACCTCCCCGCACTGCTTCCCCAGGCCCCAGACGTGCAGTCGCACCACAATCAGCTGCAAGGTGACACTTACCACCCCTTGCCCCAGCTCCGTACACCTGGAGCTGTCCTCACAGCAGATGCGCGCCCACGCCGAGCTGCAGGCCGGCGGCGGCGCGGTCCCCGGCGCGCGCGACGAGCGGCACGCAGTAGTTGAGCTCGAGCCGCGCCACGCGCCCGAGCCGCAGCGACACGCCCACGCCGCAGGACGCTCGCGCCGCCGACAGGGCCTCCACCGCCGTCGTCGACTCCGCTGAACGGTGCACGTACCAAATTATTATTGTTCCATGGGAATACGGAGATAAAATATAGCCAATGACCCCCCACAATAACGTAGCTTTTTATCTATACTAATATTATAAAGAGGAAAGATTTGTTTGTTTGTAATGAATAGGCTCCGAAACTACTGGACCGATTTCAAAAATTCTTTCACCTTTGGAAAGCTACATTATCCCCGAGTAACATAGGCTATATTTTATCCCTGTATTCCCACGGGAACGGGAACTACGCGGGTAAAACCGCGGGGAGGCAGCTAGTTGGTGAAATAATTTTGAAAATCGAATCAGTAAAGTCAAAGATTAACCCTTAAAACGACACAAACTCACAAACCTTAAGTCTTTATAGGTAATATTAGTATAGATGAATGAAACCTAGGATGGACCATGCTTGCCCAAAAGAAACCTTTTCATCCTAGCCTTGAAAATCCCTAGATTGTAGTCAGGGAACGCCGGAAGCAAATTCCACTCCCTCGCTGACCGCATTATAAATGTGGAAGCGAACCGGTGCGTATGTTCGGTATGTCAACAACGTATGGGTGGAAATTATCCCGGCGTCTTGTGGTTCGGTGTAAAAAAGGGGATAGTGGAATGAGGATAAAAAACAGCTTCGATATAAACTCTGTGCTTCTTAACAAAATTACAATACTGCAGTCTATCCGCATATTAATAGGAAGAAATACAAAGAGCCACAAGCATTACATTAATTTTGAAAATATACTTAGTAGCTAATATTTCCTTAGGCATAAAGAAAATATAACATAATTTTAAACCAAATTGAAGTATAATTTTAACTTGAAAACATAATAGTCCAAAACTAGAAAAACAAAAAAAAATACAGCGCATCAATTCTAAATAATAATATTTGCTCTTAAGCGTGTCTTGAGTTTCTTAAGCCATTGCTTTTGATAAAAAACCTCTAGCGTTAGTTAAAACATAATTTGATAACGTAAAAAAACATAACCCACCTTCTGGGGCAGTCGAGTACAACACATAAATTTTATAAGAAAATTCACCTACCTGACATAAAATAATGTAAAGAAGAGGAGGAAAGTATTAATACTTTATGTGAGGTAAGGTCCTTTAATAAGAGTTCAATTTATCAGAATCAATTTATTTTTATATTTTTTACAGGATTCTGTGAATGCTGTGTTAGTCTGTCAGTGATTTTTACACACCAGGCGCGGTCGTAGGCTGGAAATTTTGACGTGGCACTAAAAAAACCGTGGTGGCTCAGTTGGGAACGCACCGACTCACGATCATGAGGGTGCCGGTTCAAATCCCTGGCCCGTACCTCTGAGTTTATAAAAACTTACGTACGGATTCACACCACTGGCTTTTGGTGAAGGAAAACATCGTGAGGAAACCTGCATGCCTGAGATGTCACAATTAAAGGCATGTGAAGTCCGCCAATCCGCACTAGGCCCGCGTGGTGGACTATGGCCTAAACCCCCTCGATGTTAGAGGAGGCTCGAGCTCCTCAGTGGAGACGTATATGAGCTGTTGATGATGATGATGATGACTAAAAAAACAATTGGGGGGACATTTCCCCTGAGACTCCCCCTAACCTTTAGACCGGCACTAACCTGGTTTGGCGAGGCAGCCCGCGTTGAGGAACAAGTGCGAGCGGAACAGCGTAGCGAGCCCGTTGCTCGACGCCAAGAACGGCAGCGGCGCGTACACGTGCGCGCCCGTCGCCCAGTACATCTGTACACGTATGGATGTTACTCTTTCATGCAGAAACTACTGACCGGATTTGGATGAAATTTGGAACACAGATAGTTTGTAACCTGGAATAGCACTTGGGCTACTTTTTGTCCCGGAAAATTTAAGATCCCTGGAAACGCGGGAAACCACGGTGAGCAACTAGTAATGAATATTTTGAGACGAAAAACAAAAAAAAATAAAATATATATTTTTTATTCAAATAGGCCATTACAAGCACTTATGAACAGTCACTCTAATGCTCGGTTCTGAAATTTGCTTTTACTGAGAAGAGCCGGCAATAAACTCAGTAATCAATCTTTTCAAAACAAGCTTAGATCTAGAATGTTGATTTTAACATAACGTGTGAAATAGCTTGTAGCGAGCATTTCCCAAACTGTCAATCTCATTCCAAACCATGAACAGATTGTACTATGGTAACCTGAAAGGTGATATACATCTTCTAAAATTAAAAATCAAAATACATCTATAAAAACGCACAGTGATTGTTATCATAATGAACTTTAGGATTTCATATGAGGCAGAAAAATGATTCTGGGGTCATCTAGTACAATAATGTGCCTGGATGGAAATATCTATATCAGTATGTATTTAAAATAAGTATCCATATACTTTATTTCTACATATATAATTACAAGCTCTGTTTAGTTTGGAAATAGAGAGTATCAAAATATACCCAGATTTTTATTAAATCCATACTACTCACCGTGCCCCCAGTAGCCTGCCCGTCACTGTGCGGCCCCACGCCCCTCTGCTGGAACCCTCGCAGGGTGGTGGGTCCCCCCAGGAAGAAGTAGTCCGGGATCTCTGTACCGAACATGTCGTGTAGGACTCCGAGGGAGCCAGACAGTTGGAGCACCTATGAAAACGTGAGTGTTAACGCTTGGCGTTTATATTAAACTCATATATGTTTATTTATTGACTTACCAAGCATATATGTTACTGTAAAAGCCCGAACTACGGTAAATCTTAAGATTTACCAACACCAGTAGGTAAATGTAAGAATATGTAAGAAAATATATAATTATAACATGTTCGCGGCTCAGGGGTCCCGCCGCACCCTAACCTATATTCTCATGAAGTAAATCCTAATGGTAAAAACCCGATAAAAACGTTTCTTTTCTACATATTCTAACATTTACCGACTAGTGTTGGTAAAACTTAGGATTTACCGTAGTTCGGGTTTTTACAGTAACATATACACAGTCAAGTTTTTTTTTCTTAAGTTGTTGGCTGGCAGGCATAACTCTCTAACCCCCCTTCAGTTCAATTCGTTCAGTCCCAGTTCAGTTCGTCTTAAGATGACTCCTCCCTTCCAGGTCATCTTGAGATGACTCCTCCCCTCCAGGTCGTCTAGAGATGACTCCTCCCCTCCAGGTCGTCTTGAGATTCCTCCCCCCCCCCACCTGAGAGGACAGCTTGAGATTCCCCCCCCCACACCACCACCTGAGAGGACAGCTTGAGATTCCTTCCCCCCCACCACCTGAGAGGACAGCTTGAGATTCCTCCCCCCCCCCCCCCACCTGAGAGGACAGCTTGAGATTCCCCCCCCCCACACCACCACCTGAGAGGACAGCTTGAGATTCCTTCCCCCCCACCACCTGAGAGGACAGCTTGAGATTCCTTCCCCCCCACCACCTGAGAGGACAGCTTGAGATTCCTTCCCCCCCACCACCTGAGAGGACAGCTTGAGATGCCCTCCTCGCACTCACCACAGCCTCCATGAGCGGCAGGTTGGCCTGCGCGTGCAGCTCGGTCTTGAGATGCGCCACGCCGCCGCCCACCCCCCACCTGAGAGGACAGCTTGAGATACCCCCCTAGTGCACTCACCACAGCCTCCATGAGCGGCAGGTTGGCCTGCGCGTGCAGCTCGGTCTTGAGATGCGCCACGCCGCCGCCCACCCCACACCTGAGAGGACAGCTTGAGATACCCCCCTAGTGCACTCACCACAGCCTCCATGAGCGGCAGGTTGGCCTGCGCGTGCAGCTCGGTCTTGAGATGCGCCACGCCGCCGCCCACCCCACACCTGAGAGGACAGCTTGAGATACCCCCCTAGTGCACTCACCACAGCCTCCATGAGCGGCAGGTTGGCCTGCGCGTGCAGCTCGGTCTTGAGATGCGCCACGCCGCCGCCCACCCCCCACCTGAGAGGACAGCTTGAGATACCCCCCTAGTGCACTCACCACAGCCTCCATGAGCGGCAGGTTGGCCTGCGCGTGCAGCTCGGTCTTGAGATGCGCCACGCCGCCGCCCACCCCACACCTGAGAGGACAGCTTGAGATACCCCCCTAGTGCACTCACCACAGCCTCCATGAGCGGCAGGTTGGCCTGCGCGTGCAGCTCGGTCTTGAGATGCGCCACGCCGCCGCCCACCCCACACCTGAGAGGACAGCTTGAGATACCCCCCTAGTGCACTCACCACAGCCTCCATGAGCGGCAGGTTGGCCTGCGCGTGCAGCTCGGTCTTGAGATGCGCCACGCCGCCGCCCACCCCACACCTGAGAGGACAGCTTGAGATACCCCCCTAGTGCACTCACCACAGCCTCCATGAGCGGCAGGTTGGCCTGCGCGTGCAGCTCGGTCTTGAGATGCGCCACGCCGCCGCCCACCCCACACCTGAGAGGACAGCTTGAGATACCCCCCTAGTGCACTCACCACAGCCTCCATGAGCGGCAGGTTGGCCTGCGCGTGCAGCTCGGTCTTGAGATGCGCCACGCCGCCGCCCACCCCACACCTGAGAGGACAGCTTGAGATACCCCCCTAGTGCACTCACCACAGCCTCCATGAGCGGCAGGTTGGCCTGCGCGTGCAGCTCGGTCTTGAGATGCGCCACGCCGCCGCCCACCCCACACCTGAGAGGACAGCTTGAGATACCCCCCTAGTGCACTCACCACAGCCTCCATGAGCGGCAGGTTGGCCTGCGCGTGCAGCTCGGTCTTGAGATGCGCCACGCCGCCGCCCACCCCACACCTGAGAGGACAGCTTGAGATACCCCCCTAGTGCACTCACCACAGCCTCCATGAGCGGCAGGTTGGCCTGCGCGTGCAGCTCGGTCTTGAGATGCGCCATGCCGCCGCCCACGCCGCACAGCTCGCTAGTGAACTGCGCCCAGGTGCCCCTCGTCGGGAAGATGGCCTCGTCGCGGTGGTCCACCGACACTATGTGACGGACTATCGACTTCATTTGGGGGCCTACGGTGGGGGACAAGAATATTTATTTCGTTTAAGATTATAAATAATAATAAATAAATATCCTGGGACATTTTTTACACACGGCCAATCTGATTCCAAATTAAGCATCAAAGTGAGCTTGTGTTATGGTAACCAGATAGCTGACATACTACATATACTACTTTTTAAATACATACTTATATAGATATTTACATCCAGACACAGGACAAACAGACATATTCATGCATACAAATGTTTGTCCTGGGTGGGAATCGAACCCACGACCCGCGGCTTGAAAGTCAGGGTCACTAACCACAAAGCCAACCGGGCTGTCCTCATATAAGTACGTCTCTACCGAGGAGCTCGAGCTTTCGCTAAAATCGCGGGCCTAGTGCGGATTGGCGGACTTCACATGCCTTTAATAGTGACATCTCGGGCATGCAGGTTTCCTCACGATGTTTTCCTTCACCGAAAGCCAGTGGTGTGAATCCGTACGTAAGTTTTTATTAACTCGACGGACAAGAACGGACCAGGGATTTGAACCGGCACCCTCATGATCGTGAGTTGGTGGGTTCCCAACTGAGCCACTACGGCTCAAGATTGTACATAACGCTAAAAATAAGGCTAGATTATTATTTCAATGTTTGGTAATTAATACCGTGTTAATAATATATTGCGATTACATAGAGTTTTTAGATTGAGGTATTTCAGACTAACATATTAAGGTTCTTAAGGTCATTGATTTGAGATTCATTTGATTGATTTGAGGCCCATTTGAGAGCCAACCTTCGACTGAAAACCAACACTAAACTCTGGAAGCAATTTTTTTTATCAATTAATATTTTACAATTAAAAAATAATCCCATCCTGTTTCAGCATCAACCCTCAATGGTTTTTTTTTATACCACAAGGGTGGCAAACAGGCAAACGGTCCCACCTGATGGGAAGCGGTTACCGTAGCCTATGGACGCTTGCAACACCAGGGGCGTCACTCACGCGTTGCCGACCCTATAAATAAGGGAGTTGTATAGGCAGTGAAAGGGACAAAGCGCAATGTACTTTTCGTCGAAAGGCTAAACAGGTATCACTCCTGCATACCCCTACGACGCTTCCCTATCCCTGGTGCTCTATCCACTCCACTACCGCTACGTACCACTCCGTATCCACTGCCGCTACAGCGTCTCCTCATGGAGCTCTGGCTACCTTACTCACCGCAGGAACACAACACTACATGTAGTGTTATTTGGGTGCGGTCTTCTGTAAGGTGGAGGTACTACCCCAGTCGAGCTACTCCAATTTCAAACGGACGAATCCGTTGCGCCCTACCTCCTTCAAAAGGTCCTATAATTAAACGGTCCTTACTTACCATCAGATGGTCAGTCTGTCTGTCATAATATAACTCACCACTGCTTTCTCTGACTTTAAAGCTGGTAGTTTTGCTGAGCACGGCGGTGTCGCGTACCATGCCCTCCCACTGCAGGTTGTGTGTAGTCTGCAACCACACTCCACTCATTATATCATTGTCGCATGGCAGTGCAAGCGCCAAGTACGTCAAGTCGTTTACTTATTACATTCTATTCTATTTTATTTATTTATTAACAAACATAAAACAAAATCTAAAATTACAATATTTTCTATTCAAATAGGCCTTTACTTATTAACTTACTACTGTCAATAGGCGCTTGTAAAGGTAGTGCTTACTTTTATATATTTAAAGAAATAATTTAAATTCTTCTATTATACTTTTAGACATAAATTAAATACCTAATTAATCATAATTTAAATTTAATTATTACATAGTCACTCTCCTAATCCCCAGAGAACCGAGAAATGACAAAGAAAAAAATATAGTGAAAAGAATAGAATTTTGAAAAGAGTGAATATGCTGATGTCACCCTAAGGCTGCGTTTCCACCAGAGATGTGCGAGGATGCGTTGCGAGGAATGTGTTTTTTAAGAATCAATAGAATCACTTCATTGACCAAGCCTCGCTTAGTATAGCTCAATGAAGTAATTACATTATTTTAAAAATACAAACATGGGTTTCCATAAATGTTTAACGTCCAACCAGAGGAACATTTTCTACAATAATGCCACTGTAAAATTGAGAATGGTATGGTTCTCAATCTTCTCACAGCTTCTCACCTTATAACTTAATTTTAACCCTTTATTTATTTATTTTTAATTTATTTATCTAGTTTTTAGGATTGGGTTTATTTTTTTTCTTATTGCAAAGTATATATTAGTTTAGTATCTTGTTGGTATTTGATAAAAAAAAAAACTTAACCCTTAGGGAGATTAAATACAAAAAAGATCTACAGATACCCATTCTAGATATATTTTTATAATCTAATGGTTTATTACAGTTTTAAGATGACATATAGATTTATATACAAGGCCTATATTACTCACCGCGGGTGAAGTCCTAAAGGCAAGGTCGAGCAGCAAGCCGCGGTCGAGCAGGCGGTACCCCGACCAGGGGTACTCGTGGTTCTGCTGGTACACCGACGCTGATACCCTGGACCAATGCATTGGCGACCTTACTGCTATTGTTTTAAAGTTTAAAATGACAATAGCTATAACAGTTCTATATATAAAGCTGAAGAATTTGTTTGCTTGAAGACGCTAATCTTAAGAAAGACTGATCCGATTTGAAAAATTATTTCAGTGTTAGTTAGCCCATTTATCGTGGAAGGCTATAGGATATATATCATTACGCTAAGACCACTAGGAGCGGAGCATCAATGAAAAATGTTGCAAAAACGGAAAGTAACGCTAAGGAAGTTGCGCGGGTCAACTAGTCTACACTATCTACACTAATATTATAAAGAGGAAAGATTTGTATTTTTGTATGTAACGAATAAACTCAAAAAGTACTAAACCGATTTTAATAATTCTTTTTTCATTAGAAAGCTACATTATCACTGAGTAACATGGGCTATATTTTATCCTTGTATTCCCACGGGAACGGGAACTACGCGGGTAAAACCGCGCGGAGGCAACTAGTTTATAATATTAGTAAGGTACTCACACAGGTACAAGCGGCTTGTGCGGGTACGGCTTGGTTCCCGTCACGGTGAAGTTGGAAGAGCTCCTGTACCCCATGCTGTACTCGGCTTGCACCTTTTCCCCACGCCCGAGTACGTTCGGCATTTTTGCACCTAAACAACGTTTAAATTAAGTAAATATCCCGGGACATTTTTCACACATGGCCAATCTGATTCCAAACTAAGCATAGCTTGTGATATGGTAACCAGATAGCTGATATATTAAATATACTATTTTTTAAAACATACTTACTGACACAGAACAAACAGACATATTCCCCCACGACCCACGGCTTGAAAGTCAGGGTCACTAACCACAGAGCCAACTAGGCAATTAGACTAGAATATAAAAGACTTGGTTCTTGCACTGCCGAGCGAATTTATGTTAAATATTTGTTAATTAAGTTTTTTCACATTTACAACACTCTTATTTATTTGCTGAATAAAGGTCCATTTTGACGACGCATACATGGATGCTGATAAGCAATAATGTGTTAACCCTCATAAACTTGGTTTTGAGAAAATGGCGTTCAAAGATAATAATGCCTATTTGATTTACTTTTTGTATGATATAAAATTAAATCCATTATTTATGTACTTACATGTTTTAGATGACTTGAAACACTTTTTTAGTAATACGCATTATGAAAAAATATCAAAATTTTTGTTTTCGACTTTTTGTGGGTTGACACATTATTATTTAATTTTTTTATTTTGATACATTTTTAAAATTTTATGTTGATTAGTGTGTAAGTAAACTTAGTTATTAATTATGAAATTTGTTTTTAAGTATAAAATTATAGCTTATCAGCATCAAATTATAACAGTTTCCGTAAGAGAAGAGAAATAAGGAGTATATCACTCACCCAGCACCAGGTTGCCTTCGTTCTCGCTGACCGTGGTGTTGACTCCACCCACGATGCGGGACAGCTCCTTCACTTGGAACGTCACCTGCAACGCATCAAAAAGTTATAGATAAAATATATTATTGTTTTCAATTGTATATTTAACAAGTTATATCAGAAAACTATATAAGTCTTCATAGTATAAAATGAAAAGAAATTTATTGCATGAAAAAGTTTGGCGAAAAAATATGTGAACCTCTGACCCTGAGACTAAGAATAAACTTGTATTCCAGGGGGGAGGGGGGGAGTATAAGTCTATATAGGTATAAAAATATAAATAGAATAATTATTTTATTACTATAACTTTATTGAAATGTTAGCTGAATCACTACATATTATAAAACAAAGTCGCTTTCAGCTGTCTGTCCCTGTCTTCATAAATCTTTAAAACTACGCTACGGATTTCGATGCAGTTTTTTTAATAGATAGAGTGATTCAAGAGGAAGGTTTTTATATACACTACATAATATGTTAGAGAAACACTGACAATTTTGGAAGTTTCTAATGTGATGTATAAGCATTGCATCCATGCGAAGCTGGGGCCATCATAAAGCGCATATTAAGTAAAAGCTGCCGGTGGAGTTGGACTCACCTCGAGCCCTTCAGGAGTGGAGCCAGGGCCTGAAGACACGTCAATGTATACTCCAATGTCTCGGAAACAGCCCATCGAGTCGAGGGCTCGCCGGACCTGGAACAAGGGTAATTTAAGTCAAAAATGGTGATAAAGGATTATTAAATGTAGTGGTTTCAAGGGATTTCACCCGGGAGATCTTTGATTTTCCCGGGATAAAAAGTAGCCTATGTCCTTTTTAAGGCTCTACACTAGACAAAATTTCATTTAAATCGGTTCAATAGGTTTTGGTGAATATTACTTTCAATGAAGTTCTTGGATTGTTTTATTTATTAACATGACTTACAGCTATTTAAATGAATAGTTTATTATCAACACCGCTCAAGTTGAAAATTGATCATATGGTGAACTCTAAATAGATGAACTCTAAAGCACTTTCTACATGTTAATGCCGTCGGATAGAGCTGCTCATTGCGCGTCGAACCTGCGCTCACATGATATAGAGTTCAGTCGATAAGAGGCTTTAATTCACAAAGTAGTAACAGCGCGTCAGTAAGCCTTATAAAATAAACAGTTTTTTTCGTCTCCTGAAATGTTGGTAAAAATGACTTATGCAATGTTGCAAGCTAAGGGATGATATGAAACATTGTTTATAATCTGCATTAACTTATAGCATTCTTATCTAGGGAAAATAAAGGTCTCCGGTTTAAGCTGCAAGTCTGATGTTAATTATCTAGATTAACCTTATGAGCTCTAAGTATGACATCCTCGAAGTCAGTGGCGTGGAACAGGTCGTCCACGGTGCTCTTTATCACGTCGTCCTTCGTGCGGTTCAGCCCGTCCACGTGCACCCGGTCCACGCGCGCCTGGAACCAAAGTTTAATATTTAAGGCGGGCTCTTATACAACAGGCTGGATTTTTTTAACCGTTTCTTGCTTGATACTAATAACAATGACAGGTAGACGCTTTAACTATTTACAGAGTATTTAGTATTATGTTCTCTTTACATCGCACAGATCTCTTTGTGCACTAGTCCTCCTCACACTTGGCCAGTTTTATATTCTATACTAGCTGCCTCCGCGCGGTTTTACCCGCGTAGTTCCCGTTCCCGTGGGAATACAGGGATAAAATATAGCCTATGTTACTCGGGGATAATGTAGCTTTCCAAAGGTGAAAGAATTTTTTATATCGGTCCAGTAGTTTCGGAGCCTATTCATTACAAACAAACAAACAAATCTTTCCTCTTTATAATATTATTATTAGTATTAGTATAGACAACCATGTGACTAAAATATATAATATAAAAAATGTAAGGAAATTTTAGGATTTTTTGTTTGTATAAAAAAATAGACTGAAAGCACTGCCCAATCTGAATAATTTATGAACAGACAGCTACATTACCCCTGTTATATATATACCCTCATATTCCCACTGTAACAGAAATTAGTATAATGAATACATACCCTGACTCCTTCAAGTTTAATGGTAGGTTTGGGTACGGGATCCTCCTCCAGCTCAATGGGCTCCTCAAACTCAAATATACCTCCGCCCACCTCTCCTACGCCGCCTTGGTCCGCCTGGATATAACAATTATCAACATTTAATACGTTTATTTTCTATTTACAATTTTATTCACCAAATTTGATTTTAGTATGACAATTTAAATCCATATTGCTTGGCACACAGCCCGGTTGGCTTTGTGGTTAGTGACACTGACTCTCAAGCCAGGGGTTGTGGGTTTGAATCCCACCAAGGACAAACATTTGCATGCATGAATATGTCTGTTTGTCCTGTGTCTGGATGTAAATATCTATATAAGTATGTATTTAAAAAGTAGTATATGTAGTATATCAGCTATCTGGTTACCATATCACAAGCTCTGCTTAGTTTGGAATCAGATTGGCCGTGTGTGAAAAATGTCCCAGGATATTTATTATTATTTTATTAATAACATAACATTGAAACAACTTTTAGTGGTTTAGTTTTGTAGTTTAATATTTTATTTCACAACAAAATCTGAGAAACAACACTACATCTTTCTAATATATATTCTAAGCCACGCATTAGATATTTATATGGTTTCCACAAACAACAAGGCAAACCACGAAGTAAAAAACTATATTAAACATAAAAATGGTTTTCTGCAGTACCTATAATCTCTAAATATATAAATGCACTTATATCCATATAGTAATAAATTAGTATTTATCCATATTAAATACTACTGGAATTCCCAGTTAATTTTTATTATCAGAGAAAGGTGGTAGGTAACTATTTGCCATAATAATATCGTATTTTGTATTATTTCTAATATAACCTCAATTCTTGTTGTCAAATAATAAATAATATTAAATGTACGTTACCTTAGCGTGTACTGTGCCCATTTCTAACAATAGCTAATTAAATATTAGGAAACTGACTTTTACAATAAATTAAAGTTTAGTTCATATATAATTTGGAAATTTTATTTTGAATTACATAAAATTATTCTTCCTTTTGACTGTCAGACAGCCATCAGACGGACACTTTGCTATGGCAACATTTCTTCAATAATAACATATTTAGTTTACCGTTCCTCTTTATTATACTGCTACAGTAGTTATAACAAAGGAGAATGAAACAAATTATGATTCATATAATAATCAGTATTTTTTTTTAAAGAAACGTTCTATTTAATTTACTAATCTAAAATAACATCAGCTGATCCTTTTTTCAATGGCAATCGTAGAATTGTTTTCGTTTCGTTTATGCAATGAATGTAATGGTGCCCTTAGCCTCAGATTTTAACTATTGATGAAATTAATTGTCACTGACACACTGCTTTCTAATAATATATATAATTCAGATTCTTAATATATCTTGAACGTCACCAGCGGCAAAGACATAGTCGTAGGAGGTGACCTTAACGGGAAACACCCAGAATGGGAGGAGACCAGTATCAACGAACGAGGAGAGGAGATCATGGAGCTGGTAGCGACTCACCTACTCAACGTGGCAAACATCGGCAAAACACCGACATTCGAAGCCATCCGCCACGGAGGGCATTGCTCCTCCATAGTAGACATAACCCTCATCTCTGACCGTCTCATCCCCATCATCTCCAAATGGAAAGTCTGCCTAGATGCATGCCCCTCATCAGATCACAACGCCATATCATTCGAAATCAGCCACAAGAAACCCAAAAGACCACAACAAGCTCCCATCAGGAAATACAAAACCAAAAATGAAAAATTCACCGAATTCAAAGACCACTTCACACAAAATTTTGAAACTCACAATTATACAAACACTAACATACAAACCCTTCAGGCAACAGAAATGGATAATTTAATCGAAGAACTCACCAAAACCATTCAAGAAAGCTGCGACAAAACATTGAAATCCCTTAAAAACAACAATAGACACAACCCCTGGTGGAGTGACGACCTAGAAAGACTTAAAAAAACAACCATCAAAGCACACCACCGAATCCACGACCTAAAAAAAAGTAACAGACCAATAGAAGAAGCATTAAAACACTATCACGAATTAAAAACAGAATATGCAAAAACCCTTTTGAAGACATCCACAGAGAACTTTAGAGACTTTTGTAATAAACAAGGAAAAGAAGATGTTTGGTCGATCACTAATCGCATTATAAAAACCACGTCGGCAATGGGTCCACTGCAAACTCTAAAAGTAAACAGCCAATTCACCACCAATTTTGACAGCACAGCACATGCCCTTCTTAACCACTTTTATCCTGATGACAACGAAACAAACGAGACCACAAAACAAAAGGAACTAAGAAATGCCACAAATCAAAACCCTAACACCGATGACGACCTACCATTTACAGAGGAAGAAATCAGAGACCATCTGACCAGCATGAACCCTAACAAAGCACCCGGACTGGACCACCTCACCGCAGACATATGTCTTGAAGTCTTCAACATCATTCCATCATTCATCACGCAATTGCTCAACAGATGCCTCGAAATTGGACATTTCCCAAACACTTGGAAAAGAGCACTGGTAGTAATCATACCAAAACCCGGCAAAACTGACACCAGCGACATGTCATCGTATCGACCCATAGGGCTTATACAAGTATTTGGCAAACTACTAGAGAAACTCTTCGCCAAAAGGCTCACCTACCATCTTGACGTCACGGAGCAAAATAACAACAAACAATTCGGCTTTAAAGAGCAAAAATCTACCACAGACGCCCTACAAATAGCCATAGATTACATAAACGAAGCAAAGCAACATAAACTACAAATAGTCGGAGTATCCCTAGATATCAAGGCCGCTTTCGATAGTGCCTGGTGGCCCTTACTTCTACACAGGCTAAGGAAAACAAAGTGCCCGAAGAACATATACAAACTCATAAAAAGCTACCTTGAAGACCGGACAGCGACGCTGAGATACGGTACAGCCACTGCGCAAAAGACACTCACCAAAGGCTGCATACAAGGATCCGTATGTGGTCCGATATTCTGGAACCTCATATTGGACCAGCTATTGGAAATGACCCTACCACCAAATACCCAAATCCAAGCGTACGCAGACGACGTCTTCCTGCTGGTCCGCGGCAAAACACCAGGCGAAATAGAGCAGACCACAAACGACCACTTACAAAAAATTTCGGACTGGGGCACAGACGCAAAATTAAAATTCGGAGCCAACAAAACTAAAGTTATATCATTTTCAAGAAAAGCCCAAGAAATCAGAATCACAATGGATAACACCCCCATACCTCTCTCACAAGACATCAAACTATTAGGAGTAACAATAGACAATAAACTGACTTTCATTACACATTGCAGAAATATAATAAACAAAACGACGAAGCTACATAAAAAACTTGCCTATTTCATTAAACCAACATGGGGAGCACACCCTCAAAATGCCGCGACCATTTACAAACATGTAATAACACCTATGTTCACGTACGCAGCAGGCATATGGGGAGGAGCCACCAAATACGTATGCGTCAGAGTCCTGCTCCGCAGGCTACAAAGACAATTCGCCATCCGCACAATCCGGGCCTTCAGAACAGTGTCGGCAGTGACTGCAATCACACTAGCGGGTTTCACCCCACTGCACCTCATTGTCGACGAAGCCAAAGAAATCCATAAAGTTAAATATACAGGTACTTACACTACACTACCCGATGACATCACACTACGCAGAAATATCCACCCAAAAAACAGATTACATCCGGCAAAGAGAATATCAATTAAATACACGGAAGCGTTGACAAATGAAGAAATAGACACACAAACAGCTGGAAGCCAAATCAAAATATTTACAGATGGCAGCAAACAACACAATGGAGACACCGGCGCTGGTGTAGTAATTTATTTAGAGAACCAAGACCAACCAATCAAAATAAAAAAACGACTAAACCGAACAACGACAGTATTTATATCGGAACTATACGCAATAGAAACCGGCCTAAAATGGTTGAATAAATACCTGGACAAAAATGACCACCACCGCATCCAGCACGTCTCAGTCGCGACTGACAGCCAATCCGCCCTAAAAGCTCTGCAAGACAGGAACAACCCGGACCCCGCAATATGCGAAATCCACAGACTACTGCACGGGCTGGACCAGGCACTTATAAAAATATCCTTCGTCTGGGTCAAGGCTCACGCTGGCATCGCCGGAAACGAAATGGCTGACCAAACGGCAAACGCAGCTGCAACAGGCACTACAACAATAGTCAGCCGTCTCTTCCCCATCTCGTACGCAAAACGTGACTTAAAAAGACGCACTGAGAGCGAATGGCATACACTCTTCAATGAGGAAGCCCTATCGAGCCACCTCAGTGTGCTCTTCGACCATAAAATGGAGGATATCGGGCGCTTCCTGCAAGGTATCGTTGACCTTTGCGTGGACCCAGATTCTCACGAATCATGGGTACCACAAGGAGTATCTGCACCGCTTCAAGATCACGGACAACAATACCTGTCCATGCGACGACACAAGCGTGCAGAGCCTTGACCACCTGCTGAGGGAGTGCCCGATATTCGCCCTCAAAAGGCACGACCACCTCGCCGTCTGCGGGGCGGTTAACTTGGACCCCTACAAAATTCCAGAAATTATAAAAAAGGATAGCACCCTCAACTCCTATCAGACATTCTTCTTCTTCTTCTTCTTCTTTATTTAATTGGCGACTGTAGCCAGTAGCACAATTCCGCCAGTGTCACGTTAATTAAAGATAAACGACGGGGATCATAATTTTCGAAGTTGACTTTTTATATTATTTACGTTGAATTTTGACCTTAAAGGAATAAACACATAACACATTTAAACGTTCACATTGTACAATATATATATATATACACATTGATATTGGCAACACTTAGTATGGAACTATGGAAATTCATCACCAACATAGTCAATAACCTGAAACAAATTAATGGCACCTAAGAAATAAACAAACGAAAACAAGGACCCATCAAAATCAAAATCAAAATCAAAATCAAAATCTTTTTTATTCAAATAGGCCTCAATAAAGCACTTATGAATAGTCACTATTAATGCTCGGTTCTGATAGTAGTTTTTACTGAGAAGAGCCGGCAATAAACTCAGTAATTACTCTTTTCAAAAACCAACTTACATCTAATACAATAGTGATTTTTACAAAATGTGAAATAGCTTGTAGCGAGCATTTCACTGCCAAGGGTCTTTTTCTAACAAGTAATCTGATACACTATAAAAGCCCTTTCGATATAAAGTTTTCTTCACTACCTGCTTAAATTTATAGATAGGTAAATCCTGAATATCTTTAGGTAGTTTGTTGAAGAAGCGTATACATTGCCCCTTAAATGAATTTTTGACTTTAGTAAGTCTAGTTACAGGAATAGCGAGTTTGTGCTTATTTCTGGTGTTAATACTATGAGTGTCGCTATTTTTTGGAAAAAGATGTAAATTTTTACGTACATACAATAAATTTTCATAAATATATTGTGAGGGTACAGTCAAAATATTAATATTTTTGAATTTATCTCGTAGGGAGTCCCTTGGACTCATATTGTATATAGCACGAACAGCCCTCTTCTGCAGAATAAAAATAGTGTTAATGTCGGCACCACTGCCCCAAAGGAGAATGCCATAAGACATTATACTATGAAAATAACTAAAATAAACTAATCTCGCGGTATCTACGTCAGTAAGTGCACGTATTTTCTTTACTGCATATGCTGCAGAAGCAAGTCTGTTCGCCAACCGAGAAATATGAGGGCCCCACTGAAGCTTTACATCTAAAGTGATACCTAGAAATACTGTGGTTTCTACAAGATCTATATTTTCGTTCTTAATTCTAATACATGTGTCTACTTGACGAACATTTGGTAGACTAAATTTAATACATTTGGTTTTCTTCTCATTTAGAAGCAGATTATTTACAGTAAACCAATTTACCACATCCGAGAGAGCATTGTTCACCTCGTCATAATTGAATTCATGTCGTTTCACTTTGTAAAGAAGTGAAGTATCATCAGCGAACAATACAACCTCATTTTTTTTTTCAACAAGGTAGGGTAGGTCATTTATATATATCAAGAAAAGGAAAGGACCTAAGATTGAGCCTTGTGGGACGCCCATAGCAACAGTTGATCCAGGGGACACCTTTCCATTTATATTAACTCTCTGAATTCTATTACTAAGGTATGAATTTATAAGACTGAGTGCTTGATTTCTTATACCGTAGTGGCTTAACTTCCTGATTAACAGTTCATGTTGGACACAGTCAAATGCTTTAGATAAATCGCAAAAAACCCCTATTATGTCTTTTGAATCCTCCCAGGCTGCAAAGATATGTTGAATAAGCTCAACGCCGGCATCGGTTGTTGAGCGACCCTTGGTAAATCCAAACTGTTTATTATGAAAAAGATTATTACTATTAAAATGTCCCATTAATTGATTTAGTATGAGTTTTTCAAAGATTTTACTTAGTGTTGGTAGTACAGATATAGGTCTAAAATTTGAAGGGTCTGATGTACTACCAGCTTTAAAAAGAGGAATTACTTTACTATACTTCATTAAGTCAGGAAATATACCGCTATTAATACACTTGTTAAAGATAGATGCTAAATGCGGTGCAATACTATCAATTATATAATTTATAAGTTTAACTGAAAGTTCCCATAGATCAACCGTTTTTTTCATATTAATTAATTTAAATGCCTTAATTATATCAATAGGGGTAACACAAGAAAATTTAAAGTTAACAGTACATTTAGTTACATTTTCCTTTAGCAAAGATTCAGCGAGGGTAGGACACGAGTTAAGCGATTTAGTAGTAAGAACTGGAATATCAGTAAAGAATGACTCGAACGCGGCAGCTACTTCTGTATCAGATGTAATAATATTATTATTTATCATAAGTCGAAACTCCTGGTCGCACGATTTGGTTTTACCGGTTTCTGCATTAATTATTTTCCAGGTCGTCACCAAACTAACCCTGTATCAAATTGCAGGGTTGAAAAACAACTCTGACACCACTTAAATATAATATACCGATTTCTTTTATATTTATAAGTTAAGGCCTACTTGAATTAAAATAATATAAAAAAAAAAAAAATATATCTTGAATAGGAAAGGATAATAAAATATAACACAAATTTCTTTGGCACGCTTCCGCAGGGTAGCAATTTGGGACATATTTTCTATTTATTTTAATTAGTATTGCGATAAATTTATTTAGAATCTATTGATGTTTGAATATAAAATCTTGATGTAGTTCTGTAGGATTTCTTTAAATAGTTTTTTTTGTCGCATTCATCACTTAACGGAACGGAACGTACTTCACTTCGTAGCATTATATTTTCATGTTTGATTTGACAGTTGTTTACTTTCCGGTGCGGTATATTTAATATTTTTCACATTATAATAGTAAAATATGAGTAAAAGCGATATCATAAAGTTCTGTAAAGACTTAGGATGCTGTGATGCCTGTTGCTTGCGATATATTGGACTCAAAAACCCAGTGGCTTATGGGAATTCAAAGGAATACATTCTGAAAGTTTGTGTATTTATATTTCGCTTTTAACCAATAGTTTTCCACATTTATTCTGCAGAAGACTAAACGTACGACTAACGTTCCCTTAAGGAAAATACGGGAAATTACCAAATATTAATAATATATTAGACATATTTATCTAAACATAACCTAACCTAAAAAATATTTATTTACTATTTATTTATTATTATTATTATTATTATTATTATAAGCCTGTGTTGTCCCACTGCAGGGCAAAGGCCTCCCCTTCTTTTCTCCACTCTTCCCGGTTTTGAGCTTTGCTGGACCAGTCCTTTGCGAAGTGGTCCAGCTCGTCTCGCCATCTCCTCTTAGGTCTGCCGCGATGTCGTCTAACGTTTAGTGGGACCCAGTCAGTTGTTATTTTGGCCCATAGTTCGTCCGACATGCGGCTGACATGGCCTGCCCATCTCCATTTTAATTTGGCAGCGGTGAGTGTAACATCGGCGATCTGCGTTTTGGAGCGCAGTATTGTGTTTTTCACACGGTCTGTCAACTTATCTAGTCCGAACCCCCTTCTTTCATGATTTACAACTCCACTAAATGGCCCCGAGTGCCCGGCGGTTCCAACGATGACGCTAAGGACAGTAGGCGAAAATTTGTTGGTACCAGGGGTGCGAAGAATCCCCGGGTGAGATCCTCTCACTGTCAAACAACTACGGCTACTCATACGGACACCGATAAGCTTAATATTCTGACATACAATGTACGCACACTACGAACAGATGATAGACTTATAGAACTTGAGAATTTACTATTTAACACATAAAATTTAATATAACGTAATTTCTATACATTATTCACGAATACCATAGATATTTACCAAATATAACAACTTTTTCCAGTATCTAGAAACAAATGGCCAATCAAAGACACCCACAGTCACAAAAAACCCAGAAAATGGTTCAAGTCCCACAGAAATGAGTACAAAACAAAGTGCAAATGAAAATGAAAGCAATACAATAGAAAAAGAAAATCAATCAGAATCGAACGGGGAACCCTCAGCGAAGAGAGCTAAAGTTAACGGAGTGTGTGTTAGCTGTGTGGGAGTGCTACAGGAAGATGCATGGTCAGTGAGCTTTGCTATGGTCAAAGAAAAGCTGGATCAGAAACGGTAAGCATGTCTATATATGATATCCCATCTGTACACCTGTTTGCCATTCAATTGGTATAAAAAACTTGAGAGGAGTCAAGGGACACCCGGATGGAACGAAGTTCCTTTAGATTAATCAGTGAAAGAACTGTGATAATATATGTTTTTTTTATTGCTCAACAACGCTCAACTATGCTGCTCGTGTAACCCCCTTTCGCAACACTCGATAAGTAAGTTCCAAAAAAAAACTATAAGACTAAAGACTTAAAAAAAAGCCATTATCACACTATGTATCTTAAATAAGAGTTTAAATAAAATTTGCTGCTATATTGGTTTTTAATATTCTTATTGTGTATAAATATGATGTTTTTAAAGGTCTAAGAGAAAAAAGAAGTATGATTTTCCCAAAGAGTGACATAAAACAGGTGGTGTGGTTAGGAAGAAAATCTATAAAGGATACTATCTGCCGCCCCTCGGTTTCACCTGCATAGTTCTCGTTCCTGTGATCACTTAGGGGGATGAAAAATAGATGATTCTCAGACCTACCCCATAAGCCTCCAAAATTTAGTTATGATAAAGTTGTGTTTCTTTTCTAGATATGAATGTAAAACATTTGCCTGCGCCTTGTCTGCTCCAATAGCTACAATACTACGGGAGAAGGCGACCATATTAATGTTAAGTAACGCCATCAAGGATTATGACACTAGTAAGTCTATTAAACGGTGATTTGGCTCTGGTTTCCCTTTTATTCGAAATTGTAAATGTTGCAAGTTTAAAAACATTCTGTCCCATAATTTTATCAAAACTTAATATTATTTAAATGGGATCAGGGAGTTAATTTGTAACTAGTGGCTCCCCGCGGTTTCACCCGCGTACCCGGGAGATCTTCCATTTTCCCGGATAAAAGTAGCCTATGTCCTTTCGCAGGCTCTTGACTATTTGTGTACCAATTTTCATTTAAATCGGTTCTGTAGTGTTTGTTTGAAAGTAAGACAGACGGACAAAGTTACTATCGTATTTATAAGTAAAGTATAGATGATATACACAGTCTGGTTGTAAATCTGTATAAATATTCATCTTTCAGAACAGTTAACACCCCTAAAAGAAGCTTGGAAATGGTCATTTGGTACGCAGCTAGCGGCACATATAAATATGCCCTTGGACTCGGGAGCCGTCTCGCCTCTACTTATCACACTTAATATAGAGTATACTGATGATTTACAGGTTAGTGTGTATTGCATTATTTTTATTTATTTATTTATTTGTAAGGTTCGACCGAGACGAGCTTTTTGTTCTCGGCCGAGACCGAGACAAATTTCTCGGCTGGATTTGTAGCCGAGAATGCCGAGACCGAGATCTCGGTCGAGCCTTATTTATTTGTCATTAGTCCCTCCTCGGGATTTCACCCGCATACCCGTGAGATCATCCTTTTTTCTGGCATAAAAAGTAGCCTATGTCCTTTCTCAGGCTCTAGAAGTCTAGATCATCTGTGTACACAAATTTCATTTAATTTTTTTTTTTTTTTTTTTAATTTATTTAACCAAAGCAATAAAAAGTAATAAACATAAAATAACATTCCATCAAACCGCAATACGGTTTGTCGACAGAAAAACTCTCTTATTTAACTATATATAACTAGCACTTAATTAATTTACAAATTAAACTTATTTATTTATCTAATCATTCTTCTAAAGCCAAAAAATACATTTTTAATTTTCGCTTAATCTGAGGCCTAGATTGAACATTATCTAATAAGTCGTGAGGTAACTGGTTGTGCAGTGTTGGAGTTAACCGGTTTATTATAAAGAGGATAGATTAAATCGGTTCAGTAATTTTAGCGTGAAAGTGTAACAGACAGACAGACAGACAGAGTTACTTTCACATTTATAATATTAGTATATTATATTATAATGACACTTGCAGGAGCTAGAGATCCTGAAGACCCTCTCTCCATCCCTGTTCGAGTCTCGCAGTGCTCAGCGGCGTCGGTTCGCGGTGGAGTTCACGCGGCGCTCGGTGGAGCAAGCGTTAGAAGGAGCACGCCTCGAGGCGCTGCTGGCCGCGGGATGGGTGGCCGCGGTAGGCGTCAGGGCTACCTGTGTAAGCGTTGTCTGTACGCATGAGCCTGTTTATTTGGGTGGGAGGTGGGTACATTTATTTTTATGTCTGTTTTCTTATAGATAATGAAATGAAATAAATTTATTAATTCAGCTAGGCCTTCACAGGCACTTATGAAACGTCGACTCTAATGCTCCACTATTATAGATTAATTGTATATAAACCGGGGATGCAGGAATTTAATTTTTTCTAGGATAAAAAGTAGTCTATGTGCTATTCTGATTCTGTGGAAAATCATCCGGATTTCATCCAGATCTTATTTAGCTTTTATGACAAACATACACAGTACAGTCTAGAAAAAAAGAAAAAAAAAATTTTTTTCTAAACAAAATTATCCAAAGTTATACCAAGTTATCTAAATATCCTTAATTATTCAAATTTTTGCCATTTTTTCAGTGAAAGTTTTCAATTTATTTTTAAAATGAATATTTTTAGCATTTTCTAGCTTTATTTCATATAATTGTCAAAACACCCAGTCTTCTACTTCAGATATATAAAACTGAGCCGCGAACTGCCCCAGACGCCGTGGATCCTCAACGGGAAGAGAATCATGGAGTCATCGGTCCAGGAGATCATATTCGACCCTATTGCCAGACTATACGAGTGAGTTTTGCTTGTTCGTTTGTAATGAATATTATAATATTACTTTATGATTTTATATATTACACTAGGCTACTTTTTATCCCGTGAAAATATATATAGTTTCGGAGCCTATTCGTTACAAACAAATCTTTCCTCTTTATAAAAATAGTATAGATGAGTTTTTACATTTTTATTCAATGTACATTTTTCTTGTTTCTTATACATTTTTCTTGTTTCTTCTACATTTTCTTGTTTCTTATACATTTTTCTTGTTTTATATACATTTTTCTTGTTTCTTATACATTTTTCTTGTTTCTTTTACATTTTCTTGTTTCTTATACATTTTTCTTGTTTCTTATACATTTTTCTTGTTTCTTATACATTTTTCAAATTTCTTATAACATTAACGTTATCTTATTTGATATTATTCCTCTAGGATGTCTCCCGAGGAGGCAGAGCACCGGCTCAAGTTCATGTCGGCCGGGCGGGAGGACGTGGACGTGCGCTGTCTGGGCGAGGGGCGGCCCTTTGCTATCGAGGTCGGTACCTGCCTACATTGTACACCATACACTCGGCTTAGTTTGTAATCACATTGACCGTGTGTGAACAAATATCGCAGGATATAATATATGATTGCTGATAAGCAATAATGTGTCAACCCACAAAAAGTCTAATTCAAAGGTTTTGATCTAAGATTTTGATATTTAGAGTTTCATGACATCTAAAACATAAAAGTACCTAAAAATGGATTTATATCATAAAAATGTTGTGAATCACATACACAATATGATCTTAAGATTTTCTCGAAACCAAATTTATTAGGGTTAACACATTATTGCTTATCAGCATCCATAGGTACATATTTTGATAAATAAAACAAAGTTTTTTATAGATCTATCAAAATGCTGATGATTTTGCTCCTTTTCCATCAGATCACAGATCCGAGAAGGGAGCTGACGCCGGCGGAGTTGGAACGAGCTTGTGAGGAGATCTCCAAAGGGGGGAAGGTTGTCGTAAAACGAATGGTACATGTTTCTAGGTGAGTTGTGCACCTACTTTTATTGTGGCATTACTCGGCATGTGTATATGCCAAATACAAGTAGGTAGTATAAAAAACGAGGAAATTTATCTAATATATAAAATTCTCGTGTCGCGGTGTTTGTGATTAAACTCCTCCGATACGGCTCGACCGATTCTCATGAAATTTTGTGTGCATATTGGGAAGGTCTGAGAATCGGGCAACATCTATTTTTCATACCCCTAAGTGATCACGGGAACGGGAACTACGCGGGTGAAACCAGGGGGTGGCAGCTACTTATGTATAAAAATAGAGAGGAATTTGCAATAAGAACAAAAAATAATTAGGGGAGTTGTATAATACAGAAATGAATTATGATAGATTACATAAAATTACAAAAAGAGGGATGAAAATATTATATTTTTATATTATTAAATGAAAGATAAGATTCTATTGTGTATCTACTTAGTTATATTGAAAAGAAAAATGAAAATGTTGCCTGAGTAAAAAAAACCTAATGTTGCTGATTTTCTTGTAAAAATTTCAGTACTTTATCACATTTATTGGTAGTCTATTTTATGGACAGCCCGAAAGAAGTCAAATATTTTAAGTAATTTTAGATAGTTTTGGAAAATAATTTAAAACTGCTAAAGTAAGCTGCTATATTAACCAATTTCAGCAAATAAGTAGGCTTTTATATATAATAATATTATTATTTCAGGGAGGATTTGACCCAACTGAAGAAGGGCGAAGAGTCAAAATGCAAAACTTATGAAGCGCTGTGCATAAAGCTATCTCACTCTGCATATGACAAAGTGGTAATTATTAACATTATACCTTAAAATTATAAGTAAACCTAAAACCAGAAGGCAGGCGTAAAAGTGTTACCATATTGATGCTGATAAGCAATAATCTGTCAACCCACAAAAGGTTGAAAACATAAGTCTTGATATATTTTTATAAGGCATCACGTATTTAACATTCTACAAAAGTGTTTCAAGTCATCTAAAACAATAAAGTACATAAAAAATGGATTTATATCATACAAAAAGTCATTAATCACATTTTTTTGTTTAAAAATCAAAATCAAAAATATTTTTATTCAAATAGGCCAATATGCAAAGCACTTATGAATAGTCAGACTCTAACGCTCGGTTCGGAAGGTTGGTTTTGCTGAGAAGAGCCGGCAATAAACTCAGCAATTACTCTTTTTAAAATAAACTTAGATTAAAATACATTTCAATGAAGTAGTCTCACTGACAATATCTGCGTGGTAGGGAATGACATAAAAGAAAAAAAAAAACATAAAATAAAGTGAATATTCATAAAAACAAAAACAAACTTGAGCAGACCAGTCCCCACAAGCAGCACCTGTTCACAAGCATGACGCATGTGGCAGCCATCGCCCTCTTCGCCATATTTTAGGGAAGTGAGCGACCCGTCACACGACGCCGCCGCAAGCAAAGACTTTTAAGTGAGCATGACTAACCCAAGCCTGCTACAAAACATAATTATCAATTAATAAACGAAACACACACACCCAATGTTATCAGCGAGACTATTAACATACTTATATTAGGTAATTTACAGTATGAGTATAAGCATAAATGTATACAAGTTAAATAAATCTACAACCAAGCATTATTATCATTTAAATATTCATTTATATTATAGTAAGCCCTTTTTATTAATACGGCTTTGATATGGTCCTTAAATTTTTGCGAAGGCAAATTTACAATTGATATAGGGATTTTGTTATAGAAGCGTGCACACAGTCCTAAAAATGAACCTTGCACCTTTTGTAGTCTATAAGCAGAGGTCACAAGTTTGTGCTTATTTCTTGTATTGAGGGAGTGCAAATCACTGTTTTTAATGAAACTACTAATGTTATGATGAACAAATAATATGTTTGCATATATATACTGTGATGCAACTGTGAGTATGCCGATTTCATGAAACTTATCTCTGAGGGACGTACGAGAGCCTAAATTGTAAATAGCTCGTACCGCTCTCTTTTGTAAAATAAAAATAGTTTCTATATCCGCACCTTTGCCCCACAGTAGAATATCATAGGACATAACACTATGAAAGTAACTAAAATATACTAGTCTAGCCGTATCTACATCTGTAAGCTGTCTAATTTTCCTAACTGCGTAAGCTGCCGAACTGAGCTTTCCCGCAAGTGTAGAAATTTGGGTGCCCCATTGAAGTTTCGAGTCAAGAGTAATCCCTAAAAATACTGTTGATTCAACAAGATCCAAAACTTCATTATTTAGCATAAGATTACAACCTACTTTTTTTACATTAGGTAAAGCAAATTTAACGCATTTTGTTTTTTTCGCATTTAAAACTAGGTTATTTACAGTAAACCATTCTAATACCCGGGCCAATGCACAGTTTACATCGTCATAGTTGGATTTAAGTCTATCAACACTAAAAATCAGTGAGGTGTCATCAGCAAACAGTACAATTCCACAGGTATTTTTTACATAAAAAGGGAGGTCGTTAATATAAATTAAAAATAAGAATGGACCTAGAATTGAGCCCTGTGGTACACCCATACGCATAGAAGAACCAGATGACTTAGCCCCATTTACATCAACTCTTTGGATTCTTTGGCTAAGATAAGATTTCATCAGATCAAGTGCAATGCCTTTTACCCCGTAATATTTTAACTTACGCAATAGTGTCTCATGATCAACACAATCAAAGGCTTTAGAAAGATCACAAAACACTCCTATAACATTTTGTGATTTTTCCCAAGCATCAAAAATACTCTTTAAGAGAGCTACCCCAGCGTCAATCGTAGAACGACCCTTGGTGAAGCCATATTGTTCCCCGTGTAAAATTTTATTGAAATTAAAATGAGAAAGTAGTTGTACTAATATTATCTTTTCAAATATTTTACTTAAGACTGGCAAAATGGAAACAGGCCTGTAATTTGAAGGATCACTAGAATCTCCAGTTTTAAATAAAGGTATTACTTTACTATGTTTCATCAAATCCGGAAAAGTACCTAAATCGACACATCTGTTGAAAATAAAAGCTAAATGAGGAGCAATAGGTTCCACAATACCCCGCAATACAGCAACAGATATGTCCCACAAATCACCAGTGCGTTTAATTTTTAAATTTTTGAACGTTTTCACTATTTCATTGGACGTAATATGCTTAAACTTAAATAGCTCATGGCACTCGGATACATGATTTCTCAAAATTGCGTCAGCATTTACAGGTGAAGAATTTAAGGAGCTAGTTGTAGCTACAGGTATGTCCCTAAAGAAGTTATTAAAAGCTTCTGCTATTTGACCATCATCTCTAATAAGTTTATTGTTAGTATTTAACTCAATACGCATTTTATGCTTAGATTTACCTGTTTGAGAGTTAATAATATTCCAAGTAGCTTTTACTTTGTTGGTAGCTTGGTTGATTTTGTTTCTCAAATAAATTGATTTAGCAAGAGCGCAAACTTTTTTAAATATTTTAGAATAATTTTTAACATACTCAATGAAACTAACATTTTGATTAAACTTCTTCATACCATACAGCTCATACAACCTAGTTCTACTTTTATAAATTCCAGCCGTCGCCCAATCGTTAAACTTGATCTGCTTATTTTTATTTAAGGTCCTAGGTTTAAAACTATTATCAAATTCTTTCCTAATAAAATTAAAAAGTTCTTCATAAAGTCTATCTGGTTCCGCATGTGACATGTCAATCGAAGCAATATTTTTATTTACATTGAATTGAAATCGCGTCATTCTATTTAAAGTAATAGGCCTACATGTTATTTTGTGGGGAATGTTATTTCCTTCATTTAATAAAACTACCTTTTGACCACAATGATCTGAAGTTAGCTCACTAATAATACATTTTTCAAATACATCACAGTTGCAAAACACATTATCTAGGCATGTGGCAGTGGTTGCCGTAATTCTAGTTGGCTCTTCAAATAAATGGGATAGATTAAATGATTTAAACAAAGTGATCAACCTTACTGATGTAGGCGAGTCTATCAACAGGTTTACGTTAAAATCCCCACATACTATTAAGGATTTATTTTTAGTTTGAGCTTTCTTAAGAGCGTCTTCTATAACTAGTTCAAACCTACTAAAATCACTAAGAGGAGGACGGTACACACAAACTATAACAAATCTATCAAGTTCTACACATGACAATTCCACAGTACGTTCGATTGATAAATCTACAATATCTTGGCGATTCTTACATTTGACATGATTAGATATAAAAATTAGGCTACCACCGTGTATCGCCGATCTTCTAACGAACGAACTCATCAACTTAAAATTAGGAATATTGAGCAATAGCTCATGGTTCTTTAACCAGTGTTCAGTAACACAAAAAATATTAACCTTATGGTATTCAAGGAACAATTCTATCTCTAGTTCTTTACCAGCTAAGCCCTGTATATTTTGATGTACAATATTTAAATGGTTGGGCTTAGTCTTTGTCGTACTTGAAAATCCTCCCCGGATGCCTGGTTAACATCAATAACATCAGGCGCAATAGTGTGTCCAACCAAGATATTGGTTTGGTTATATATGTGTATATTACCGGCTAACAATGTAGCAATTTGTCGCTTAAACTTAAGTGGCAGATAGAGAGTATCTCTTGTCAACTTAAAATTAGAAATAACATTGTTCATATCGAAATAAAACATGCCGTCACTATGACGATTATATAAATTATACATAGTCATATTAAGGTTATGTATGTGCGTGTTCTGTTCTTGAGATAATGAACAAGAATAAGGAAAAGCACACATGACAATTTTACATTTAAACTGATTCCGTAGGTCAAGCAACTTATCAAAACTGTTTATTATATCCTTTTTATTAATATTTAAACTATCTCCGCATAAAATGATAACAGTGGTATTTTGATGTAGGTCATGTGAATATATTTTATTAACTAACTGCTCATAAGACGCTCCTGGGTAACATTTATTCAACGACCGTTCATTGATTAAATTATTGAGAATAGGGCCCAAGTCTTTTCCAATATTATCACTTATAACAATTGTTTGCCTACTGTGTGATTCTGAGTTTATATTAACGGTGCTATCCTTATTACTATCTAATACCGCCTGTGCACCTAAAGTAGGGCTTGTAGTTAAGCAGCTGCAGTGGTTATTTGCGATGGAGTCGAGACGCTCCTTATTATATTCTCCTAACCTAATTAGCTCGTCTGTCGCTAGGATGTGCTCGCTGATTTGTTGTTGAGCGTTAACATATTTCGCGTTAATATTTTCTAAGTTTTCTTTAAGATAATCAATTTTTTCAAGTAGGCGTATAGTATTAATATCGTAAGTATCCTTGTTTTGCTTTATTTTAATCTGGCTTGTTTTTAATTGGCACTTTAAGCTAAAACGTTCATTTCTTAATAACGAATTTAGGTTTCTTACAATTTTTTGTTTTTTCAAAAGTTTTTGTGTCTTTTTGATGATCTTATTGAATTTAATGTACTTTTTAAATGATCTTTGGCTATTAATGTGAATATTAGACCTATTATAAGACGAACTAACATTAGGACTACCTTCATTGTCAGACGTCAAATCGATAGTGGACGGGAATTCCTCAGATACCTTATCTACACGAGTGCCGAGTAGCTCCTCATACAGGCTCCGAGTAGTGTCACTTTCTCGGGCAAAATTGGCAGCCTCTAGTTGTCTAATAGACCTATGTGCCTCATTTAGGTTGAGCTCGAGCTCAGTGATGCGACTCAGAGCCCTTACATGAGTATCGCTACACTCACTAAACGAATCAACATCTGCCTGGAGTCGATTACACCTATCCACAACGTCCGCATACTTAGAATGAAATGATTTTAATTCTAATTTTTGTTTCGCGTTTTTTTCAAGAATATTGTTGATTTCTTCCTCACTCTCGTCCCGCTCCCTCAAAAGCCGGTTGCAGAGGTCCTGAGACTTCTTCAGTTCCTGCAGTGCAACTTTCAGCTTGTTCTCCATGTCGATAGCTGTAGCCTTGCGCGTCAGCATTTTTGGCTCGGCGATTAGAGGGCAGGCGAGCGTGAAAATAAGAAAACACAATACGTTAATATATATAGAAATATCTACCTATTAAATAAACTAGACAATAGATAAAGGGAAAATAAAATAAAATCAGTCAGAAAAGTTAAGTAGATTAATAATAGAATAGTGCAAATAAAAAATAAAATATGAATGATTTATTTATATGTAGATAGAATGTAAGAAATTAGAGATTTGTTATTTAAGAGCCCATACTACTCCAGCTCGAATCCAAATTTTGCCCCCGCCTCACGGCTCGGCCGGTAACCCCGCCCGCACCGCGCGGCGCAGCTATCTCTCTTTCACGAATTCGTCACGCGGCAGTGGTCAGGAGTCGACCGTACGGTAGGGTAAATTCACCGCTATTTGACATCTAGTAATTAGGCAAAGCATAAAATTAGACGATTGTACAAAAGTACTAAATCACCATATGATATAATATGGGAAATACAATAAAAGGAATATTGTAGAAAAGTACCTATGCATATTATTTAAAATGCCTAAAGATGAAATTGTTTTTGTTTTGGAATGTACAAAGCCCTATCATACCGCACAATAACATACTAATAATATTATAAATGTGAATGTTTGTGAGAATGTATGGATGCTTGTTACTCTTTCAAGAAAAAACGACTGAATAGATTTTGATGACACTTGATGATTTCAGTATTACACGAACGCGTCCGATACCGCGGGGGATAGCTAGTATTTGTATAAGTTAATTTAAATCATTCCTTTTCAGAACCCCCTCTTTCAAAAACCCCTTGACGGATTTGGTTCAGAATAAAGTTATCAGCAATCTCAAGTCAAATTTTTAGAACTACAAAATTTGCAGCAAGTCGTATCAAAGATTTTTGTTTTTGGTTATGGATAGGTTTCTGTTTGACCACTATCTCATCATGAGAAGTGATGACGAGGCCGAAGGTGGTAAGCACACAAAGCCTAGAAGGATCTGTCTCTCAAGTGCAGCTGTCGGAACACACCGGTAGGTGCTTGGCGACAGATTTTCAACTTGAGGGTGGTACCCAGCCAGGCGGATACTACAAAGTACCCCACCACCGTGGTTTCCTCACGATGTTTTCCTTCATCGAAAGCTCAAGCTCATTGTAAGATTCGAACCCGCGACCTTCGCCTGGGTATCCGACGTCACTACCAACTAAGCTATCATCGCCTTTAAAAGAAACAAATAAAGAATAACAATAGTAACAAGTAATGTATTGATACTTTTTTATTAGATATCTCTAATTGGCATATTTCGAATATGTCTGGCATCGCACAGCTCTGGCAGCATATATAGGGTATAAAAATCCTTTAGTTTCTTCTCCATATGTATTTTGCCAATCATCGTATATCTGATTTTGTATTTTTAACCCCCGACGCAAAAAGAGGGGTGTTATAAGTTTGACGTGTTTGTCTGTGTGTCTATCTGTGTGTCTGTCTGTGGCACCATAACTCCCGAACGAGTGGACCGATTTTAATTTAGTTTTTTTTGTTTGGAAGGTCATTTAATCGAGCGTGTTCTTAGCTATGTTTTATTAAAATCGGTTAAGCCGTTTATAAGATATAGGGGATGAAAGTGGGAATGAAAAACCGATTGTTTGCAAATATGCCCGAGTGGGGTATCAAATTAAAGGAAATGATTTGTACATTACAATAGCTAAGTTTTATTAAAATCGGTTCAGCCGTTTATAAGATATAGGGGATGAAAGTGGGAATGAAAAACCGATTGTTTGCAAATATGCCCGAGTGGGGTATCAAATGAAAGGAAATGATTTGTACATTACAATAGCTAAGTTTTATTAAAATCGGTTCAGCCGTTTATAAGATATAGGGGATGAAAGTGGGAATGAAAAACCGATTGTTTGCAAATATGCCCGAGTGGGGTATCAAATGAAAGGAAATGATTCGTACATTACAATAGCTAAGTTTTATTAAAATCGGTTCAGCTGTTTTTAATAAAACTTAGTCGGGGGATTTTTGAAATTTTTAATTTAAGTTTTATCGTAATGTTTTTGAGAGAAAGACGGACAATCCATTGATGCAAGTAATTCATTAAATTGAGAAAAACCAATCCCAGTAGATATAATGCCAGATGTTGCTGCTTTATGTAAATCCAAGTTTGATTTGGGTTCAGAGTCAAGACTAAATTTTATATTGCACGTTGCATTTCAACGTGTATTTGGAAAGTAGACCTTTTCTTTTTTCTCCAATAATGTGGACATTATTCAATGTACATCCAAATGCGTTGTTGTGAGTACATATTGTTTGAAGTGATTTAAATAAACGATCCAAATCAATGATTCTTCGTCCATCCAGGGGAAAAATATTCTCTGCTTCGCGAACAGAATAGTTAATTTCGTACCTGAAATAATCAGATTCATAATAAATAATCCAACATAATACCAAAATATCCTTATTCAAATAGGTCTTTACAAGCAACAGTGAAAAGATAACAGACAGACACAAAATTTTACTAAAATACTAGTAGATGGTTAGATCAACTCACAATTCTACAGTTTCCGAAATCGTCAGATCAGGTTCGCTTGCATGTTTGGAGCTTCTTACATCCAGATGTTCCGATGGCATTTGCATTCTATAAAAAAATTTACTATGCTTCTCTTTTGTGCATACTACTAAAATAATATGTGACTGTGGCCAATTATTGGGACGACTACCCTAATATTTTTCGGTAGGAAGATTGATACTCACGGGCACGAGTCTACGTCCGGTACATTTTGTTTATTGCATTCAGTATCGGGTATTGTTTACTTCTGAAAGTGATAAATGTATTTACAATTATGATTACGAAACATTCAACCTAATAAAAAATATGTTTTTCCCTTTTTTAATTTTTCTTTTACCTACTTTTCTTCCGTATTACATGCCTACCCTAGGTAAAACACATTTTAGACTCATTTTCGGTACTTACTTCAATATTATATTCATGTGTTTAGCATTTTCTTTTCTCCAATTCCGACTTTTTTTTTTCTTGTTCCTATCGTTTCCCATTTCACAAAACAATACACTGTAGGTACTTCTAATTTATTATGTACGTATACACGTAGATAGAAAGCCGTGAGAGCAAGCGACGCGGGTTCCCCGTTCAAATGCCAAAGCGCGACTGAATTTGTGCAGCGGCATGGGGTCACGTTCGTCTCAAGCGCAATATTTGAGAATTTAATTTCTAATAATTAAAAAAACCATATAATTTCAGATTCAAATCATATAGTACACGTATTCTACTTATTTGAGTTTGTATACAAAGTTTCATTAGTATAGGTAAAGTATTAATAGACTACCCCGGTTTATTTGTAAAATTAAGAGGTATTTTTGTGATTCATTTCTCTCTAGAAAATTTTCAGTAATCGTGTTTTCACATCATATAGGACCCTGTATATATCCTCAACTTTACCATATATTTTTTTCAAAATTATTGGTTCAATACTTATATTGATATACAGGATCAAACGTTAGAGGTGGAGCAGTTTTGAGGTAGGGAAAAGCCTTAATAGGTTTCAACAAATATTTTATGTGCATGTAATACAAGCGCGTATACTATAATTTACTAAGTACGTATCTAAATTATGACTACAAATGTGAATAATCAAAACTACGACTCATAACAAATACTACTATGAAAAGAACAAACAAATAAATTTTACAAACGAAAATTACTTCCCTGGCCAAGGCTCGAACGTGGTGTCGTACCGATCCAGCGAAGTTGACTCGAGTTCTTACAAACTGAGCTGTTTAGTATACAGGGTGCCGGGTGAATTTATTGATCACATTCGCCAAAATGATTTTATAACTACTTAAGTAGGTATGACGATGTTGATGATTTTATGTCCAACCGCCACACTAATAAATTAATTAGGAATGTAATGTTGTAATTGTTTATTGATTCTATAATCCTGTCCGATTTAGGTATCACGGTAAAAGTCTATTTATGATAGCACTTTTTTACACATCCGTTAATAGTTTTAAAAAGTCACTGGTCGAATGTTGTCGTTCACTGGTACCGGGATTGTGTTCAATCAATTTTTAACACTTAGAGTATCCGTATTACAAAAATAACATTTGCACTTAAATACTACAACTTATGCTATATAATGATTATGATTTTAGACACTAACAATAACTTTATTAATTGATTTTCAATAAAAATCAAGGAGCCTATGTTGCTTGACCAACTGACAGCTGTCAACTCATTTATTTATTTTTTTTATACCACAAAGGTGGCAAACAAGCATACGGTCCGCCTGATGGGAAGCGGTCACCGTAGCCTATGGACGCTTGCAACACTAGGGGCGTTACTCACGCGTTGCCGACTCAGTAAAAATCTCTTCTCTCCCTTCTTGAAGAACCCCATACTGTACTCCATTGGGAATAAATAATTTATGTGGACTTTCTATTCCTGGGGCTGACTTGATGTTGTTTGCTGACGATACTGTGGTGTTATTTCACGAAAAAACCTGGGCTACGGTGGGCAAATCAACAGAGCTTGGCATGACTAAAGTAACTTCTTGGCTTGAAGACAATCTACTTACCATTAATACCCTCAAAACAAAATATCTCTGTTTTAGCAAATCAAAGTTTAACAGTCCAAACAGTTCTTTCACTATAAAAATTCACATTTTTCCTTGTAATCGACAGCGTAGACTGGACAATTTCCATTGTGCGTGCCCTAACCTTAACCGTGTTCCAGTCATTAAATATCAGGGAATTCATCTTGATGATAAACTACAGTGGACCCATCACATATCAAGTTTATCAGTAAGAGCTCGTAAATTAATCCATATTTTTAAGAATCTCAGGATAGTTGCTGATAAAAAATTACTTATGGCAACCTATAAAGCTCTTTGTCAATGTATCTTGACATACTGTATTGGTGTCTGGGGAGGGGCTACTAAAACGTGTCTCATTGATCTGGAACGTGCGCAACGAGCAGTCCTCAAGGTATCTCTCAGTCTTCCATATCGGTTCCCTACCACGTCTCTTTACACCATTGCCAACATTTTGCCAATTCGTAAGCTCTTTATATTCCACATCCTATGCAATTTTCATAATAAAGTTGTACCACACTTGCCCCTAGCTAATAAAAGAGTGACTCGATACCCAATTCCGCTTGTACATTCAGCCTTTGCCAAAAGACATTGTAACTATATATCTATTCGTCTTTATAATAAAATCCTTCTTATCGACAAAAAAATTATCAATTACAATCGGACAGCGTTCAAGAAAACATTACTAGATTGGCTTTTAGGTTTTGATTATAATGCTACAGAAGAATTATTTGCCACAATAACATAGTAAAACAAAAAAAAAAAAAAAAAAAATAATAATAAGATATCCATACTATGCTCACACAAAAATACATATATAAACACACACACTGACATACACACACACTCACACACAAACTCACACCTACACACTCACAGTCACATACACACACTCACACATCAACACGCCCACGTACGCACGCGCAAACACTCAAACACACACACACAAACACACTCAGTCACGCACTCATACAATCAAATTGTTTTAAATCTTTATTTTCTAATGATGTGAAGAGCGGGTTTCCTACAACACAGGGAGACCTAATGTGGGAGCCCAGCCCAAATATAACTGTACCATATTTAATGTTAAATAAAGATATTTTCATATTTTCATTTTCATTTTCATTGGGAATACCATGGCGGGGAGCTCATTCCACAACCTGAGTGTTCGTGGCAGGAAACTCCTCACATACACATTACTATCTTTAAACGTCATTTTCTCAAAACCCAAGTTTATGAGGGTTAACACATACGCTTATCAGCATCCATATAATACGTTATTTGTTCCAGGACAAAGACAACACAGCAGTGACGGTGTCGCAGCAGGACATAGACAACATCAACTCGTACAGGAACACCCCGGCGGAGCACCCGGCGCGCGTGCGGCTCACGCAGCGGACGCCCATCCGGGTGCTCCACCGCCGGCCCCTGCTGGCGAGGACCCGGACCATCCTGGACTTGAGGGCGGAGCGAGTGCCAGGTACACTTCAGTGGTAGTGTCGCAGCAGGATATAGACAACATCAACTCGTACAGGAACACCCCGGCGGAGCACCCGGCGCGCGTGCGGCTCACGCAGCGGACGCCCATCCGGGTGCTCCACCGCCGGCCCCTGCTGGCGAGGACCCGGACCATCCTGGACTTGAGGGCGGAGCGAGTGCCAGGTACACTTCAGTGGTAGTGTCGCAGCAGGATATAGACAACATCAACTCGTACAGGAACACCCCGGCGGAGCACCCGGCGCGCGTGCGGCTCACGCAGCGGACGCCCATCCGGGTGCTCCACCGCCGGCCCCTGCTGGCGAGGACCCGGACCATCCTGGACTTGAGGGCGGAGCGAGTGCCAGGTACACTTCAGTGGTAGTGTCGCAGCAGGATATAGACAACATCAACTCGTACAGGAACACCCCGGCGGAGCACCCGGCGCGCGTGCGGCTCACGCAGCGGACGCCCATCCGGGTGCTCCACCGCCGGCCCCTGCTGGCGAGGACCCGGACCATCCTGGACTTGAGGGCGGAGCGAGTGCCAGGTACACTTCAGTGGTAGTGTCGCAGCAGGATATAGACAACATCAACTCGTACAGGAACACCCCGGCGGAGCACCCGGCGCGCGTGCGGCTCACGCAGCGGACGCCCATCCGGGTGCTCCACCGCCGGCCCCTGCTGGCGAGGACCCGGACCATCCTGGACTTGAGGGCGGAGCGAGTGCCAGGTACACTTCAGTGGTAGTGTCGCAGCAGGATATAGACAACATCAACTCGTACAGGAACACCCCGGCGGAGCACCCGGCGCGCGTGCGGCTCACGCAGCGGACGCCCATCCGGGTGCTCCACCGCCGGCCCCTGCTGGCGAGGACCCGGACCATCCTGGACTTGAGGGCGGAGCGAGTGCCAGGTACACTTCAGTGGTAGTGTCGCAGCAGGATATAGACAACATCAACTCGTACAGGAACACCCCGGCGGAGCACCCGGCGCGCGTGCGGCTCACGCAGCGGACGCCCATCCGGGTGCTCCACCGCCGGCCCCTGCTGGCGAGGACCCGGACCATCCTGGACTTGAGGGCGGAGCGAGTGCCAGGTACACTTCAGTGGTAGTGTCGCAGCAGGATATAGACAACATCAACTCGTACAGGAACACCCCGGCGGAGCACCCGGCGCGCGTGCGGCTCACGCAGCGGACGCCCATCCGGGTGCTCCACCGCCGGCCCCTGCTGGCGAGGACCCGGACCATCCTGGACTTGAGGGCGGAGCGAGTGCCAGGTACACTTCAGTGGTAGTGTCGCAGCAGGATATAGACAACATCAACTCGTACAGGAACACCCCGGCGGAGCACCCGGCGCGCGTGCGGCTCACGCAGCGGACGCCCATCCGGGTGCTCCACCGCCGGCCCCTGCTGGCGAGGACCCGGACCATCCTGGACTTGAGGGCGGAGCGAGTGCCAGGTACACTTCAGTGGTAGTGTCGCAGCAGGATATAGACAACATCAACTCGTACAGGAACACCCCGGCGGAGCACCCGGCGCGCGTGCGGCTCACGCAGCGGACGCCCATCCGGGTGCTCCACCGCCGGCCCCTGCTGGCGAGGACCCGGACCATCCTGGACTTGAGGGCGGAGCGAGTGCCAGGTACACTTCAGTGGTAGTGTCGCAGCAGGATATAGACAACATCAACTCGTACAGGAACACCCCGGCGGAGCACCCGGCGCGCGTGCGGCTCACGCAGCGGACGCCCATCCGGGTGCTCCACCGCCGGCCCCTGCTGGCGAGGACCCGGACCATCCTGGACTTGAGGGCGGAGCGAGTGCCAGGTACACTTCAGTGGTAGTGTCGCAGCAGGATATAGACAACATCAACTCGTACAGGAACACCCCGGCGGAGCACCCGGCGCGCGTGCGGCTCACGCAGCGGACGCCCATCCGGGTGCTCCACCGCCGGCCCCTGCTGGCGAGGACCCGGACCATCCTGGACTTGAGGGCGGAGCGAGTGCCAGGTACACTTCAGTGGTAGTGTCGCAGCAGGATATAGACAACATCAACTCGTACAGGAACACCCCGGCGGAGCACCCGGCGCGCGTGCGGCTCACGCAGCGGACGCCCATCCGGGTGCTCCACCGCCGGCCCCTGCTGGCGAGGACCCGGACCATCCTGGACTTGAGGGCGGAGCGAGTGCCAGGTACACTTCAGTGGTAGTGTCGCAGCAGGATATAGACAACATCAACTCGTACAGGAACACCCCGGCGGAGCACCCGGCGCGCGTGCGGCTCACGCAGCGGACGCCCATCCGGGTGCTCCACCGCCGGCCCCTGCTGGCGAGGACCCGGACCATCCTGGACTTGAGGGCGGAGCGAGTGCCAGGTACACTTCAGTGGTAGTGTCGCAGCAGGATATAGACAACATCAACTCGTACAGGAACACCCCGGCGGAGCACCCGGCGCGCGTGCGGCTCACGCAGCGGACGCCCATCCGGGTGCTCCACCGCCGGCCCCTGCTGGCGAGGACCCGGACCATCCTGGACTTGAGGGCGGAGCGAGTGCCAGGTACACTTCAGTGGTAGTGTCGCAGCAGGATATAGACAACATCAACTCGTACAGGAACACCCCGGCGGAGCACCCGGCGCGCGTGCGGCTCACGCAGCGGACGCCCATCCGGGTGCTCCACCGCCGGCCCCTGCTGGCGAGGACCCGGACCATCCTGGACTTGAGGGCGGAGCGAGTGCCAGGTACACTTCAGTGGTAGTGTCGCAGCAGGATATAGACAACATCAACTCGTACAGGAACACCCCGGCGGAGCACCCGGCGCGCGTGCGGCTCACGCAGCGGACGCCCATCCGGGTGCTCCACCGCCGGCCCCTGCTGGCGAGGACCCGGACCATCCTGGACTTGAGGGCGGAGCGAGTGCCAGGTACACTTCAGTGGTAGTGTCGCAGCAGGATATAGACAACATCAACTCGTACAGGAACACCCCGGCGGAGCACCCGGCGCGCGTGCGGCTCACGCAGCGGACGCCCATCCGGGTGCTCCACCGCCGGCCCCTGCTGGCGAGGACCCGGACCATCCTGGACTTGAGGGCGGAGCGAGTGCCAGGTACACTTCAGTGGTAGTGTCGCAGCAGGATATAGACAACATCAACTCGTACAGGAACACCCCGGCGGAGCACCCGGCGCGCGTGCGGCTCACGCAGCGGACGCCCATCCGGGTGCTCCACCGCCGGCCCCTGCTGGCGAGGACCCGGACCATCCTGGACTTGAGGGCGGAGCGAGTGCCAGGTACACTTCAGTGGTAGTGTCGCAGCAGGATATAGACAACATCAACTCGTACAGGAACACCCCGGCGGAGCACCCGGCGCGCGTGCGGCTCACGCAGCGGACGCCCATCCGGGTGCTCCACCGCCGGCCCCTGCTGGCGAGGACCCGGACCATCCTGGACTTGAG
The DNA here is from genome assembly GCA_905147785.2 of Thyatira batis. NCBI lineage: Eukaryota > Metazoa > Arthropoda > Insecta > Lepidoptera > Drepanidae > Thyatira > Thyatira batis. The sequence goes on from LR990513.1 coordinate 245,854, forward strand.
GGCGGAGCGAGTGCCAGGTACACTTCAGTGGTAGTGTCGCAGCAGGATATAGACAACATCAACTCGTACAGGAACACCCCGGCGGAGCACCCGGCGCGCGTGCGGCTCACGCAGCGGACGCCCATCCGGGTGCTCCACCGCCGGCCCCTGCTGGCGAGGACCCGGACCATCCTGGACTTGAGGGCGGAGCGAGTGCCAGGTACACTTCAGGGGGAGTACGCGGACTCTGACTAAGGGGGGGGTAAAAGGCAATGACGGACCCTTAAACAAATTAAGCAATCGCGTACTATACTCCCCGTACGTGGACTCTGTCTAAGCGGGGGTAATTACAGAGAGTAATTACTGAGTTTATTGCCGGCTCTTCTCAGTAAAAAACAACTTTCAGAACCGAGCATTATAGTGACTATTAATATTAATAAGTGCTTTATTGAGGCCTATTTGAATAAAAAAGATTTGATTTGAATTGCCTAGGGCATCACGTCTGGGGGGGCACCATAAGAAGCACAAAAATAATCCATCCTTAGGGCTTTTCACTCTTACGTCACCAAAAATGGTTTAAAGATTCTAGTTGACATAAGGATAGGCCCCATGAGCGTGAATTGCTTGGGGCATCAAGAAGTCTTAATCCGTCTGGTATAAAGCCCGGTTGTAGTGTTGCCCAAATGCAAGAACAAGACGAGACTTAACCAGTCTTGGTCTTGCGCTCCCAGACTTGGTCTTGCGCACCCAGTCTTGGTCTTGCAGCAAGAGTCTTGCAAGTCTTGCAATTACCTATTAGACTATTGCTATTTATTAAAGTTTACTTTAGATCTTACAGAAACGTATTAGAATTGTGACTACAACTACTACAAGCCCATGAAGAAAAATTACTGGTGATATGAACCACCGTGAAAACGTATAGAAGGCTGTTACTGTATCCTAAAATAGCTCTGAGCACTATGCCGTCAGTTCTGAGCGGTACATGTGAGTAGGTACGTGAGAAATGGAATTTTTTAAGTTCAAGTGAGGAATTACGATCAAATATTACTGTACGCAGTGCAAAAATGCAAGAACAAGACCAAGACTGAATTTGGGCAACACTACCCGGTTGGCTTTGTGTGGTCAAGTTATAGTTGTTTGCCTCCAGAGCACCCCCAGCTCCTCGTCGTAAGGATCCGCACCGAGGCCGGCACGTACGTGAAGGAGTGGGTGCACGGCGAGCTGGGGCGCACGCGGCCGAGCCTGGCCGCCGCGCTCAGCGCCCGCGCGGACATACTCGCGCTCGACGTCGCGGCCGTCGACCTGCCCTGGCCTAATAAATGATTCTATACACCTGTGCCGTTTTATTGAACCCTAACTGTATACCTACCCAGCCCCCCAGGTGATCATCAACTGGCTGTCTACTGCCATCTTTATAAAAACACCTTCACAAATACTGCTTTATTTAGTTAGCATAAAAAGGTTATGATAAACCCACCATACATATAACAATTATTTCTCTCAAAAGGGAAAAACTTGATGCTTCCGTAGGTCGTAGCGTGATGATATATAGCCTATCCAATACCGAGAAATTTTCAAATCGCACCTACCTAGTTCCTTAGTGATATTAGCGCGCTCAAACAAACTCTTCAGCATTTATAATATTAGCATAGATACATACCCAATTCCACTATTATGTTTAAATATACCTATATATAATTGTTTATACGTCCTTCAGTTGTTTATACTTTTAACTTTGCACACAAACCTTTTTACTTCCATACAACTAAAATAAGAAATGGCTGTAGTAATTTCGGATGAGATCTGCTAACACTACTTACACCTTTTAATCTTATTTAAGATAATAAACTCTGGAATCATAAAACTAAACTTATAATGCGGGTAAAAAAAAAACAAATATATACTTTTTTTTTCTATAATTTTCCCTCCAAATCTGTTGTCAGGAATGTCAGGCCGAGTTTTTTTAACGGACGAAAAAAAGCGTTCAAATACAACAAATGCATTCCCATGTAGATGTTCACACGACAGCGTTTTCAAAACGCGAATTTATCGAGCGGTGTTGCAATTTCAACTTTGGGCGTTGTAAATAGAGCATATTATAGTACTTGGGAATGCATTTCGTCCCTTAGCTTACACCACCGCCTAAGTCATTTTTACCAACTTTTCATGAGACGAAAAAAACGATTTCCTTATTTTAGAAGTCGGTTAAAAAGGTCAACCGGCTTGCGCGCTGTTACTACTTTTTGAATTAAAGCCTCTTATTGACTGAAATCTATATCATGTGAGCGCAGGTTCGACGCGCAATGAGCAGCTCTATCCAATGGCATTAAAATGTAGAAACTGGCAATTTTCGACTTGAGCGGTGTTGTAAGCTGAGGGACGATTTGTGTATGAACGCTTTTTTCCGTCCGTTAAAAAACTCTCGTGCGAGGGTTACAATCGGCGGCACAGAGTATAAACTTATACTTTGTTCCAGTGTCGTCGTTCTGCCACTTCTGTAGTGGGAGCACTAGTCTCGGTCTCCGCCGGCTCCGACGCGCCTTCACCACCTTCTGTGCCACTCTTGGTCGCTTCATCACCGCCAGTGGCACCGGTATCTAGTTGGAATATCTCTTTATTTACAATCTAACAACTATGTATGAAATTAATAACTATTTACAATAAGAAAAAATCAAAACTAGATAAATAAATTCAAAACAAATAAATAAAGTAAATTAATATAGGTATCCAGCTGAATTATTAAAGGTGCAGGTACATTAGAGCGATCGTGTCAAACGGTGACAGTTCGCGTTTTGTTATTGCATTATTTACTTTGTAATTTTGACTTAAGTGTTCAACAAGTATGTAGGTACTAGGTAGGTATACAAAATTATTACAGTTATCATAATTATGTACTAATATTTCAAAAGGAAATGTTATTATAATTAAATTGCGTAGCTGCTGTTTTTCTCGATATACCTACCAAACTATAGGAAGGAAGTTTATAAAATGGAAAATAAATTGTTATCCTTCAAGTGTTTATGCTATTATGCACTTTCATAGAATTGTGATATTATATGCACAGGCAATGAGCCACAGATAACATAACGAGTACTTACTATCGCCTCCTGGGCCTCCTGTAGTCGCGTCGGAGGAGGCCCCTGTGGTGCTGGTTGTTTTATTCATTGGTTTCCAATCACTGCATGAGTTAAACATCACAATATTAGTATTATTATGACAAAAGTATATCTTATAAGCACAAGTATTCATTTTATAAATAACTAGTTGACCCGCGCAACTTCATTAGCGTTTTTGCAACATTTTTTATTGATGCTCCGCTCCTGTTTGTTGTAGCGCGATGACATATAGCCTATAGCCTTCCTCGATAAATGGACTATCTAACATTGAAAGATTTTTTCAAATCGCACCAGTAGTTCGGGAGATTAGCGCGTTCAACCAAACAAACTCTTCCGCTTTATAATATTATAGTGGACCAGGCAGACTTCGATCTGCCCACCAGCGCCACCTACCGGGTCCAAGTATATGTAAGCTATCCTAGCTCTCAAGTTGGATCGAACTGCACATGGTGTGCGAATTTTATTATAATCGGTTAAGTGGTTTAGGAGTCCATTGAGGACAAACATTGTGACACGACATTTATATATATTAAGATTAGTATAGATTTAGAAAACATAGTTTCGAATACGGCAGCACAAAAACAACCAAACTCAAAAAGTGTACTACATGTAGTACTGTTTTATAAAGGGCGGCTGAAGTTTACCAAAAACCGAAACATAGTTCCCGCGGTTTCACTCGCGTACCCGGGAGATCTTCCATTTTCCCGGGATAAAAAGTAGCCTATGTCCATTCTCAGGCTCTAGACTATCTGTGTATCAAATTTAATTTAAATCGTTTAAGTAATTTTGGCGTGAAAGCGAGAGAGACAGAAAGAGATACTTTCGCATTTATAATTTTAGTATAGATATATTATAAAAGGTACGTACATATGAAGTCTAGTAGTCTGCGGCATCTGTTTAGCCGCTATTGCTCTTGCCTCCATTATTTCTCTGAACCACAAATAGATTTATTAATAAGAATATGGGAACGATGAAATAAAATATGCAAACAATCTTCTTTAGGTATGCGAGTATATTTTTAACCTTTATAGATACCTTGTAAACTCACATAGAAGAATAGTAAAAGAATAGTAATCAAAAACAGTCTCGAACGGTAACCAAGTAAACAGCTAACCAAAACACTAGCGGCGCGCGCAGCCCAGAGGCAAGCGCGCAGTCTCTAAGACAAGGATGCCGCCACATCAGCCCCCCTGGAGACCTTTAGGGTCGAAAATAATCTGGAAAGTGTACACGACGTCCAGATCGTGTCGTGTGGGGTTGAGACGTAGGTGATTTCGCAGTGTCCGCTGGTACCTGTGTGCTCACTTCTTGTGGTGTCGAACTGCTCAACAAATAGGCAGGTTTCAACCTATCTATAGAAACGGTCACAGGTTTCCCTTTAACATAAATTTTGAAATATTTATCACCGCGTTCGAGGACATTGTATGGACCGGTGTAGGGCGCCTGCAAGGGTTTCCTCACCGCGTCCTGCCGAATAAAAACTTGTGTCGCAGTGGTTAAATCTTTGCTCACAAAAACGGGGGAAGCGCCATGCCTGACAATAGGTGTCGGCTTCAACTTTTGTAAGTTTGCTCGTAGACGAGACAGAAAATCATTATAATCTACGAGTTCCATGAGAGTACTTTGGAAAAATGCTCCTGGTAGGCGTATTGCTTCTCCGTATACTAATTCAGCGGATGATGATCCAATATCTTCTTTCCAAGCTGAACGTATTCCGAGGAGAACTAATGGGAGAACTTCGTACCAGTCATCGTTGTCATGGCACATAATAGCTGCCTTTAGCTGGCGATGAAATCTCTCAACCATTCCGTTCGCAGCTGGGTGATACGCTGTCGTCTGCAAGTGGTTGGCACCGATTAGACGTGAAAGTTCTTGGAATAAACGTGCATCGAACTGTTTACCTCGGTCTGTGGTTACCTTTTCAGGACATCCAAAACGTGAAATCCAACCAGATACAAATGCGCTCGCTACAGTGTCAGCTTTGATGTCATGCAGTGGAAACACTTCTGGCCAACGCGTAAATCTATCCACAGCTGTTAAACAGTATCTGTAGTCATGACATATTGGCAGAGGTCCTATGAGGTCTATGTGCACGTGACTAAATCTGCTCGACGGAGGAACAAATGCATGTACTGGAGATCGAGTGTGACGGGAAACTTTCTAACGTTGGCATGCTAAACAACTTCGTGTCCAAATCTTGCAGTCTTTCTTTATGTTAGGCCATACATACTTTTCAGTGACTTGTCTCAGTGTTGCTTTGACGCCTGGATGACTCAATCCGTGAATACTGTCAAAAGCTTGTCGACGAAACTGTGACGTCAGGTAAAGTCGTGGAGATGGGCCGGAGACATCGCAGTATAACAACTTACTGGAGCTAGAAACTTTAATTTTCTGAAGATCCAGTGAAGTATCGCTTTGAAGAAGCTGCTTAAGCTCATCATCTTCCAACTGCGAGTATGCTAGGGCGTCTAAATCAAAGGAAAAAGTTATCGCATCAGTGCGGGAAAGTGCGTCAGCAACCACATTATCTTCACCTGCTATGTGTCGTATATCTGTGGTAAATTGTGACACGAAATCAAAATAACGAAACTGTCTTGGAGAACAGTTTTCTGAAGCTTTCTGAAAAGCTGAGACTATGGGTTTGATTTCCAGGGGGGCTGATGTGGCGGCATCCTTGTCTTAGAGACTGCGCGCTTGCCTCTGGGCTGCGCGCGCCGCTAGTGTTTTGGTTAGCTGTTTACTTGGTTACCGTTCGACAACGCAAACTGCGCCTCCAATTGGACAAACCACATCTCGGGTTCATTCGGCCAAAATGCGGGAATTTTAACACCAACTCGACATACCTCGTCGCAGGCATCTTTAAATTCTGGATTCATCGTTTGCTTGATCACGTCGGGGTCACCAAATTATGGGAACGATGAAATAAAATATGCAAACAATCTTCTTTAGGTATGCGAGTATATTTTTAACCTTTATAGATACCTTGTAAACTCACATAGAAGAATAGTAAAAGAATAGTAATCAAAAACAGTCTCGAACGGTAACCAAGTAAACAGCTAACCAAAACACTAGCGGCGCGCGCAGCCCAGAGGCAAGCGCGCAGTCTCTAAGACAAGGATGCCGCCACAAGAATATGTACAACTACAAATAAGTAAAATACCAAATCCCTGGCCTGTACCTCTGAGGTTATAAAACCTTCCCACACTGGCTTTCGGTGAAGGAAAACATCGTGAGGAAACCTGCATGCCCGAGTCACAATTAAAGGCATGTGATGTCCACTAATCCGCACGAGGCCTAAAGACTGTGGTCTAAACCCCCTCGATGTTAGAGGAGGCTCGAGCTCCTCGGTGGAGACGTTGTATATGAGCTGATGATGATGAAGGTATACTTAAGCAGCTTGATGCTGATCTGTCCGCTCGGCAGCCGCGCCTCCACTGGGTTGGAAACGGTTATCAGTGCCTCGTCGTTGACGTATAGATATTCTTCATTAATTCGTTCTTCAGAGTCGTAATATAATTCATACTGTTGAGATAAAAACATGAGAGTCAAAGTCAAATTTCATGTCTGTTTGTTCTGTGTCTGGATGTAAATATCTATATATAAGTATATATTTAAAAGTAGTATATGTAGTATATCAGCTATCTGGTTACCATATCACAAGCTCTGCTTAGTTTGGAATCAGTTTGGCCGTGTGTGAATTATCCCGGGAAATTTGAAGATCTCTACAATACAATTACAGTATATCTGCTACTATATAATACAAGCGGACCCGGCAGACTTCGTTCTGCCCACCAGCGTCACCTACCGGGTCCAAATTGATGTATTATACATAAAAACCTTCCCCATGAAATACTCCGTAATTCGGTGAAAACCGCATGAAAATCTGTTCAGTAGTTTTTGTGTTCATCGCGTTCAGACAGACAGACAGAGGCAGCGGGGACTTTGTTTTATATATGTAGCTAATATAATTAATATATAATATTAAAATAATATAATACCTTTGTTATACTCGGAAAATACTTATAACTGTCGTTCCTGCTCATGAACCTGCGACTCGGCTTCAGCATCCTCCGCAGTGCGACGCGCACTGGTCTCGCAGTCTTGCTCTCTCTGATGAGGATCAGCAACTGTACGACAGACTCGTAGTTCCAGGCGGGAGAGTCCACGTAGCCTGCTGGCATACGCTCTATGGTGGCTGGACAATAATGTACTAGATTATAATATATAATACAATATACATTGATTCTTTGACAAGTTTTTATAAATTGTTATTATTTTATACAATAAGGCCCACAAAGGCAACAGAGATGAGTGGAGAGCGGCATGGGAGGCTTTTACCCTGCAGCTTAATGGAACAATCCAGGCTTTAAACAAATAAATTACAACAAATATCTATAATCATATAAAGTAGTTTGATACTATAGGTAATCTTAAAGTACTTAAGTAATAAAAACCAGCCAAGTACGCACGAAGGGTTCCGCACCATGTATTTATCGCCACTATTAGACGGAACCCTAAAACACAGATACAGACTGGTGACAGACGGACCGACAGCGATGCCTCAGTAATAGGGTTGCGATTTTAACCTTTGGAATTGTGCTACTGGCTACAGTCGCCATTTAAATAAAGAAGAAGAAGAACCTTTAGGTACGGAACCCTAAAAATCACCATTAGGTACCGAGTCTGAAAGATACTTCTAAACTTAAATTAGAGACATATTTATTTATTAAGATAATCACAAATATCATAATAAGGTTTACCATTAATTTGAATCGGGATCATCTTCTCCACATCGTTCAGAAACTTATTTTTGTGATATTCCACCACTCGGTTTAGCCATCCCGTGCGTCTAACGCTGATCGTTGCAATCCCTAAAGATACGCATAAAAGAAAGGTGCAGTAACTCTGAAACAATTTAAACGGCTCAATTTATGTTTATATTACTGTTAAATTAATTTCAAGATTTATTTATACTTACAACATGCATCTTTAAATAATAATTAACAATTTTTATTTAAGTACAATTTCAATTACTCAGTGTTTATTACTCATTTTAATGCTAATAACAAGCATCAGTGAAAAGTAATGAATACCTAAAATAATGGCCTGTTTATGTATTTCATCATATAAATGTATATATTGATACGGAGATTCAAATGTTTAGCTTGAATTGCACATGACATACAAAAGAGATAATAAAATTATTAATATAAAACACAAAGAAACTACTTTGTTCTTAAAACGGATGAATTTGCACGAACCTTTAAAATCCGTAGCAATATCTAAACGCAGATCATACGTCGATTGGACATTGACATTGACATTCGAATACTAAAATAAAAAAACTAATTTCTTAGCATGAATAATTATGTCTGTCTCGTTCTTTTTCTGTTGTTAGAAAGAATAACAACATATGCATAGATCAACTTTGTGACATTTGAAATCAGGAACGCATTTCGTAAGACGTGTCGCACCAGAGAAAAATTTCGAACGAAAATAAAATCGTAAACTTTATTATACGACTGAACGAGAACAAATAATCGTTTAGAGAAATATACTTTAGTTAATTCGTAATATATATTATTTAGTAATACTGTAAATATTTGATTTATATAAAGTAAATGACGTGATAAAGAAACACTAGAGATTCGCTGGCTGGACCGATGTAAACAAAAGATTTTTTTCGATACAATGCTTTAATTCGTCGTGTGTGGGTGTGAATGTGGGGCGTTTCGTATATATTTAAGACGTTCCATAGGAAGAAGTTCAAAATGGGGGGCGTAAATAGGGACGCGCCGATAGGGATCCAGTTTATTCAGAGAATTTACAACAAATGCTGTCCACGACTTCAAATCAACAGGCTGCGATGGTAAGTCATGATCTTCGTTTGTTTTATCATGCCAAGGTCCCGCGCTCCTCCGTGCAAGCGTCTATAGGTCATGATCATTAGATCTATTCGTAAAAACTGATAATCAGATGACTTATTCATGATCTCTATAAAGACAATTTATGCTGTATTTTATGATACTAACTCTTTCTAATATAAACTGTAAAATGACATAGTTATGCTGTTTCAGAGAATTTGATACTTTTCCAGTGATAAAGTGTAAACATTGGTTTCTTTATGTATTTGTAATTCTAAGTATTCATCAGTGTTTATTTATCAAGAGTATAATCTTTGTTCTAAATATTATATTAAAATTTCCAGCAGCTTAGTGTGTTGAGCCATCATATCATTTACTCATATTCCGGAAGTCCCATTTAGTGAACAAAGTTTATATATATAAACATTTATAGTTATTTTTTTTGGCTGTAATCCAAACTATACAGAGCTTGTACTATGATAACTAGATTGCTGTATATACTTTAATTTACACAATTATGTACAGACACAATAAACATGCATTTAAACATAGTATATGTAGTATATCAGCTATCTGGTTACCATAACACAAGTTCACTTTGAAGCTTACTTTGGAATCCAATTGGCCGTGTGTGAATAATGTCCTAGGATATTTATTATCAATAGATAATGTTCATGCATGGCTGTACCCAGGTTCTGCGGCAGGGGTGTCAAATCAGATATTACCTCTACTAGTAAAGAATCCACATATATGTATAATAAGCAAAAGTTTAGTTGCACAATTTTTAAAACATTGCATTGCAAATGACAAAAAGTTTTTACCTAAATAACTTTCAACACATCATTTAAAGTAGATAGTTATTTGGTGTTAATAAAAGTTAGGTATGCCAATAGACATTCATATTTGTCCTGGATGGGATTTGAACCCAAAATTGTCCAGTTAAACATGTGACACACATCGCAGCTATTCCACTAATAAAACATCTCAAAATGATAAGAATCATTAAGAAACAAACAGGTTCTCAAATGACAGAGGGATTTGGAAAATTATCATTGATATTGCTTGTACAAACAACTCATTATGAAGCTGTCAACATTAAAGTATACTTTTTGAAGTAAAATATGTGTCACTCAATGCAAAAATTATAACAATCGGTTATCTATGTTGACTATATAAGTGTGTATTTGAAAGTATTATATGTAGTATATCAGCTATCTGCGTACATTACAAGCTCTGCTTGGTTTGGAATCAGATTGGCCATGTGTGAAAACTGTCCAAGGGTATTTATTTATTACCAGTGGCACCCAGCGGTTTCACCCGCATACCTGGAAGATCATCCATTTTCCCGGGATAAAAAGTAGCCTATGTCCTTTCTCAGGCTCGAGCTAAACTATCTGTGTATCAAATTTCATATAAATCAGTTCATTAGTTTATTGTAAAAGTGAGACAGGTTGAGTTACTTTCCCATTTATAATGTTAGTATAGAATAGATTGTTAGAATGCCACATTATCAGGGAGAAACAGGCTACATTTCCTATGGGCATGGGAACTATGTGGGTAATTCATAAAAATATATATAGACGGATTAATAATTCGAGTCAGAGAAATGACAAGTGCAACTGTCACTGATACAAAAAAGGGTGACCCTCTACAATAGTGATGTTCGGCAGTTTTGTTCTTTCAGTATCCGATACATAAATCTAGTCGAAAATCCCAAAATTTCTTTTTTTAAAACTAAATTTGAATTTAATTGAAACCAAAATTAAATAAATAAAATCGAATAAATGTTATTAATTTAATTAACCTAACATAGGCTAATCATCCAATTCATGCTTAATTAAAAAAAATATAATAAATGTACGAATAAATATAATTTATTTGTCCAGTACCCGTACAAATAGTCACTTCCAAAACAAAATGGGGTCCATAGCGTGACAAGTGATGATTATAGTTCTTCCAATAGCCAAAAACATATAAATATACATAAGAATATTTTATGTAATATTTAATTACCTACCGCGTATGTCTTCTGTTTTATTACCATAAATTACATATTTTTATTTATATAAAGGCGATTTGACATTGAATAAAAAAAAGGAAACTAGTCGAGTTTCCTTTGTCCTTAGCCGACTTTTAGTTGTAAAAATTCGAATCTACCACAACACTATTTATTTGGGACTAAAAAACTGCAACACTGGAAATGTCATTTCTCTGCCTACAATGAATAATCTGAGTATAGTATTTTTATTTGGAACAGTATCAAATATCCCTCCATCCTCATAAACTTTCTTATCTATCTACACTAATATTATAAAGAGGAAAGATTTGTATTTTTGTATGTAACGAATAAACTCAAAAAGTACTGGATCGATTTTAATAATTCTTTTTTCATTAGAAAGCTACATTATCACTGAGTAACATAGGCTATATTTTATCCCTGTATTCCCACGGGAACGGGAACTACGCGGGTAAAACCGCGCGGAGGCAGCCTGTTTATAATATTAGTAAGATTTCATGACATAACAGATAGTATACCTAATAGATTTTGCTCAAATTGTGTTGCTTACTGAATTCAGTCTCTCAAAGTTAAATGTGTGTATGTATACATTTCAAACACATTACTCAGTAACAAGCTAATACCCCATTCTATTAAAGCCTTGACATACAAACAATGTGTTTGACATATTATAATAATATGACGAACAGGCAGACAGCCTATTGTTCTGATAACATGAAAAGCAGTGTAATTCGAATCCTTTAGTAAATGATTCATAGTTATGTATATAGGTATATTCTACAGCTACTACACACTAAATATTATAAAACAAAGTCGCTATCCGCCGTCTGTCTGTCCCTATGTATGCTTAGATCTTTAAAACTACGCAACGGATTTTGATGCGGTTTTTTTAATAGATAGAGTGATTCAAGAGGAAGGTTTTTATGTATAAATCATTACGCTATGAGTTATAGGAGCAGAGCATCAATCAAAACTGTTGCAAAAACGGGCAAGTGACGCTAACGAAGTTGCGCGGGTCAACTAGTTATAGATAAACATAGGCTGCATTCGTGACCTTTGTCGAACCTTGACAGCATTATATGAACAGACTATACAAATAAAAGTATAGGATTACTAAATGACTAGGTACTTATAAAGTCTATTAAAACTAGATGGAAGCAATTTCTTAGAATTCTAGTCCCATATAATTGCAGTTTTATGTCGACTAAGATGTTTTATCAGAAACTAGCGACCCGCCCCAATTTCGCACGAGTGCAATGCTTATATCACATTAGAAACCTCCAAAATTGTCAGTGTTTCTCTAACATATTATGCATGTATTGTATATAAAAACCTACCTCTTGAATCACTCTATCTTTTATCATCAAAATCCGTTGCGTAGTCTATACTAATATTATAAAGAGGAAAGATTTGTTTGTTTGTTTGTAATGAATAGGCTCCGAAACTACTGGACCGATTTCAAAAATTCTTTCAACCTTGGAAAGCTACATTATCCCCGAGTAACATAGGCTATATTTTATCCCTGTATTCCCACGGGAACGGGAACTACGCGGGTAAAACCGCGCGGAGGCAGCTAGTTTTAAATATTTAAGAAGACATAGGGACAGACAGTGGAAAGCGACTTTGTTTATAATATGTAGTGCTATACCAAAAAAAGTATTTAGGTTAGGTATTATGATGATAGTTTAGTCTGTAATTAAATGTGATAAATACTAATTGCGGGGCAATGACCCCAGAGCAAATTAGATATGTTAATTAATTATTTCATGCCAGCTGGGGAGGTCTTTATTTACTCTTATGTGTAATGTCGAAAACTTTCTAACTTTATTAGCAACTAGCTGCCTCCGCGCGGTTTTACCCGCGTAGTTCCCGTTCCCGTGGGAATACAGGGATAAAATATAGCCTATGTTACTCGTAGATAATGTAGCTTTCGAATGAAAAATGAATTATTAAAATCGGTCCAGTACTTTTTGAGTTTATTCGTTACATACAAAAATACAAATCTTACCTCTTTATAATATTAGTGTAGAAGAAATTAGTTTCTTCCTTACGTTTATAATTATCTTTGCACATAAAAATAATATATTTTAATAAAATTTATTCCGGGGAAATCTAAGATGGCGCGAACCAACCATTATACCTATTATTTAAAAACCTTTCATGAATAGACTAACTTAAATAATAATAAATTCAAACTCATTCAGTTTAGGCCCTAAATAGCCACTTAAGTAGGTTGAAGGAGCGATTCCGAAGACAGCTTATCAGTCAGAAATGGTAGTTTTTATTCTTACGATTGTAAAATAATAATAAATATCCAGGGACATTTTTCACACATACCAATCTGATTCCAAACTAAGCAGAGCTTGTGAGTTGGTAACACGATAGCTGACATACAACTTGTAAATACATACTTCTATAGATATTTACATACAGACACAGAACAAACAGACATATTCATGCATACAAAAGTTTGTCCTGGGTGGGATTCGACACGACACGACCCGCGGCTTGAGAGTCACGGTCACTAACCACAAAGCCAACCGGGCTGTCAAAAACTAGTAATGAGCCATTTCATAGAATCGTGTCGCTCAGTAATGAAAACCCATTTAGCGTTTATGCTTATCGTGAAAACCGTTGATAAAGTATGTAACACTATGTTATGTGTTTTCAATAACAAATTAATTCCGGTATTGTGACGTGGAACATTTATCTGGTTTTGACTGCGGTCATCTATAATATATACTACTAGCTGCCTCCGCGCGGTTTTACCCGCGTAGTTCCCGTTCCCGTGGGAATACAGGGATAAAATATAGCCTATGTTACTCGGGGATAATGTAGCTTTCCAAAGGTGAAAGAATTTTTGTAATCGGTCCAGTAGTTTCGGAGCCTATTCATTACAAACAAACAAACTAATCTTTCCTCTTTATAATATTAGTATAGATATAGGTACTACTACTACAATCTCTGGAATTTCATAAACATGACATTAATCCTTATCCCAATAAATACGTTATTCATCACAGGTATTTAATTTAAAACATAATTGCCCTTTATATCATTCGATTTCAATAAATATCTTGGGAGATATCGCAGATTTAAAATAACATTACCTACATAAGACCCAGTAACTTCACCTAACGTTTTTAAGTTCCACTCTTACTGATAAAAGCGTGATGTTGGTACTTGAGTTAAAATAGCTCCATAAATAAATAAATATCCTGGATCATTTTTCACACACGGCCAATCTGATTCCAAATTAAGCATCAAAGTGAGCTTGTGTTATGGTAACCAGATAGCTGATATACTACTTTTAAATACATACTTATATAGATATTTACATCCAGACACAGAACAAACAGACATATTCATGCATACAAATGTTTGTCCTGGGTGGGATTCGACACGACCCGCGGCTTGAGAGTCAGGGTCACTAACCACAAAGCCAACCGGGCTGTCAAATAAAGTACTTAATGTAGGCTTAAACTGAATAAATAGTTTTAAAGATATCCTACTATTATTTTAATAGCGAAAGTTTGTGAGTATGGATGGATATACGTTTGTTACTCTTTCACGCAACTGCAGCTTAAGAGATCGTGATAATATTTGGCACAGAGTTCTGGAATAACACATAGGTTACTCTTTATTCTGGAAATATTGAAGTTCCCCGGGGAACCGGAACCATTACGTACATAACGTTTTTGATCGCAATGCGACGACTATTTTCGTGATAAATTATCAAGATATATACCTATATGATAATTATCTTTTGTAGATTAGATTACAATTGATAGTTATTAATCTATAACCGATATTAATTAATCTTATCGTGAATATATTAACGTATTAAGACAAGTTTATGTCGGCTCCTTAAAACCATTTTATTTTCCTTTTATAAGGGTACTTTAGCCCTTTTTCTACTATACCGGGATAAAAAGTAGCCTATATCTTTTCTTAAGCTCTAGTCTATGTTATCGAGCCGACACGGGACGCCTGGCAGATGTGAAGCATCGAAATTGTACACACTTTACTTTACGTACTTATACGTTTTCAAGGAGGCTTCCCATCAGGTGGGACCGTATGCCTGTTTGCCGCCCTTGTGGTATAAAAAAAAACGTACAATACATAATATTATATACCATCACTAATGGCTCCCCGCGATTTCACCCGCGTTCCCGGGGGATCTTCAATTTTCCCAGGATAAAGGTAACCTATGTGTTGATCCAGGGTGTCAGCTAAGTCCATACCAAATTGTATTAAAATCGCCCCAGCCGTTTAGACGTGAAGAAGTCACAAATACGTACTCCCAAAACTGGCCTTTAAGTAACAATCAGATTTACCCTCGCCGATACATACTTCACATCTAAAAGTCCTCTTGACACGGTCCTTCCAGGTACCAAGTGAGCGTGCTAATCCTCACATACTTCACGTACATGACGTACCACCTCACCAGGAAGCCGATCTCGGTGGTGAAGAGCGTCCTCCACCAGAACTGCAGCAACCTGACCCCCCCGCCGGACGTGGCGCCCGGGGACGACCAGTGGTGTAATTGGGCACCGTTTAGTAAGTATATATCTATATATTAAACTAGCTGCCCCGCGCGGTTTTACCCGCGTAGTTCCCGTTCCCGTGGGAATACAGGGATAACATATAGCCTATGTTACTCGGGGATAATGTAGCTTTCCAAAGGTGAAAGAATTTTTGAAATCGGTCCAGTAGTTTCGGAGCCTATTCAAACAAACAAATCTTTCCTCTTTATAATATTAGTACCTATAGATAAATAAATATCCTGGGACATTTTCACACACGGCCAATGTGATTCCAAAGTAGGTAAGCTTAAAATGAAGCTTGTGTTATGGTAACCAGATAGCTGATATACTACATATATTACTTTTAAATACATACATATTATAGATATTTACAACCAGACATATTCATGCATACAAATGTTTGTCCTGGGTAGGATTCGAACCCACGACCCGCGGCGAAAATTGAAGAACCTCCGGGAAAGCGGGTGAAACCGCGGGGAGTGAAACTAGTGAAAGATGTTTTAAAATTTGTACAATTTTTTTGATTATTTTTTGTTTCAGATACAAGCGATGCTAACACCCTCCTGGGCGCCCTGGACTCCGCCTTCCTGTTCTCATACGCGGCGGCCATGTTTGTTTCTGGTGAGTTACCTTCCCAAAATCCATAAAAAAAAAAATTTAATATAGTATTCTTATAGGCTTTTACATGTATGAAAAGACTGGCGTTCACAACATCGGTTTATTTATTTTTATGTGAAAATTTCAACTGTCTAGCTATCACCGTTCTTGAGATACAGCCTGGGGACAGACGGACAGCGAAGTCTCAGTAATAGAGTCCCGTTTTGACCCTTAGGGTACGGAACCCGGAAAACTAATATAATGTAAAGATCAGGCCAGCATCTTCAAGCAGCACCTGTTCACAATATCCTTTCATCATCAGGTATGATAGCCGAGCGGGTAGACCTGCGCTACTTCCTCTCGCTGGGGATGCTGACTTCCGCCACATTCTGCTATTTGTTCGGCATCGGAAGGACGTATGGGATCCACAATATATCTTATTATCTGCTGGTCCAGGTCAGTTTTGAACAGCCTTCTGAGTGGCTCATCAAATTTTCTATGTCAGCTTATTTAATAGTGGCTCTATTAAGACAGCCCGGTTGGCTTTGTGGTTAGTGACCCTGACTCTCAAGCCGCAGGTCGTGGGTTCCAATCCCACCCAGGACAAACATTTGTATGCATGAATATGTCTGTTTGTCCTGTATCTGGATGTAAACATCTATATAAGTATGTATTTAAAAGTAGTATATGTAGTATATCAGCTATCTGGTTACCATATCACAAGCTCTGCTTAGTTTGAAATCAGATTGGCCGTGTGTAAAAATGTCCCAGGATATTTATTTATATATCAGGCAGGTGCAGGTATCTCCCAGACGACCGGATGGCCGGGGACCGTCGCCATCGTCGGCAAATGGTTCGGCAACTCGAAGAAGGGTCTCATCTTCGGTATATGGAACTCACATACGTCACTCGGAAATATATTAGGTAAGTGCTTAGGCTCGACAGAGACGGATTTTTCGGTGTCGGCCGAGACCGAGACCGAGAATAAAATAATATCTCGGCCGAGACCGAAAGCCGAGACCGAAAATAGACAGAGGGTGAAAAAAATGTTTTTTTAATACTGTTAAATTTTTAATACACTACTAATTGTTTAACAAATTTAAAAGTAACTATGTTAATCAAAGCTAAATAACATTATATCTACACTAATATATATTAACATTATAAAGCTGAAGAGTTTGTTTGTTTGCTTGAACGCACTAATCGAGACTTCTGGTCTGATTCGAAAAAATATTTCAGTGTTAGATAGTCCATTTATCGAGAAAAGGTATAGGCTACATATCATCACGCTACGACCAATAAGAGAGGAGCACCAATGAAGAATGTTTCAAATTGGGAGTGTATATTTCCTTTTGAAAGCATCCGCTGTGTGCGCTGCCTAAACGGTTAAAGTTAAAGAAATAATGTATGACAGAATTGTTCCCCTTTAAAAGTTCTTAAAAAAAGTCCGCGACAGCATGTGTCTATCTTTTAGGGTTGGCTCGTTATAAGCTTTTTATGCTAATCAAATTTGTTCAACAATAAAGCATTTATTTGTGCTAACTTACTAAGGCGAGACCGAGATCTCGGTCGAGTCTTAGTAAGTCCCTTAATATGATTGTATAAATATATTTTGTAGTGGTTCTGTTTCTCCCGGGCTTTAAGGTTCCCCAAGATAGAAGATACGATGCTTTGTATCCGATAAAATTTATCATAAATCGGTTTATCTTTACGTACCTTCAAATGCGTTTTCTCTTTACTGAAACTGACAATTCTTTTAGTGTTGGATAGCCCACTATACTACGTCACGCTACGAACAATAGATTACATACAATCAATGATGAAAATATTGCTAAAACGTGGGAGATGCTAAGGAAGTTTCGCCAATCCGAAATAATTTTGATCTTCAAATTTGATTTGATTCGATTTTCAAATCGGGCCAGTTGTTCCTGAGATTAGCGCGTTGAAACAAACGAACTCTTCAGCTTTTTTATATTAGTATACATATAGATTGGCCGTGAAGGAAGAATGTCCCAGGATATATTTGATCCCCCACCACAGGCACCCTAATGGCGGCGGAGTACGTGGACTCTGACTGGTCGATGTCGTTCATATACCCTGGGCTGGTGATGGGGCTGGCGGGCGGCGCGGTGTGGCTGCTGCTGGTGCCGGAGCCGCGGCTCGTGGGGCTCGCCACCACGCCCGCCGGAGTCGCTGGAGTCGCCGGACCCGCCGGTACTGAGGTACATACATATATAGAAAAAAAGATACATTAAGTCCGAACAACACACAACATTACATTATACAACAAACATGAGACGTGATAAAAACACAACACAAAAAAAAAACAGATGTGATGCCAGGAAAAGGTCGACTCAGTATAAGGCTTAGGCTAATAGAATACTACCTAGCTAGCGCTGGTTTCCAGCCGGAACCAACAGTGACAAAGATAAACTATACTCTCTCCCTCTTCATCAGCTCATATAGGTACGTCTCCACCGAGGAGCTCGAGCCTCCCCTAACAACAAGGTGGAGGTACATAAATACAAATTCGGCGTTCCCGAAAGTTTTGGCAACATTGCGGCCGAAACCGAAACTAGAATTTTTGGCCGAAAATGAAACCGAAATTTCGCTCGTAATATTTATGATTACTAAACTACCACCTTCTGCATCCTGTTCCTGATCCTATAGAAATAGGGGGACAAAATATAGCCTCCCTGATAATATTGATTTTCATTGGTGATAGAATATATAAAATCGATTTAGAAGTTCAAGATCACATTCGCACTTATAATATTGCTTATTCCTACACACTTGAAATTAATATACATCAATTAAACTATAGCATAGTCTTTATTATTATTTTTTGCAGTCAAGCAGACAATCCACCAGGTCTGATGACGAGGACGACGATCCTGACACTCAGGTCATCGTTGGAGACCAGGTACAGTGTTCCTACGTTATTTAGCACTTTAAATTTGAGCTTACTAATTTCAGCACTTTGGTACCATTGCAATGTTGCACGCATTTTCATTAATATTTCTGAGTCTTATAAAAATCCAGTTATCGAATAGTGAATTTTTTGTTTCGGCTTCATTGTGGTCGAAATCGAAACTAGAATTTTTTTGGCCGAAAAAGAACCCGAATTTTAAGTCTGTCACAATTTAATTTAAATGTATATAATATGTATAAAAGTACGTGTATTTATATATACATTCATGTTCGGCATACACATATAAGGCCCTAAGTATTTTAACAGCATGATACCTATTTGCTTAATAAATATTTTCATACATTTAAATTTTTTTCATAATGTAGAATGCTAATGCAATATCGACTTTATTAATAGTGAAGTAAAGTAGAGAATCGCAAAATATACGTAACTATGTCTGGTTGTTATGTAACTAGGTATAAATATATATATAAAAGTAGTATATGTAGTATATCAGCTATCTGGTTGCAGCACAAGCTCTGTTTAGTTTGGAATCAGATTGGCTGTGGGTGAAAAATATCCCAGGATATTCATTATTTGTTTTTAATAAAATTGTCATAACAAATTTAACATTCTAATAACTTTATACTATACGTTTAAATGATCACTTATTTATTGACCGTTTTCCTCACATTGCGAAACAATATGTCGGTATATAAGTGACCATTCACTTTGTCTGTTAGAATAGTTATCACCTTTTGCACTTTGAGCACAAATAACTTTCCTTTTTGGGTTGCCACTTTATAAAAATGTTATGCATGATAGAGGGTTTTTACAGAAACGGCTGGCAGTGTTGCCTCGTTAACAGTACTGCTAGTTTTTTTCTTGTTCATAATAAGTAAAAAAAATGTTTAAAAATGTCCCAGATCAGTTTAACCATTTTGCTGTAGTTCGGGTTAGTATAAACCTCCTCTGGTCACACTCTCACAAAAATAATTTTGGTTATTTTGTTATCCCAAAAGATGGCAACTCCTAACACCATTAAAACCCTAAATAACAGCATGGTAACTTACAGGCGGCGAGTTTCCGGCCAAACAGGCACTCGACAAACACACAGGTAAGAAAATGCACCGTGGAATGGCTTATTTAATATACTCATACTAATATTATAAATGCGAAAATAATTCTGTCTGTCTCACTTTCACGCTAAAAACTACTGAACCGATAAAACTCTAGAGCCTTAGAAAGGACATAGGCTACTTTTTATCCCGGGAAAATTTAAGATACTGCACTAGTTTATTATAAAAGAGGGGGTTATGCTTACTATTTCATTTCCTAATAAGTAAAATCCCTTCTTCATTAATATTATACATATAAAAGTAACTCTGTCCATTATTTTATTCAAATTTGGTATAGGGATAGACTAGATCTTGAGAAAGACATGTGCTATAATTTATCCTGGGAAAGTCGAAGGTCCCTTAAAAGTATCCTTTAATACAAAAATATATAAGTATTGTTTTTTTTCCAGCATCAAGATGAGGCGACAGAGAGTACCGCGCTACTCTCTCGTGCTCACTCTGGCAGTAGTGCGGTCTCGCTCTCGCGCGCCCTTGCAATCCCGGGCGTGCTAGAGTTCTCCTTCTCCCTCTTCTTCGCCAAACTTGTCAGTTATACATTCCTCTACTGGCTGCCACTCTATATAAATACTTCAAGTAAGTCAATGATTGTTGTGTTTTTCTTTATTGGGGATTTTTTGTTTTACCAGGATGGAAACATTGATATGATATATGTGTTCAGAAAATTTATAATACAAAATACATTACATTTTCACAATTATTAATAGTTTAATAAAATGCTCTTTAATATCCTAGGATATTTTTTACACAGGGCCTATCTGCACTCCAAACTAAGCAGATTGCTGATATACTACTTTTAAATACATGCTTATATATCTATAGCGGACCCGTCAGACGTTCTGCTCGTAAACTGCTGCTAACTAAACCATTCTCGAATTTTCTTGAACGCACACAAAATCATTCAGATCGGTCCAGCCGTTTATGCGGAGTTTAGTGGCTTACACGCCTACACAAGAAGTGTGTATATATATTTAGATTTACTTTCGCACCAACATACAAATTCACGTACACAATATACACATGCTTAGAGCTACTGTCAATGATTTTAATGTTGTAAGTATCTTGTTTTGTGTGATTAATAAATAAATATAGTAGCTGCAGTATAGATGTACCCCTGTTTTAGCCAACCTATCGGCCAAGCAGTCCGGCGAGTTGAGCACGGTGTTCGACGCGGGCGGCATCGCGGGCGCCGTGGCGGCTGGCCTGCTCGCCGACTGCAGCGGCTGTCCCGCGCTCGTGTGCCTCGCCTTCTACGTGCTGTGTGCTCCCATGGTAAACCACACACTACACTACCTACTACACCTAGATAACTGTAGGGGACAAGAAAACAATTACATAACTGTGGGGCACAACAATACACACTATTACTTATTTGTAGGGGCAATTAAACACACTGTATTACATAACTTTAGGGGACAATAATACACAATGTGTTGCATAACTGTAGGGGACAATAATACACTCTGTATAACATAAATGTAGGGGCAATAATACACACTATTACACAACTGTAGGGGACAAGAAAACAAATAATTACATAACTGTAGTGGACAATAATACACACTGTATTACATAACTGTAGGGGACAATAATACACACTGCGTTATATAACTGTGGGGCACAACAATACACACAATTACATAACCGTAGGGGACAATAATACACACTGTATTACATAACCGTAGGGGAAAATAATACACACTGTATTAGATAACGTAATGTAACTGTGGGAATCATTAAATTAAAGAGGCAGCTAGTAACTATAACTGCCTCACCGTTGTATTACTGTGGGGTTAAGTAAACACTGTATAACATAACTGTAGGGGACAATAATACACACAGTCTTACATAACTGTAGGGGACAATAATACACACTGTGTTACATAACTGTAGGGAACAATAATACACACTGTGTTATATAACTGTAGGGGACAACAAACACACAGTATTACGCAACTGTAGGGGACAAGAAAACAAAGTATTACATATCCGTATGGGACAATAATACACACTGTATTACATAACTGTAGGGAACAATAATACACACTGTATTATATAACTGTAGGGGACAACAGACACACAGTATTACATAACTGTAGGGGACAATAATGCACACTGTGTTATATAACTGCGGGGCGCAACAACACACACTATTACATAACTGTAGGGGACAATAATACACACTGTGTTACATAACTGTAGGGAACAATAATACACACTGTATTATATAACTGTAGGGGACAACAAACACACAGTATTACATAACTGTAGGGAACAATAATACACACTGTATTATATAACTGTAGGGGACAACAGACACACAGTATTACATAACTGTAGGGGACAATAATGCACACTGTGTTATATAACTGCGGGGCGCAACAACACACACTATTACATAACTGTAGGGGACAATAATACACACTGTGTTACATAACTGTAGGGAACAATAATACACACTGTATTATATAACTGTAGGGGACAACAAACACACAGTATTACATAACTGTAGGGAACAATAATACACACTGTATTATATAACTGTAGGGGACAACAAACACACAGTATTACATAACTGTAGGGGACAATAATGCACACTGTGTTATATAACTGTGGGGCACAACAATACACACTATTACATAACTGTAGGAGACAATAATACACACAGTCTTACATAACTGTAGGGGACAAGAAAACAAAGTATTACATATCCGTATGGGACAATAATACACACTGTATTACATAACTGTAGGGGACAAGAAAACAAAGTATTACATATCCGTATGGGACAATAATACACACAGTCTTACATAACTGTAGGGGACAAGAAAACAAAGTATTACATATCCGTATGGGACAATAATACACACTGTATTACATAACTGTAGGGAACAATAATACACACTGTATTATATAACTGTAGGGGACAACAAACACACAGTATTACATAACTGTAGGGGACAATAATGCACACTGTGTTATATAATTGCGGGGCGCAACAATACACACTATTACATAACTGTAGGGGACAATAATACACACTGTGTTATATAACTGTAGGGGACAATACTACACACTCTATTACAAAACTGTACGGGACAATAATACACACTATGTTATATAAATGAAGAGGACAATAAAACACACTATTACATAACTGTAGGGGACAATAATACACACTGTGTTATATAACTGTATAGGACAATAATACACACTGTATTACATAACTGCAGTGGGACAACCCAGGCTTTAAATAAATAATAATATTTGGTGTGACCAGTTGCTGATCTACCAGACGTGGGGCGCCACCTCGTACGTGGTGAACATGGTGCTGCTGGTGATCACGGGCGTGCTGGTGAACGGGCCCTACGCGCTCATCACCACCGCCGTCAGCGCCGAGCTGGGTATGTATACCGGGTAGCTGGGTCTTGCTTGAAGCCAGTACGTACGTGGTGAACATGGTGCTGCTGGTGATCACGGGCGTGCTGGTGAACGGGCCCTACGCGCTCATCACCACCGCCGTCAGCGCCGAGCTGGGTATGTATACCGGGTAGCTGGGTCTTGCTTGAAGCCAGTACGTACGTGGTGAACATGGTGCTGCTGGTGATCACGGGCGTGCTGGTGAACGGGCCCTACGCGCTCATCACCACCGCCGTCAGCGCCGAGCTGGGTATGTATACCGGGTAGCTGGGTCTTGCTTGAAGCCAGTACGTACGTGGTGAACATGGTGCTGCTGGTGATCACGGGCGTGCTGGTGAACGGGCCCTACGCGCTCATCACCACCGCCGTCAGCGCCGAGCTGGGTATGTATACCGGGTAGCTGGGTCTTGCTTGAAGCCAGTACGTACGTGGTGAACATGGTGCTGCTGGTGATCACGGGCGTGCTGGTGAACGGGCCCTACGCGCTCATCACCACCGCCGTCAGCGCCGAGCTGGGTATGTATACCGGGTAGCTGGGTCTTGCTTGAAGCCAGTACGTACGTGGTGAACATGGTGCTGCTGGTGATCACGGGCGTGCTGGTGAACGGGCCCTACGCGCTCATCACCACCGCCGTCAGCGCCGAGCTGGGTATGTATACCGGGTAGCTGGGTCTTGCTTGAAGCCAGTACGTACGTGGTGAACATGGTGCTGCTGGTGATCACGGGCGTGCTGGTGAACGGGCCCTACGCGCTCATCACCACCGCCGTCAGCGCCGAGCTGGGTATGTATACCGGGTAGCTGGGTCTTGCTTGAAGCCAGTACGTACGTGGTGAACATGGTGCTGCTGGTGATCACGGGCGTGCTGGTGAACGGGCCCTACGCGCTCATCACCACCGCCGTCAGCGCCGAGCTGGGTATGTATACCGGGTAGCTGGGTCTTGCTTGAAGCCAGTACGTACGTGGTGAACATGGTGCTGCTGGTGATCACGGGCGTGCTGGTGAACGGGCCCTACGCGCTCATCACCACCGCCGTCAGCGCCGAGCTGGGTATGTATACCGGGTAGCTGGGTCTTGCTTGAAGCCAGTACGTACGTGGTGAACATGGTGCTGCTGGTGATCACGGGCGTGCTGGTGAACGGGCCCTACGCGCTCATCACCACCGCCGTCAGCGCCGAGCTGGGTATGTATACCGGGTAGCTGGGTCTTGCTTGAAGCCAGTACGTACGTGGTGAACATGGTGCTGCTGGTGATCACGGGCGTGCTGGTGAACGGGCCCTACGCGCTCATCACCACCGCCGTCAGCGCCGAGCTGGGTATGTATACCGGGTAGCTGGGTCTTGCTTGAAGCCAGTACGTACGTGGTGAACATGGTGCTGCTGGTGATCACGGGCGTGCTGGTGAACGGGCCCTACGCGCTCATCACCACCGCCGTCAGCGCCGAGCTGGGTATGTATACCGGGTAGCTGGGTCTTGCTTGAAGCCAGTACGTACGTGGTGAACATGGTGCTGCTGGTGATCACGGGCGTGCTGGTGAACGGGCCCTACGCGCTCATCACCACCGCCGTCAGCGCCGAGCTGGGTATGTATACCGGGTAGCTGGGTCTTGCTTGAAGCCAGTACGTACGTGGTGAACATGGTGCTGCTGGTGATCACGGGCGTGCTGGTGAACGGGCCCTACGCGCTCATCACCACCGCCGTCAGCGCCGAGCTGGGTATGTATACCGGGTAGCTGGGTCTTGCTTGAAGCCAGTACGTACGTGGTGAACATGGTGCTGCTGGTGATCACGGGCGTGCTGGTGAACGGGCCCTACGCGCTCATCACCACCGCCGTCAGCGCCGAGCTGGGTATGTATACCGGGTAGCTGGGTCTTGCTTGAAGCCAGTACGTACGTGGTGAACATGGTGCTGCTGGTGATCACGGGCGTGCTGGTGAACGGGCCCTACGCGCTCATCACCACCGCCGTCAGCGCCGAGCTGGGTATGTATACCGGGTAGCTGGGTCTTGCTTGAAGCCAGTACGTACGTGGTGAACATGGTGCTGCTGGTGATCACGGGCGTGCTGGTGAACGGGCCCTACGCGCTCATCACCACCGCCGTCAGCGCCGAGCTGGGTATGTATACCGGGTAGCTGGGTCTTGCTTGAAGCCAGTACGTACGTGGTGAACATGGTGCTGCTGGTGATCACGGGCGTGCTGGTGAACGGGCCCTACGCGCTCATCACCACCGCCGTCAGCGCCGAGCTGGGTATGTATACCGGGTAGCTGGGTCTTGCTTGAAGCCAGTACGTACGTGGTGAACATGGTGCTGCTGGTGATCACGGGCGTGCTGGTGAACGGGCCCTACGCGCTCATCACCACCGCCGTCAGCGCCGAGCTGGGTATGTATACCGGGTAGCTGGGTCTTGCTTGAAGCCAGTACGTACGTGGTGAACATGGTGCTGCTGGTGATCACGGGCGTGCTGGTGAACGGGCCCTACGCGCTCATCACCACCGCCGTCAGCGCCGAGCTGGGTATGTATACCGGGTAGCTGGGTCTTGCTTGAAGCCAGTACGTACGTGGTGAACATGGTGCTGCTGGTGATCACGGGCGTGCTGGTGAACGGGCCCTACGCGCTCATCACCACCGCCGTCAGCGCCGAGCTGGGTATGTATACCGGGTAGCTGGGTCTTGCTTGAAGCCAGTACGTACGTGGTGAACATGGTGCTGCTGGTGATCACGGGCGTGCTGGTGAACGGGCCCTACGCGCTCATCACCACCGCCGTCAGCGCCGAGCTGGGTATGTATACCGGGTAGCTGGGTCTTGCTTGAAGCCAGTACGTACGTGGTGAACATGGTGCTGCTGGTGATCACGGGCGTGCTGGTGAACGGGCCCTACGCGCTCATCACCACCGCCGTCAGCGCCGAGCTGGGTATGTATACCGGGTAGCTGGGTCTTGCTTGAAGCCAGTACGTACGTGGTGAACATGGTGCTGCTGGTGATCACGGGCGTGCTGGTGAACGGGCCCTACGCGCTCATCACCACCGCCGTCAGCGCCGAGCTGGGTATGTATACCGGGTAGCTGGGTCTTGCTTGAAGCCAGTACGTACGTGGTGAACATGGTGCTGCTGGTGATCACGGGCGTGCTGGTGAACGGGCCCTACGCGCTCATCACCACCGCCGTCAGCGCCGAGCTGGGTATGTATACCGGGTAGCTGGGTCTTGCTTGAAGCCAGTACGTACGTGGTGAACATGGTGCTGCTGGTGATCACGGGCGTGCTGGTGAACGGGCCCTACGCGCTCATCACCACCGCCGTCAGCGCCGAGCTGGGTATGTATACCGGGTAGCTGGGTCTTGCTTGAAGCCAGTACGTACGTGGTGAACATGGTGCTGCTGGTGATCACGGGCGTGCTGGTGAACGGGCCCTACGCGCTCATCACCACCGCCGTCAGCGCCGAGCTGGGTATGTATACCGGGTAGCTGGGTCTTGCTTGAAGCCAGTACGTACGTGGTGAACATGGTGCTGCTGGTGATCACGGGCGTGCTGGTGAACGGGCCCTACGCGCTCATCACCACCGCCGTCAGCGCCGAGCTGGGTATGTATACCGGGTAGCTGGGTCTTGCTTGAAGCCAGTACGTACGTGGTGAACATGGTGCTGCTGGTGATCACGGGCGTGCTGGTGAACGGGCCCTACGCGCTCATCACCACCGCCGTCAGCGCCGAGCTGGGTATGTATACCGGGTAGCTGGGTCTTGCTTGAAGCCAGTACGTACGTGGTGAACATGGTGCTGCTGGTGATCACGGGCGTGCTGGTGAACGGGCCCTACGCGCTCATCACCACCGCCGTCAGCGCCGAGCTGGGTATGTATACCGGGTAGCTGGGTCTTGCTTGAAGCCAGTACGTACGTGGTGAACATGGTGCTGCTGGTGATCACGGGCGTGCTGGTGAACGGGCCCTACGCGCTCATCACCACCGCCGTCAGCGCCGAGCTGGGTATGTATACCGGGTAGCTGGGTCTTGCTTGAAGCCAGTACGTACGTGGTGAACATGGTGCTGCTGGTGATCACGGGCGTGCTGGTGAACGGGCCCTACGCGCTCATCACCACCGCCGTCAGCGCCGAGCTGGGTATGTATACCGGGTAGCTGGGTCTTGCTTGAAGCCAGTACGTACGTGGTGAACATGGTGCTGCTGGTGATCACGGGCGTGCTGGTGAACGGGCCCTACGCGCTCATCACCACCGCCGTCAGCGCCGAGCTGGGTATGTATACCGGGTAGCTGGGTCTTGCTTGAAGCCAGTACGTACGTGGTGAACATGGTGCTGCTGGTGATCACGGGCGTGCTGGTGAACGGGCCCTACGCGCTCATCACCACCGCCGTCAGCGCCGAGCTGGGTATGTATACCGGGTAGCTGGGTCTTGCTTGAAGCCAGTACGGACGTTTTGGGAAAAAAGGTCGCAATTTCTAGTAATTTTGGCGTTTATCATAATATCTCAAAATCTAGACCAAAAGTCTGACACAGTCACAGTCTGATTTGGGCAACCTTAAAGCCGGAAAGTGCCCGGGTTCTGGCACCTGACAACAATACGTGCGATTTCTTATTATCTTATTTCTTTAACAAATATTTTTATTCCCAGGGACCCACAGCAGCCTGGCGGGCAACTCCCAAGCTCTGGCGACAGTCACAGCTATTATAGACGGAACCGGGAGCGTCGGTGAGTGTTGCTTTCATATAAAAGTCGGACAAAATTGTTCACGATTCTGTTGCGACAAACTAATATTTACATATCTCTCTTTAAACTTAGATTTAAGGTGTAAGAGTGATTTTGACGTGACAACGTCTTATAAATTGGTTTGCCGGGTGACACTTCAAGAAACTGCGTTACGCTCCGCTCACGTTATGCGCTCACAATGAGAGCGAGTGAGAGGCACGCGTCCCTTCCACTCGGGCATGGTTAGCCCGCCTAAGAGCGAGAGAGACAGACATAAAAAGTGAAAGGCACGCGTCCCTTGCGTCGTTGTCACGTAAAACTTTCGCCCGTATACCGACTTTACAGGCAACCAATTTTTTTTAGATTAAATTCTAATTTATACCCGTATTACCCCCCTTTTGAGCCCTTTAGACAATACAATTTCCCCTCCCTAATAATAAAGATTATTTTATTAATTAATATTAATAATAAAAACAGTATTACCCCACTGGTACGACAAATATATTGCTCGCTTTACAAACTATTTACTATTACCCCCTGATTTGTATAATTTGACAGCCCGGTTGGCTTTTGGTTAGTAACCCTGACTCACAAGATGCGGGTCGTGGGTTCGAATCCCACCTAGGACAAACATTTATATGCATGAATATGTTTGTTCTGCGTCTGGATGAAAATATCATTTTAAGTATATATTTAAAGTCATAGAACTGCTTAGTTTGGGCCTTGTAAAAAATTACCCAGGCATTTTTATTATAGTCAAATACCGCTCACCCCCCCTACAATTTTTAAGTTTATATATATGTCCGTATTACCCCTATGGTACAGGCGCGGCGATCGGCCCCATGCTGGCGGGAGTAGTGTCCAGCGCGGGCTCGTGGTCGCACGTGTTCTACATGCTCATCACGTGCAACTTCATGGCGCTGTTCCTGCTGCTCAGGTAATATGACATCCTCACAGGGTCGGAGACGCGTGAATGCTGCCCCTGGTATTGCAAAAGTCCATAGGCTACGGTAACCGCTTCCCATCAGGTGGGACCGTATGCCTGTTTTCCACCCTTGTGGTATAAAAAAAGACCCCCGGAAAGTGGTAGGGTCAAGTGAAACCGTCGGGCGGAAGTTAGTTGTTAATAAATAATTCGTCCCATTACCCCACCCTTCCGGAATTACCCATTAGGTATATAATTTAAACATACAAAATATTTTGTATTTCTATTACTGATCAACGATTTTATCAGCTCATCTTATATTAATAGTTTTGTTCAGTGACTTCTCTCAAACAATATTATAATTTAAAAAATATCTTTTTCACAGGATAGCAAAGTCTGAAATTGCCAAATTGCGCATGGAGAGGCGCATGGCGTCGCCGCGCGTCGTCCGCATAGAATAAACACGTTTTATTACTATTTGTATTATTTTCTTGTCTACTATGTGTCAAAAAAACTAAACCATAGTCTTCTCTTTCTTTTCTTAAAGTTGAAAAGGGTGGGGAGAACTCTGGTAGCTTTTATTGGTAGTTGTAATAAACACGATTCATTACTTTTTGTATTCGGTGCCGGATCAAGCAAGCGGGGCCCCTAGCAAATATATAGAAGGGTCCTCATGTGCTGGTAAAGTAACTCTAAGTTACGCTCAGGCGAAGATGGATGAATTTTAAACCGCGGGGGCCCTCTTTTGCACGGGGCCCCTTTTTGCGGGGGGCATTTGCTACTCCTGCTACGTGGTTAATCCGGCTCTGTTTGTATTATTTTTTTGTCTACTAAGTGTCAAAAAATACAAAAGTATATGCCTCTCTTTCTTTTCCTAAAGTTGAAAAGCGTGAGGAGAACTCTGGTGGCTTTTATTGGCGTATGTTTGACAGGAATCAACTCATTATTGAGTCATCGTATTAATAAATATTGGAATAAAATCGTCAAATGAAAATCATAGCAAATGTCATAGGTATATCCTGTTTACTCCATAAGTAAATTGTTGTTCTGAAAAATTCATTGGACAGAGGTTCTCAAATAAGAATAAGGGGGCCATGTTAGCCCCTTTTGTATAAAATTGAAAGTCCCAGGATATTTATTCATTCTAGCATAAATGAGGTCATTTAAGACACAATTATTGGAACCTCTAACTTAACTAAACTGCCACTTTTTATATTTAACGAAATTCGCGCGCAAAACCTATTTTTGTAAGTATAATGTCAATTCAATAGTTTAGTCATTCCAATTTGATTTTCTATTGCATTTTTACTTTATTCCTTTTGTGTTTTATTATGAGAGGTAAGATATTATAATAAAAATAGTTAAATAAGTATGAGAACTACCTACAGGTACAAACAATGGTTTGATATGTTTGTTTGTTGCAATTTGTTTTGTTTGGCCGAAGGTTTGTTGGTTTGACTTCTGAACAGTAACTTTGACCTAAATAAGTGCCCCATTATAGCTGAATAAACCTAAGAAAATAAAACTTAACAATATATCACACAACGAATAAAAACGGGGCTCTTATGTAAAACATTGTAATACATATGCCTCAAACTCTGACATATTTAGGCTTAACAAATTTCGACCTCATAATTATATCCGGTCATATTATCGATTTTATCAGTCGAGTTCTATATAATATTGTTAAGTAATAACCCTGCTCGAAAAGTCAAGTCTATGGTTTTTTTGTGTGAAAATAGTTTGAATACCTAATAAATTTTTCACATTCGATAATTATTTGAAGCCAATTTAATTATTTCTTAGCCAATTTTTTAAGGTATTGAAATAGTGAGAATTATGCAGCATATTATTGTGTCAATTTGTATTATCATTTAATTGTAAATGGATAATTGAATGATTACCATATTTCCTTATATGGCTATTCTACACCAGACGGCTCAACATACCATTTAATTTAGGACTTTATTTTGTATTTAATAGAGTTAATTTTATAATAACTGTTGACGGCTTACCAACTTACGGAATACTAAGTCATTATAAAACCAACTTTAAACTACATAGTATTAAGTTCTAATTTAAATGTGTGAGTTATGAGCTATGAGGATCATGGAGGGTGAACTAGTTCAGATTTCTTGTATTAAAAAAAATTATAGTTAATATAAGCTTGAGTTTATCTATATATATATTATTAGTTTAATTATTTTGACTACGAATCAATGGTATTGTATATAATGTACAAAACGATTTTATATTATAGTTAATTAATTAATATACATGTTTGGAACAAATATTTGTTTTATTTCATCATAATTAATTACATACCTAACATTAGAATACCATAAATAAATAACAAATCTCAATAAATATTGTGACAAATAAATTATTCTAAGGGACATAAAGTAGTCATAATATTTTGTAAAACAATTAATGAAAAATTACAGACAAAATTTCATTACTTCAATACACAAGGAATGCTTAAAAAATAACACATAATGTCAATAAATTCTAATGTGCATGTTCTTCTATACATTTTTATGAAATAACTAGTGGAGCAGGCAGACTTCGTTCTGCCCACCAGCGCCACCTACCGGGTCCAAGTATATGTAAGCTATCCTATCTCTCAAGTTGGATCGAACTGCACATGGTGTGCGAATTTTATTATAATCGGTTAAGTGGTTTATGAGTCCATTGAGGACAAACATTGTGACACGAGATTTATATATATTAAGATTGGTCACAATCAAGCTTAATAATAATCCTCGATTTATGCAAATCCGTCGATATTTAAAGTTCAATCATGTTACTGAACGAAAAGGGGCTTTCTATATAAACTTTGGGAAACTCTGAATGGAATAATATTTCTATTAAATTTATCTGATTACCTATTTAAAATTATGTTAAGTTCATTTAATAGATGTGCCTTTTACCAATATCATGCTTGTATTAAGAGAATATAGTATACTAGTGGCTCCCGCTTCACCCGCGTACCCGGGAGATCGTCCATTTCCCCGGGATAAAAAGTAGCCTATGTCCTTTCTCAGGCTCTACACTGTGTATCAAATTTCATTTCAATCGGTAGTTTTAGCGTGAAAGCGAGACAGAGAGAGTTACTTTTGCATTTATGATATTAGTATAGATTGAAAGTCTAACAACCTATCCATACTAATATTATAAATACGAAAGTAACTCTGTCTGTTACGCTTTCACCCAAAAACTACTGAACCGATTTAAATGAAATTTGGTACACAGATAATCCAGAGCCTGAGAAAGGACATAGGCTACTTTTTATCCCGGGAAAATTGAAGATCCCCGGGAACGCGGGTGAAGCCGCGGGGAGCCACTAGTAATATATAAACTATTATTATTATATTATGCAAAGCCCATATTAAGCTTTAATATAAGCACAATACCCGAAGGGGGCATCGTAAAAAGTTTGAGAATAATTCAATTAAACATTAATATATTATTTTAATTCATTTGAAGGACAATTTTGGAGTTTTGCTGGCGCTTCTCATCTACTAAACTGTGTTATAATTTCACTAATCTTATTGGTACATATGCTGCACCTTTACTTTATTAAAATTTAAATAGCATATTTATTATCATGACATTATCTCACAAACAAATTGACAATATTTAGATGTACTAAATTTTATTAGAGATCTTACTATCTTCAATTGTCTTGACTTACATAGTTAGTAGTTTTAAAATAATATGTGTAAATGTGTTTTATAGTACTTTTTATCAAGACAAAATGGCTTTTGAAATCTTTTGTAAGCTAGTATACTTAAATATTGTATTCCGGATCTTTTATAATACAATACATTGCTAAATACTGTAATTGCATCATTCCAGGGTACTTAAATTGATTTTACGGTATATTTATTTGTTTCAGAGTAACTTTTAGGGCATTGAATAAGCTGATTATGAAGATTTTAATCTAGATCAGGAGTGTCCAAACTATATGGGACACAGGGCCAGCAAAAATGGTAAATACATTAGGGGGCCACGGTTTGGACATCCCTGACCTAAATATTCATAAAGCCTTTCTACTTTATGTTGCACACTAACAGAAGGCCTTACTTAACTAATGCACTTTTTCATCAATTACATTACAATTAGCACTAAAGCAAGCATTACCAACTTAAAATTTAGCCTATGCTCGTCCTAAAGGTACAATAAAGGAGAGAGCATCCCCCGTCGCTCCCCACGATACTCGGTGCAGTTGGAACATGGCTATCCACACGGCTAGTACTATTGACCATACCACTGCTCCCGTGCCCGACATAAGTACATCTGAAATAAAAGTACATTATTATCAGACTATTTAAGACCTTGAAGAAGGGAGTTACGAGATTTTACAGGGTCGGCAATGTGTTAGTGATGGCCCTTGTATTGCAAGTATCCATTGGCTACGGTGACTAGTCGTCAGGTGGGACTGTATGCCTGTTTGCCACCTTTGTGGTATAGAAGAAAGAAATTAAGATAACAACACTCCATAAGGTGTTTAAACTTGGACTGCTAGAGGAACAACAATTCTGATAGAAGAATAGACTAATTCATAGGTAGAATGAAATACAACAGCATGTACACAAACTTGGGGTATGTTCTTGCTGTCCCATGGTTGCATCTGGACCATATTCTGACTATGGCCTTGTAAACAGTGATCAAACAAACCTACCTATAATAATAAATAGCAAAGGGTAGTCACGAAATAAGATATGTAAAAAACCTTAGCAACAGATGGTCCCTAACAAAATAGGTTTACAAAAGAGCCTGACTTACATTTCTTAATTTGCTTCTGTTCTTCGTAAGCTGGCTTGACGAAGGCTTCCTTATAGAACCATACAGCGTTCACGGCCCAAACAAAAGGGAGAAATAGGCAACCAACTGAAATAGTGGAGATGTAAATAAAAAAATTGTATCGAAAGAATATTTTGGATTATTAGCTAACGATAACAATGTAACACATTACCTTTGAAATACCATCTGCATAAATTCAGTTTCTTATCGTTAGAAAGTCGACTTATATCCATTTTGTATACCTAAGTTTTCGCTGAAAAATTCAAGTTAAATCAAGAAATTCGATCAAACTCGAACTGTGAGTGTGTTGATTACTCACAGTACTCACACACTGTTTCAGAGACCATTTTACATAGTTTGGTCTCGTTCTCGCTCGTTAAAACAATAGAGAAAGCAATATCAACTGCGGTTATCGATTGCTAATAATCGTGAAAAATAAACTATGGAACGCCACAACTTGTCTTGATGTCGTACAACGCTCCGTTCCGGCAAATTGAAGTAATCAAATGATTTTTCTTTTTTGTTAAAATTAATATCTGCTGAAATAATTAGCAAAAATAATTTGGTTTCATTGATTTTCAATTATATATCTTAAAGTTATATTTTATGCAGTGAATTGTTTTTTTTTAAGGTGTGTGAAACCGGTGAAACGGAACGTTACACGAAAACGAAACAAAAATGGCGTAATTTGTTGAATGTCAATAGTGAAAATGTATGTAAAATAAATAAAAATGTTTCCGTTGGTTATTTATAAATCATTAAGTGTTATCTTACTCCTATACAATATACAAACATGTAAGTACTATTAATTCATCCATGTTTTACATAAAAAGTTTAGTTATACGAATTCCAAAAAGTCGTAAAAAAAATTTGGTCGATTTTAGGCTGCATTACAGGTTTTAAGACCTTGATTTTATATTTGGATGTATCTGTTACCTTAGCTTATCAGTTATGCACAAGGTTTATGGTTAATTAACGCTGGTTGAGTCCAATTTGACCGTGAAATGTGATATTTTTTTCGCTTATTTATTTCCATGCTTGTATAGGCCTAACAGTAAATTTTCACATTTTAGATCATCGATATATATGTACTACGTACTAGATAGGGCGTTCCGAACACTCGCTTTTATCAACTCAACTGAACTGCAGTCCCCACACCCGACTTTAGTGTGGCTTCGACATTCATTCAGTGCGGGTGCGCACGGAGCAGCGTTAATAACAACGATAATCCGAATCAAAGTAGACCCTGGACGAAAATAACTAGTCAGTAGTCAACTAAGTAAAATTACTACCTGTTTAAGTGAATTAATAGGTGATAATTCCGTAATTCCAGAGTAGAAAAACAATTTATCTATTTAAATACCACGCCATTCTACAATCATATACTAAAACGTGCAGATGTTCCCTTAAAACTGGTTGTAGGTAAAAATATGTAACTGAACATAGACTTGATATGTTTTTTTAGAAAGGTTTTAATTTGATTAATTGTTACTGAGTTTTTAATTAGTAGTGATAGTTTGATATTTTGAATAATTGTTTTATGTTAATTCAAGCCCTGGCCCGTACCTCTGAGTACTCATTTAAGCCATGTGAAGTCCGCCAATCCGCACTAGGCCCCCCTAATATTAATATAATACATTTTGAAATCGAGTTTTATTCTAATGAAGTTTAGAAGGTAAAAAAGATGTGTCACATCTGCGGTGTGAACTCTATAGGGACGACATCTTAGTGTAGTTAACTGAACGAAACGCGTAAGCGCCATGATATTTGCGGCGCTTACGACGTTTTGGTCGCGAGAAAACTATACTCTAAGCAATCTAGCGCTGTATCTTTTAAAATAGTTTGGTTAGTTGACACAGCTTTATACAGCGCTGCAGCGAACTTTAGTTCTAACTCTTACCAGTTTTTAAACAAATGTTTTACATGAACGTTCTTGTCTATCGCTATACGTCGATGTTTTAGATCCTTTCACTTTGTAACGCTATGCTTATTATTATGGTGGTTAGGGACCGGTCATAAAAATACCATTTAGGAACTTGACCAAGTTTTTTCTATTTAGGAATTTTTTTTTGTTAAAAAAACAAAATTTGGGTAGGTACTAAAAAAACTCCTTCATGATTATTGAAGCTATTTTGACAAGTTCACCACTTTTTCTAACTTAAACTCTCTCAAAGACTTCCTTAGCAACAGCCCCTCAAGTTATCTTCTAGGCCTTAATCCAAATAAATAGCACCTTTTTCATAAGTAAGTTTTTTTAATATGTTGATGCAAACTTGCTGGACACAGGTACCTATAAATTATATCTGCTACTTATCTTTGAAATAAAAAGTAGCCAATGTGTTATTCCAGGACACATTTTCTAAGTCTGTGCCAAATTTCATTGCCCTTCAGTTGTTCTGGAACACAAACTCTTGCTTTTATAATATTAGTAGGAAAATCTCTATGATCTTTAAAATTCATGTATCATCATCATCAGCCCTTATACATCTCCATTGAGGAGCTCAAGCTCCCCTAACATCGAGGGGGTTTAGGCCATAGTCCACCACACGGGCCTAGTGTGGATTGGCGGACTTCACAGGCCTTTAATTTTGACATATCCGACTCACAATCATGACGGTGCAGGTTTAAATCCCTAGCCCGTACCCCAGAGTTTATAAAATTAATGTATCTCTAATAATTTTCCAGGCACAAGTGACCATAGTCCTCCATCCCTCGTACTGTACAGCCCAGGAGTGCCAGAGTACTCAGAGGTGCTTGTGAAGAGGGTCCACGATGAGCTACACTTGGTGTGCGAACTGCGGGGTGATACGTCACCCCGTATGTATGTGTGGAACTATATGCCCGATAATAGTACTAGTATGGTTGTGGAAAGGTACGTAATATTATATTTTACCGAGATAGTATTTATTTTTTATACAAACTTTATTTTTTTAGTGAAATTTATTGATATTTTATAAAGTTGACCCAAACTTCATTAGTGTCACTTGCCCATTTTTGCAACATTTTTGATTGATGCTCCGCTCCTATTCGTCATAGCTTGATAGATACAGATCCTTCATGTCCAAATGGGCTTTCTAACAGAGAAAGAAATAATTTTTCAAATTAAACCAGTAGTTCCTGAGAGTACTGTGTGCAGAAAAACAAACTAATCTTAATATATATAAATCTCGTGTCACAATGTTTGTCCTCAATGGACTCTTAAACCACTTAACCGATTATAATAAAATTCGCACACCATGTGCAGTTCGATCCAACTTGAGAGATAGGATAGCTTACATATACTTGGAGCCGGTAGGTGGTAGGTGGCGCTGGTGGGCAGAACGAAGTCTGCCTGGTCCACTATTTATTAGTATAGATAAGCTTATGTACCTACTGGATGTAAATATCCATATAAGTATGTGTGTAACAGCAGTATATCAGCTATCTGGTTACAGTACAAGCTCTGCTTTCTTTTGGCCGTGTATGAAAAATGTCCCCGCAATATTTATTTAGTTGTATATTTATTTTCAGTTCATTAACAACTCCAGGCCCTACTGTGAGCAGTAACCTCACCAAGCTGGACC
The DNA here is from genome assembly GCA_905147785.2 of Thyatira batis. Lineage (NCBI taxonomy): Eukaryota > Metazoa > Arthropoda > Insecta > Lepidoptera > Drepanidae > Thyatira > Thyatira batis. Next base: position 283,426 of record LR990513.1, read on the forward strand.
TGCAGGTCTCCGATAGTGGACACTACATGTGTTCCTCACCGCCCTTCAGCGTCACCAAGTACATACTTGTGCAGACTAAAGGTATGTATCTGTTTTTTGTTTATTGAAATTATAGTCTATATCTATACTACCTCAATATTAGGGAAGGGTCGAGCTCGTTGGTGGAGACATATATGAGCAGATGATGATGATCTATACTACTATTATAAATGCGAAAGTAACTCTGCCTGTCTGTCTCGCTTTCACATTAAAACTACTGACCGATTTAAATTAAATTTGGTACACATATAGTCTAGAGCCTGAGAAAGGACATAGGCTACTTTATATCCTGAGAAAATTGAAGATCACCTGGGTATGCAGGTGAAACCACAGGGAGCTACTAGTTAGATGTATATTTTTTGTGATTATAGGTACTTATATTTACTTTAAATGTATAATTTTTTATTTATTTTAAAGTCCAAATAGTATTTATGTAGTTTATCAGCTATCTAATTATCATAGCACAAGCTCTGCTTAGTTTTGTAATAATATTGGCAGTGTGTGAAAAATGTCTCCGTATATTTTCTTTATATTAATGAAAAAGTACTTTACAATTAGATTATATTATAGTGTTGTCTTGCCCCTCCATGGGGTGGTGTTATAGTGGCTATGGTGACCGTTGACCATCAGGTAGTATCCCTAAAGCGTGTGTATATGTATGTAGGGTCCATGTCGTGTGCCCTGGGCGCGTTCCAGTGCGGGGCTCGCTGTGTGCTCCCCGAGTACGTGTGCGACGGCCGCCGAGACTGTCTCCACGCCGAGGACGAGGCGCCGCCCTTCTGCAGCGCCGAACTGTGCCAGCGTGAGTACATACACAAACACATACACAGAGTCACATACAGAGAGATACAGATACACACACACCCCGGGACACAGAGTCACACACCCCGAGCGAGAGATACAGACACACAGAGTCACATACAGAGAGATACACAGAGTCACACACTCCGAGCGAGAGATACACACACACATCCCACACACAGAGAGAAACACACATACACACAGAGAGAAACACACATATACAGAGAGAGATACAGACATACACTGAGAGAGTGATACAGACACACACACACACACACCCCGGCACACAGAGTCACACACTCCGAGCGAGAGATACACACACACATCCCACACACAGAGTCACACACAGAGAGAAACACACATATACAGAGAGAGATACAGACATACACAGAGAGAGATACAGACACACACACACATAGGGATTCACACATAGAGAAACTCACACATAAACACACACACACCTCGACACACAGTGGCACACACGCATACACACACACATACACACATTTCATGGTTTTAGACCCAGCGGTTCCGAAGTGGCGTTAATCGATTAGTCAGCCCATTTCTACTTATATACTAATCGATTGGCAGATTTCATTCTGCGTTATATAAACTGATGTATTATTATAAATGCGAAAGTAACTCTGTCTGTCTCGTCTTTGCTTAAAAACGAATCGCATTTTCGAGGATTCCCACAAATAATGCATACGTTTAATCACTCGCTTGGAACATTAATTGAAAAATGATTATGTAAGCATGGTGGGAGGGGGTAAGAGCTGTGCTTACATTTGCTGACAAGGGCGATGTGGAGTAAATAATTGTACTAAATTTGCTTACGTAATTTTTATTTATTATTAAACTACACTATGTACATAACAGTAGGTTACACCAAAGAATACATAATGCTAATTATTTCAACGACCACTCTAAATACCTCAAATCCACAGCGCATCTGCGAATTTCAGCCACCGAAGAATGAAATATATCCAGCCCCATGTTCTTCCTAGCACTTGAACGGCCTAATCCCCCTCGTTGTTAGGTGCTCGTGCTCCTCGGTGGAGATATATATCTAATATATAAAATTCTCGTGTTGCGATGTTTGTGATTAAACTCCTCCGATACGGCTTTACCGATTTTTATGAAATTTTATATGCATATTCAGTAAGTCTGAGAATTGACTACTATCTATTTTTGAAACCCCTAAGTGAACACGGGAACAGGAACTACGCGGGTGAAACTGGGGGCCGGCAGCTAGTATCTATCTAAATAGAGTGTGTTGTATGCAGGCGGTGACAGGTTGCAGTGTGGCGGTGGAAGATGCATCCCGGCCGCGGCGTGCTGTCCTCGTGGAGCGACATTGTGTACACAGCCGGCCTGTTGTGATCGCCATGCTGCCTATGCGAGGGTTGAAGGTACGTACACACACAATTTTTTGATGACCTAAGAGCATCAAGGCCGATGCTGCACGGTTTTTAAAACAAATGGAGGCCCCCGTCTCCCATGGAACAAACATCAATTACATTCTTGAGAATCAAAATCATTTATTTGTGAAACACAGGTGTACATAATGACCTAGGGTTTGAACCCTTGCCTTCACCACGTCAGCCGAAGGTTTACGTATCACGCCAACCCGCCGTCACTTACTATTTTATTTTTTCATTTTGTTTTGTAAAGAAGACCAACAGCTTAACATAATAATCTACACACACACACCAAACCCAATCCCCCCCTAGCCGCCCCCTCCCACAATCAAAAGTATAAGTCAAAGGTATAACCAGCCCTCTACCCTAGATAGTATATCCATCCCACCACCAACGACCACCGTACCTAACTGCCTCTACTACAACTACTACTACCAAACAAAACTATAATTATAATTGGATGCTGATAAGCAATAATGTGTCAACCAACAAATAGTCGAAAACAAATATTTTTATAATGCATCACATATTTAAAATTCTACAAAAGTGTTTCAAGTCATCTAAAACATAAAAAATAGATTTATATCATACAAAAAGTCGTAAATCACATAGACATTATTATCTTTAAACGTAATTTTCTCAAAACCAAGTTTATATGGGTTGACACATTATTGCTTATCAAGATCCACATTATCTACTTAATACAAAATACTTAGTAAATTAAATGTACACATGATATATACATGATCCTCCTCTCTCCTACTTGTAACTCTTGTGTATTTTGCTGTGCCCGACAGGGTCCACAATGTAAATTAAACTCATCTTAATTTTAATATTACTATTGTGGAATGCAAATAAATAATATGAATCTATACTAATATTATAAAGAGGAAAGATTTGTTTGTTTGTAATGAATAGGCTCCGAAACTACTGGACCGATTTCAAAAATTCTTTCACCTTTGGAAAGCTACATTATCCCCGAGTAACATAGGCTATATTTTATCCCTGTATTCCCACGGGAACGGGAACTACGCGGGTAAAACCGCGGGGAGGCAGCTAGTCCTCTATAAATAGGTCCGTAGAGGGGAGCCTCTCCCTGCTGTCCCCACTACCCCACCATTAGACTATAACTAATCCCTCCCGCCCACTATCTAACTAGCCCTCTACCCTAGATAGTATATCCATCCCACCACCAATGACCACCGTACCTAACTGCCCCTCTACTACCTCTATAATTGGATGCTGATAAGCAATAATGTGTCAACCCACAAAAAGCCGAAACAATTATTTTGATATATTTTTGTAATGCATCACATATTTAAAATTCTACAAGTGTTTCAAGTCATCTAAAACATAAAAAATAGATTTATATCATACAAAAAGTCGTAAATCACATAGACATTATAATCTTTAAACGTAATTTTCTCAAAACCAAGTTTATATGGGTTGACACATTATTGCTTATGAACATCCACATATACAAAAAAATACTTGGTAAATTAAATTGCCAATCTATAGTCATCCGGGCAGCTGTTAAAAAAATTATTCAGTGGACGCATCCCCCACAGGCTTCGTGGATGTGGAGTACCCGCCGCTGTACGAGGACCGCCACGCGCCCGACGACTACGGGTTCATACAGTCCACCATATACACTGTCACAGGTAACATTCATATATATAAAATCTCTCTCTCGTGTCACAATGCTAGTTACCATACTCCTCCGCAACGATCTGACCCATTTTATATGCATATTCATTAGGTCTGAGAATCAGCTACTATCTATTTTTGATACCCCTGTGATCACGGGAACGGGAACTACGCGGGTGAAACCGCGGGGACGCAACTAGTATATATATATACTATCTTCTGCCCGCGACTTCCTCCACATAGAATTTGAGCTAACTCTAACTTTAACCCGCAGCTTCGTACCTATACGTAGGCTCTCAATAGAAAATATATTAGATTATATTTATCCCTATAATAAGTAAGTAATAGTAATATACTTGTTTGTTTTTATTTTACCGGCGGCCCCCCCGGCTCCGCAGCAAAGAAAAACCTCCAAGCCGAGGGTTAGATTCTTTATAATAATATTATTTCAAATATGCGCTTGTGAAAGTTTAATCATGCTTTTTATTAGCTTATAAATTTATCAAATATATATACACAAAGTGCTGAAATTGTATTGCGCCACCTACCGGTGAATCTAAACCATTTTTAAATCCCCTTGAACACACACAAAAATAATCATCAAAATCCGTCCACCCTTTCAGGAGTTTAGTTACATTATACGTTTAGTCATTCCCCAACACCCAAATATTGTCAGTGAGACTAATTCCTTGAAATGTAAATAAATCTAATTTGTTTTGAAAAGAGTAATTGCTGAGTTTATTGCCGGCTCTTCTCAGCAAAACCAACCTTCCGATCCGAGCGTTAGAGTTTGACTATTCTTAAGTGTCTGTGAAGGCCTAATTGAATAAAAAACATTTTTCATTTCATTTCATTTTTTACACACGTACACAAGATATTTACATCTATACAGAATGTATAAAACTTGACAGAATTTGGTATCCTTAATATGTTGCGAAAACGATAGATTATATTGATTAAATATATTGAGTGAGTGCACTTTGTGTAGGTCCAAACAAAGGTTGTATGCATCAGTAGTTTTATGTTATTATCACAGTTATTTACACTAATATTATAAAGAGGAAATATTTCATTATTTTTGTTTGTTTGCATTGAATAGGCTCAGAAACTACATGACCAATTTGAAAAATTCTTTCACTGTCGGGAAGCTACACTATCTCCAGTGAACATAGGCTATATTTTATCCCCGTATTCCCACGGGAACAGGAACTATGCGGGTGGAACCGTGCGGAGCCACTAGTAGTTAGGTTAGGTAGGTAGATTATATCTAAAATATATCCCTTGTTTGGTTTCCTGATGTAAAATTTAATTAAGCATTATATGGATGCTGATAAGCAATAATGTGTTAACCTTCATAAACTTGGTTTTGAGAAAATGGCTTCTTATGATAATATTGTATTCGTGTGTTATGGTTTATTTTATGATATAAATCCATTTTTTATGTACTTTTATGTTTTAGATGACTTAAAACAGTTTTGTAGAATATTAAATATGTGATGCATTTTAAAAATGTGTTATAGCCTTTTTGACTGTTTGTGGGTCGAGACATTATTGCTTAACAGCATCCATATAATAACAATGCTACACAAAATCTTAAGAGGCCATTTTCTCAACACCAAGTTTATAATGGTTAACACATTATTACTTATCAGCATCCACTTATTATTATTTATTTTTCCAGTACATTAATATTGTTTTGTAATGTTCCAGCGTGTTCCCTGATCTTCATGATAGCGGTAGTAGTGCTGGTGTCGGCGCTATGCAAGATGCATCTCAAGCGCGCCGCCCTCAGGAACTATGCTCGAGCCGACCGGGCTACTAGGGACCACTACTCGCTGCACTATGCACAGGTAACCCGGGAGTCGAACCCGCTACCACTGCCGGCCAAATAATATTATAAATGCGAAAGTAACCCTGTCTTTTTTTAGCTTTCACGCTAAAACTACTGAACCGACTTAAATGATATTTGGTACACAGATAATCCAGTACCTGGAGAAAGGACATAGGCTACTTTTTATCCCGGGAAAATTTAAGATCCCCCGGGAAAGCGGGCGAAGCGGCGGGGAGCCACTAGTTCAGTATAAGTCTAGTTCCCCGGGCGGACTCAAGTACAAGACTCAAGTACTAGGGAGTACAGGGATAATCTAACTGCCTCTGCGTGTGCCTGCCGTAGGAATAGATGCTGATAAACAATAATGTGTTGACCCTCATAAATTTGGTTTTGATAAAATCTAAAGGTTTCACCCCGTTCCCAGAATGAAAGATAGCCTATATCCCGCCCCGAGCTCTAGTCTATATATAAATGACACAGTATTAAGAATATATCAATCAATCTTTGTATTCGACTTTGTGGGTTGACACATTATTGCTTAATCAGCATCCATTTATTAATTAGAAGCTAAAAATCTAATATATAAAATTCTAGCGTCGCGAAGTTTGTGGTAAAACTCCTCCGAAACGGCTTGACCGATTCTCATGAAATTTTGTAACCATATTCGGTAGGTCTGAGAATCGGACAACATCTATTTTTCATCCCCTTAAATGTTAAGGGTAAGCCACCCCAAATTTTTTTTTTTTCAATTTTTGAAAAAAAAAATTTTTTTTAATTTTTTATGATAGAGCATTAGTAAATACATATAACCCTGAATTTTCAACCCTTTACAATCAACCCCTATTTTACCATCGCGATTTTTATTTTATCTTCCGCCTTCACCGGTCGATAACCGATCACGATCAATCGATCAGTTATAATAAAAATAATTAAATATTATTTAGTTCAATAAAAATAAAAAATACAAATATTTTGAAAATAGATACATATCATAACATACATATATTAAGTCACTGTTTTTTACCAATACACTGATGGAAGGATTTATTAACTATTAATATTTTAATTTCTTTGAAGACAACTATAATAAATATTTTTTTTACATTCAATAAATATTTATTTGGGAATAAAGTACATTTATTAATAGTTAATGTACCATTAAATAAATCGTATTTAATAAATAAAACATAGTCCGCTTTGTCTGTCTGAACGCGATGAACACAACAACTACTAAACAGATTTCCATCCGGTTTTCACCAAGTTAAGGAGTATTTCATGGAGAAGGTTTTTATGTATAATACATCAATTTAGGCCCGGTAGGTGGCGCTGGTGGGCAGAACGAAGTCTGCCGGCTCCGCTAGTATTAATATAAATGTGTTGTACAGGCTCACAGGTACCCCCCGTGCTATGAAGCATCTCGTCTCCTCGAGGGAGGAGCCCCGCGCTCCCCCACCCTTGATACTCCTGGAACTGCTCAGGCACAGGTCGGTCTATATATATACTTTTTTTTATACCACAAAGGTGGCAAACAAGCATACAGTCCGCCTAATGGGAAGCGGTTACCGCAGCCTATGGACGCTTGCAACACTAGGGGCGTTACTCACGCGTTGCCGACCCTGTAAAAATCTCTTCACTCCTTTCTTGAAGAACCCCATACTGTACTCCATTGGGGCAGAGGTGCCGACATTTACACTTTTGTTTTGCAGAAGAGGGATGTTCGTGCTATATACAATACTAGCTGCCTCCGCGCGGTCTTACCCGCGTAGTTCCCGTTCCCGTGGGAATACAGGGATAAAATATAGCCTATGTTACTCAGTGATAATGTAGCTTTCTAATGAAAAAGAATTATTAAAATCGGTCTAGTACTTTTTGAGTTTATTCGTTACATACAAAAAAAACAAATCTTTCCTCTTTATAAAATTAGTGTAGATGAGTCCTAGGGACTCTATACGAGATAAATTCAAAAATATTTATATTTTGACTGTACCTTCACAATACATCTATTAAAAAATTACGTGAGGCACTCGGGGACTGCCGCGGTAAAGCTATTGCATTGCATAGCATTTTGTATCAACTTATGCAATTATAATTTTATTTATTTATTTTAATAATAAATGCACTTTGTTCATTCATATTCAAAACACTTCATACACAAATTTTACAAGTACAGCTATTCACTGTTGTACATAAATACATATACACCTATATACTTTCTCATAAACAGCTGCTTATGTATTCGTCCGATTTCGGAGCAGCTCGTCTCGATTCGTGCGAGTTTCGTAGAGTCGTACAATACGTCTAATCGCACACAACGCCGTGTCGACTGTCGAAGACTGCCGAACTGAAACGACGTTAGACGATGCACGGCTTTCAAGCCACACCTCCTTGCCCGTCGGAGTGTTAGGGCGTAGTGTCGGGGGTGTTAGGTTTTTTCGTTACGGAATTTCTTGATTCGGTCGCCGCGCTCAGAGCCCGCGATAAAAGCTATGCAATAGCTTAAAATTTGTTTGAAAAGATGTTTTAATGGTATATATATGCAATTTCCAGGCTTCACTAACCCGTCCGGAGTGTCCGGGCAGCCCTACCGGTGCGTCCGGGCCGGACCCTGCGCCGGACACACCGGACGCTGCACCTGCCTCGGGCTTCGGCCTCGCCCGACTCTCCTCTATATTCTCCTCTAGATATAGACAGGTATGTACTTTATTTTATACTAGCGGAGCCGGCAGACTTCGTTCTGCCCACCAGCGCCACCTACCGGCTCCAAACTGATGTATTATACATAAAAACCTTCCCCATGAAATACTCCGTAATTTGGTGAAAACTGCATGAAAATCTGTTCAGTAGTTTTTGTGTTCATCGCGTTCAGACAGACAGAGGCGGGGACTTTGTTTTATATATATAGATAAAAGTAGATATTACAGCTAGTCCCTGAAAATAATTATATTTTATATCTATATTTATAAAAGAAAGTCGTGTTAGTTACACTTAGAATAGCTGAACCGAATTGGTTGAAAATTTGTTGGGAGGTACCTTAGAACCAGGAGACGGACATAGAATCCTTTTTATCTCGGGAAATTTGAAGTTCCCCGGGAACGCGGATGAAACTGCGGGGAGCCACTAGTTATTTATTAACAAAAAATCCCTAATATTTCAGGTACCAACCCAACCGGACGTAGAGATGACAAACGTCCGTTCCACATCCCTCAACAGTTCACCAACGAGGAATAGAACTTTGGACAACTACCGAAGCCCTACGTACTGCGACTTGAACGCTGCAGAGTTCTACTTTACGAACCCTGAAGCCGGTGACTGTGGGAGAGACCTCAACTATATGAGCACTCCGGTGGACTTCTTCAGACGGAGGGCCATGAGGAGGAATACATTAGAGAGGGTCATGGATCAAATAGATAGGCAGAGGCTTACACTACAACTAGGTAGGTTCCAATTCACACTACCTACCTTCGGACGCCGAGCTTCCACGGACAGACGGCCAGACACACCGAACGTAGCAGAAATCAATATAGAAGACCTAGACTTTGTTCGAGTCCATTCAAATGATACGTATACCTTAAATGGTAGGACTATTAGATTATTAGGAGCAAACTTTGAGAATTACCCCGTTATGCCCGATGGGACGGTCAGACCACCCCCCTATACGGAAGCAATGAGGTACAAACTATACGGTCCCCCCCCTGAATATTTAAGTAGAGAAGTACTGAATAGTCCCCGCGAAGGTATAGTAGATGAGGAAGCACAGACGAACATAGAAATGCCACCGTGTTACGACGACTTAGCCGCAGGTAACTCTCAAAATGTTGAATCATTAAATAATAATATAACTGACAACGATAATAATAACGGTAACGTAATAACGAATAACGTGGAATCGTTAAATTCCATCATAGACAATTTGCCGGCTATTGATAGCGATATTAACGCCAACGATTCGTTATTAACGGGCGTTATTGATAACGGCCCGAGTAACGGGAACGAGTGAAATGATCTCTTTAATGCCACACCTTGCCTATATCTATCTCTCTTGAGGTGGTATTACATTTATCAAATATCTTGGTGCAATGTACATTTAAAAAAATTGGACGACTCCATCAAATGTATTGCCAACACCGATATTTGATCAAATATTTATGACATTTGGATGCTGATAAGCAATAATGTGTTAACCCTCATAAACTTGATTTTGAGTAAATTACGTTTAATGATTACAATGTCTATGTGATTTACGACTTTTTGTATGATATAAATCCTTTTTTTATGTACTTTTATGTTTTAGATGACTTAAACACTTTTGTAGAATGTTAAATACGCGATGCATTATAAATATATATCAAACCTTTGTTTTCGACTTATTGTGGGTTGACACATTATTGCTTATCAGCATCCATTTAATTAAAAATGCCTACAAACAAGATATCGTGGGCATATTTTGATAATAGCACTACTAAGACGCAATAGCAGAACATAAAGATGCAGATATTGGACAAGTTTAATGAGCGTCCTTCAAAGAAATTTTATTAAATACTGGCTCCGCGCGGTTTTACCCGCGTAGTTCCCGTTCCCGTGGGAATACAGGGATAAAATATAGCTTATGTTACTCAGTGATAATGTAGCTTTCTAATGAAAAAAGAATGATTAAAATCGGTCCAGTACTTTTTGAGTTTATTCGCTACATACAAAAATACAAATCTTTCCTCTTTATAATATTAGTGTAGATTGAACATCGTAATTGGACAAAGATATTTGATAAGTGTAATACCACCAGACAAGGACAGTATTCTGTTGGTTTAGGTGTTAGAATAGTGCCTTATAGTAAACACGTGTATACCGCGGCTTCGAATCTGTTGTCTACTTAACCGAAGGCTATTGGGATGCTGATAACTTATCAGTCAAAAAATTATTGCAACACATTATTGCTTATCAGTGATAAGTAATAATGTGTTGCAATGCTATTGCTTTATCAGTAATAAGTAATAATGTGTCGACCCACATAACCATGGTTTTGAGAAAATGGAGTTTAAAGATTATTAAGTATGTGATTTACGACTTTGTATGATATAAATCCATTTCTTATGTTTAAGATGACGGGACTTTAGTAGAATGTTAAATACGTGATGCATTATAAAAATATATCAAAACCTTTTTCGACTCTATGGGTTGACACATTATTGCTTATCAGCATTCATTTGTGTTTCTTTCTTTTCCTATATGTTGGAAAGAGAAGGAGAGTTAGTCCTGTCAATTTGATCAAAATCCAGTGATTTTTGCATAAAACCACATGCTGTCATAAATCTAGTTAAACAGGATTAATTTTCTTTCTCTTTTCATCTTATAAAATTAGAAAGAGATGTAATTAGCAGGTTATTTTGTGTACATCAGAATTGAGGCCATTTTTATGTATTTTGGCATGATATTAAAAGAATTAAGTGACTTGTGGATTGATTAATAACAATAGTAGCTTAAATTAAATGGCCTAGTCTAAAAAATATAACATTAACATATATTCATTATAGTATATATCAAATAAAACTTGCTTCTTTTAACATCATGCCAAAATAAATAATTCTCCGCGCAAATCTTCACTATATTTTTCCAAATACTTTTATAATCACGGAACAACTTGTAGATTTAATCGTAAGCTTTTAAGTGTTGCCATAAAGTAAAACGTTTAAATTACCACTTTTTAATTTTTAGTCGAGCAACATTAGTGATACTCATTGTTAAGCGTTTATTTTTAGGTGTAAATATTATTTTTTAGTTGCGTATAGGATTTGTACACACTCGCGACTGAAGTGTCGCAGTTGCCGTGTGTTGCCAGCCTTTTATTGTTAAGACCACAATTGTTACACGTTTCTATCATTATTTGAATTAATATTGTTAAAAGCTTTTTTACAATTTGCACATATCTTATTCGGCTTATTATAATGTATTTAAAAGGAATAGCACAATAATCAAGGTTGTCGTAAAGTTAAAGATAATTACTTAAAAAATAACTTTAAATCTGTTTTCGGTGACATAATATAACCTATGCCTTAGTTGTATTTAGTTTTATGTGAAAATAATATCATTTTTTGCCTTGCCATCTGTTGTTCTTGGCCAGTCTTGTTAAATATTATAGTAAAAATAATTGTACTTAAGAAATTTAGTAGAAAATATTATTTACCATAAATTATAAATATTTATATTTTATTTAGACCCTAACAGGGCGATTGTGAAGACCAAAGTCTTTATCTGAAACAACATCGTTTTTTTACGGAAAGCGACTTTATTTTATAATATGTAATGATTTAAAAATGACTTAGCTGTATTTCTTGCCGATTCTTCTCAGACGAAATTATAGTAATTTTAATGGCTTTGATCTCCATAACTGCCCTAGGGTCTAAACTGAATTAAACAAACCCTAAGGTGAGCAAAACCGCAGGATAAAATATAATTTATAGTAAATAATATTATTTTTAGTTATCAAATGTATGAGATGTATGTCTACCTCTTAATTAGTCTAATCATAATACATTATTTATAAATGTTGTTTAAAGTTCACTATATGTTATGATCTATTCCGCCTGGGACATGCACATAATTTTTTTATCAGCTATCTGGTTTCCATAGTACAAGCTCTGCTTAGTTTGGGATCGGATGCCTTTCTATATAAATGCCTCATGTTTCTAACTTTAAACAATATTCATAAGTATTTTAACGAAACAATACTTTTCATGTCCGACCAAAAACACTATTCTATAGTTTTTATCCTTAAATATAGTAATACATACTAAAAATGCAATAACCTATGATAAATTGTATATAAATAACTGAATGAGGTATATATCTCATTGATCAAAACTTATAAGCATTAACATGTAACAAGACTAAATAGTATTGAAAACATGGTGACCGCTTACCATGAGACAGTAACCGTGGCAGATACGGGTCAGGTTCAAACCCAAACCCGTACCTCAGTATAAAAACATACGTACGGATTCACACCACTGGGTTTCGGTGAAGGAAAACATCGTGAGGAAACCTGCATGCCCGAGATGTCACTATTAAAGGCATGTGAAGTCCTCAATGCACTAGGCCCGCGTGGTGGACTATGGGCTATAACCCCTCGATGTTAGAGGAGGCTTAAGCTCCGAAGAGACGTATATGAGCTAATAATAATTGGATGCTGATAAGTAATAATGTGTTAACCCTCATATTGTTTTTGAATTTTTGTGGGTCGACACATTATTGCTTATCAGTATCCAATTACAATGCTTGTTTGTCGCCAATGAGATATATACACTTAAAATATAAATTTTGTAACTCTAGCCTACAGCAAGATATTTTTCACCATAATTTCATCTGTTATAAGAATGTTTCCGATGTAAAATTCGATTTTCTTTTACATATACTTTAGTTACAGACGAAAAAAATTGTCTAAAATGCATCGAGCATATAACCAATAGAGTAGCAATAGTGAGTCATTTGTTTAGCAACGTTTCGATGCTTTGTCACGTATAACTAACAAGCCACGCTCGAACTAAAACAGTACCCGACCAATAAGAGACCTGTGTGTACGTCTAGTGCAACACTTGACCTTGAGTCGGCCAATCAGAACACAGGGGCCGGCGCAGCATTTTGGCGTATTTTGTTTTCTAACAAAACTGTTAACAGTTCTACTCTATTGGTTACATGCTCGATGGTAAAATGTGACATTTTGTGTACTTATAATGTGGGCCTATTTATAAAAATATCTGTTAAATTGTAGTTATTTTAAAAGGGGACAATTTAATATTCAATACTTAAAATACAGTCTGATAGATTCAAAATTGGGCATTTAAAAGTACTTAATTTTTTTCAATGTTAATATTTCGGAAGCATTCGTATTTTTGCATACATGTACCTATAATACTTTGAAATGTTCCCGCGGAACAATGTATTTTACTATAATTATTATGTGTAGTTGATAAAAACACGATAACAATAATTTAACATATCAATCTATGTACTTCATACTCTGTTCATATTATTATTGTGTAAAGTGCGATGATGGTTCATTTTATTTCGGCTTTTCGCCGCTAGATGGCGTTAACATATATTTTACCTAAGAGTTTTCCCTAGGCTGGAAGATAAATTATATAATTACTAGCTGCCCCTCTTCGCCGCTAGATGGCGTTAATATATAATTTACCTACCGGTCTGCACTAGGCTGGTAGATAAATTATATATTACTAGCTGCCGCCCCGCGGTTTCACCCGCGTAGTTCCCGTTCCCGTGATCACAGGGGTATCAAAAATAGATAGCCGATTCTCAGACCTACTGAATATGCATATAAAATTTCATAAAAACAGTCAAGCCGTTTCGGAAGAGTTGATTGTTAATGCTTATCAGAACCATCATCGCACTGTCAAGTTTCCGCCAGGACTCGAGCGGCGCGCACCCATCATGTATTCAACCCCACATTGAAACAGTACAAAGTATAAAAGCGTCCAGCCTTTCTGATGCCTTACCGTTCGTAGCGTAAGTCAAATAAACTCTAATGTTTTAGAAATAATTTAGTGTTTCATTTCGAAAGTATAAATATGATGACCTTTTGAACGCCACTGTCGGGTAAACCCGACAAGAAAACGACATTTTACATAAATATATTACACTAGCTGCCTCCGCGTGATTTTACCCGCGTAGTTCCCGTTCCCGTGGGAATTCAGGGATAAAATATAGCCTATGTTACTCGGTGGTAATGTAGCTTTCTAATGAAAAAAGAATTATTAAAATCGGTACAGTACTTTTTGAGTTTATTAGTTACATACAAAAATACATATCTAACTTTATTATTAGTGTAGATAAATATAGCAAATTAAATTTTCTTTCTTTCTTTTCTTTTACATTAATCATACCTTGATGAAATCGTGGACTGACGACAGTGCAGCATCAATTTCGGCTGTGCCTATAGGAAAGGGCGAACGCGGGAACTGCAAAAGGTTTATCAGATGCTCATCTCGCTTTCATATATGTAGCGGCCACCTAGGGCTCCATGTCCTGTCATGCGGATGCTGCTGGTTCCGGTCAACCCCACACGGAAAAGATATCTATAAATCTATCCTATCTATAAATGCACAGACTTACCCTGGGATCCTCTTCAGGGGGGCTTCAGGCTGTCGCCTAATTAAGGGTTAAATAAGAGACAAGTATGTACACAAAATACTTTTATTACGCTCGTAATACCTACACACTCACAACTACTGTATACATATTTCAAAACTACATCGTTTAGCTTTCTCACATGGAAGAGTAAATATCCACGTTAAATACATAGTTATTGAGACTACAAATCTATTTTGAGATAAATGGCACTACAAAATAATAATTATTGCTTAAAACGAGTTTCACAATCAAGCGAGATTATTACTAAATATTATGCATTACTTTGTTCATTTAATAATACTGAAGCATTAAAATAATAAAAGAATGCTGCCTGTGGTCAGTCTAATTCGGTACAATTAAATTTCAGTGCCATCTAGCGATTATTAACCAAAGCTAACACCAGTTCAGCTACTTGATGACAGATGGCGCTGTTACATATTACCATAACTATACTTAAATACATTTTAAATTATGTATTTGTGACAATGGAAACCAAGGCCATGGTAAACTTATTTTATTATCTATCTATAATACGGTTTAAATATGATACAAATGCATTTTCCTGTAAGCTATTTCTCCTATTGTATTTGGCCAACTATGTAGACTTTTACTGAGCATTCAGCGCCATCTAGTATTAAAAGACAAAGTTTCAGCTAGTCAACACTAGATGGCGCTAGATAGATTATTATATTGAACACTGTATTTATCATAAAAATATTCCTATATCAAAGCACATGTTGAAAAAGGCCACAAATCATCAAATTTCACATAAAACATTGTTTATAAAAATTAAAACATGTTTAAAAAATTATTATTGCACAGTATTGCACACTACGCTCCAGTGTTGCTCGTATTAAAAATATCTATTCTAAAATACGGATGTATGTACTATACTATATTAATTTATACATACTTATTGAGATTCTAAGTTATTCACTTTTATATACAACGCATTATATCCTAAAGTATTTAAACGCTTTTATATTAGACAATTTACAAACCTACTTATTAGTTCTTGGTTGTCAAATAAATAAATATAAAAGGAATTAACGTTTGACTGCACAAATATAAACTAAAAATGTTATAAAAAAGTTGCTGCCAAAGTATACATTTCTCAGTACAAATATTTCTCTGTGTTCAAAAAATACTTGGATTAGATTAAATATTTTATAGATTGTATTATTATCAAAATTGCCTTCTTTGTCTTCTACTCAACTAGAGAAGTTTAATAAATAAATATCCCGAGACATTCACACACGACCAATCTGATTCCAAACTAAGCAGAGTTTTGTTAACCAGATAGCTAAAACTACTTCTTATTCTCTCTCTATGTCATATAAAGATACTAGTGGCTACCCGTGGTTTCAACCGCATTCTTAAGGTATCTTTAATTTCCCTGGTATAAAATGTGTTATTCCAGAACATATTCTAACTCTGTGCCAAATTTCATCGCGATCCCTTCAGCCGTTGTTGCGTGAAAGAGTAACAAACAAACATTCTTATATTTCTCATTTATAATATTAGTAGGACAGAGAAGGCAATAAATAAATTAAATAGACTATTGAGAATCTATATGTACTTACAACAAGTTTATCCATATAGTAAGCTATCGAATAGCGTTTGCACATCGTGGAGGTGCAGCCGGGGCGCGGCCTAGTTGTCGAGGGGAGGGTCCTCCTCGCAGTCGGAGCGGAAGGCGACCATGTCCGGCAGCTTGAAGTGCTGCATGTGGAATGGAGGCTCAGGACTGCTGCAGGGTCTGATTGTCTGGGAATTACAGTGGAAAAGCTTAAAATAAAGAAACAAATATCCTGGGACATTTTTCACACACGGCCAATCTGATTCCAAATCGAGCAGAGCTTGTAATATGGTAACCAGATAGCTGATATACTGCATTTTAAATGCATACTTATATAAATTTACATCCAGACACAGAACAAACAGACATATTCATGCATACAAATGATAGTCCTGGGTAGGATTTGAACCCACGAGTGGCGGCTTGAAAGTCAGGGTCACTAACCACAAAGTTAACCGGTCTGTCTTATAGTATTTTTCTTCCTGCCTAATATTAATATTGTTGAAGAAATTGTTAACAATTGTTTTAAAAAGAGTAATTGCTGAGTTTTTTGGCGGCTCTTCTCACAACAACCTTCCGAACCGAGCGTGAGAGTCGACGTTCAAGTGCCTGTAAAGGCCTATTTGAATTAATATAATCTTCTATATACTTAGTTATAATAAATCTGTAGAGAGGTCAATTCTGTACATGAAATATATTTTCAAAATAACTATCAGGGGATGATTAGTGATCGATACTGATGCCAAAAATGCAATCAGTAAAATTTTTGTTTGTCTGTATGTTCCTTATAGAAACAAAAACTACTGGACGGATTTTAAGGAATCTTGGTACAATTGTTCTTCATACTCCTGGGCAGGTTATAGTATACTTTTTATCACGCTACAATTAATAGGAGCAGAGTAGTGAAGGGAAATTTTGGGAAAACGGGAGAAGTTACTCCGTTTTTTAAGCTTCCGTCGCGTGTGCAGCTTTAATAGTTAAAGTTACATAGAAATTATGTATGACGGAAATATTCTACATAAAATTGCCTAAAAAATATCCCGCAACTGCATATGTCTATCTTTTATGGTTGACTCACAATAACACGTGTAACTCCTGATAGCTTAGCAGTTCGGAGCATTCTGATTATATTTGTTTACTCTTACGTTTATAATACTCTCACTCATCCCTAATTTAAAAAAGTTAACATTATTACCCATTCAATAAAAAAAATAATCATAGAAATCGATACAGAAATAAGCCATACTAACCTTCTACGTAAACGAAGTTGCGGGTTAAAGTTAGAGTTAGCCCAAAGAAACTATTCCACGTGAACTAAGTCGCTGGCAGAAGCTAGTATAGTAATTACTGAGTTTATTGCCAGCTCTTCTCAGTAAAAAACAACTTTCAGAACCGAGCATTAATAGTGACTATTCATAAGTGCTTGATTGAGGCCTATTTGCATAAGCACATGTTGTACCTGGGTGGTGCGCCCTCGTCGACGCCTCGGCAAGATTCCTTTCCTCGCCATGAAGAATCTGTAAAGTGAACAATTCACTATTAAAATACATTTCAAAATATAATAATTTTAAAAATTTTAAACGCTTTGTATTAATTTTAATAACATACCTAATTATAATTTTAAACGTTTTGTTTATAACTTTCGTCGTTCCGTTCGATCCATGAATGATCAACTAAATTTTTAACTTGTATTTCTCATAATAAATGAATTGTATTCTGTTTTTGGGAAATAAATGTCTTAAACCACATAATAAATTGATTTATCTTCACAAATGACACTAAACATTTTATCTTCTTAGCTCTCATTCGCACGAGAGTTTTTTTAACAGATGTTAAAATAGCGTCTAATACAACAAATGCATTCCCAAGTATATGTTCACACGACAGCGTTTTTAAAACGCGACGCTTTTTTATCGAGCTTCTTCAACTTTTTGAACGCTTTTTTAAGGTTTGTTAAAAATCTCTCGTGTGAATGAAGCTTGATATATAAAATTCTCGTGTCATATATGTGTTGGTACCGGATATCTAGTGCTGATGGGTATGTATGTGTTGCAGCGTTGCCAGAAAAAAATTTGCCAAGTCGGGATTTTGGACCTTTTTGAGTGAAAAAAGCGGGATTCTTTCGTCGAAAGCGGGACATAGTAAAATAAACGTATACCTATAATCAAAAGATTTTGAATATTTATCTTTTTATTTGAATTCAAATTAGAGCAGGCGGCCCGACCACACTTGTCTGTGCCACCCGTCCGCACTTTCTCAGTACGCTGCACGCGCAGTCGAGTTATCGCCGAAAAGCGGGATTGAGCCTGTCCCGCGCGGGACATTAAAATTTGATTTAAAAATCGGAACGTCCTGCTAAAATCGGGACGCCTGGCAACGCTGGCGTGTTGGTACCTGATGAACTGGGTATCGTCCCTTAGCTTACAACACGCATAAGTCATTTTTACCAATTTTTCAGGAGAAATCTGTTTATTTAAGGCCAACAGGCTTGCGCGCTGTTACTACTTTTAGAATTAAAGCCTCTTATTGACTGTAATCTATATCATGTGAGCGCAGGTTCGACGCGCAATGAGCAGCTCTATCCAATGGTATTAAAATGTGGAGCGGTGTTGTAAGCTAAGGGACGGTATATATGTGTCGGTACCTGATGAGATGGGTATGTGTGTGTTGGTTCCTGATGAGGTAGGTATGTATGTGTCGATACCTGATAGTGCTGATAGGTATATTGAACTGTTCGGAGACGGTCTGGAAGGTGCGTCCCCGGCTGACGCACTCGGCCGCCGCGCGCAGCACGCCCTCGCTGCGCCGCACGCGACGGTTCAGGCTCTCGGGGGCTCCTGTCGACCCCCCGCCCCCGACCGACCCCCCACTAGGCCCCAACCCCGTCCGGGGACCCACCGGCTGAGGAAAGATAGAGAATAGTCAATCAAAGTCCCTGCCGACCGCCTACCCGGCCCTCCACACGCCCGGGAACCTGCCCACTGAGGAGACAAATATGTTGGTACAAACAAAATACGAGCGCCGGTTCAGGCACTAGAGGGCCGCCCCACCCCCACCCCCCTCCGGCCCAAACCCCGCCCTAGGACCCACTGGCTGACGAGAGATAGAGAATAATCAAGTACTGGGGGCCTCTGTCACACCTAGCCCGACTGTCAACCCCCTACCCCCGGCAGGGGACCCGGGGACTAAGGAAAGAGAGAATAGTCAAGGACTCGAGAGCCGCTGTCAAACCTAGCCCCTGCCGACCCCACCATTGACCCAGGACCCGCCGAATGAAGAGAGAGAGAGAGGATATTTAAGCACTCGAGGGAGGGAGTCACTAAATTATAATGTTGTTTTTAATTTACTACTTTAATTTGCCGCCCCTTTTTTCAATTTTGCCGCTCTTCCAATAGTGCCGCCTGGGGCGGTCCGCCCCTTCCTACCCCACCGTCGACACGGGACCCGCCGAATGAAGACAATCCAATGGGACTGTCTCACATAAGAATCAAACAACCAGCTGCTTCAAAGTCAAGGTTATTGCTAGACTTTTTATATTAAATTATTATATTTTATGATAAAAAAAAATTCTAATAGGATTAATAGCTATAAGTATTAGATAAATAAAGGCTAATAAATAAATAAATAACCCGGGACTTGTTTCTCACACTGCCAAAGTTAAACATGTGCGTGTACCTAATTTCACAGGCTGATGAAAAGATTTGGTAATGTTATCTCACCAGCGGCTCCCCCAGGTGGATGACGTTGACGGCCGGCCTGAGGCAGGGCTCCAGCGACATGCTCTTGGGCCGCACCTCCACGAACGGCGCCTGCGGGGACACCCCGCCGAGATGACTTGACTGAAATGTACAATTTTTATTCACATAGATATAAATTTGGCATAGGATGTTGTATGGATCACTACATATTATAAAACAAAGTCGCTTTTTGCTGTCTGTCCCTGTCTTCTATCTTTAAAAACTACGCAACGGATTTTGATGTGGTTTTTTTTAATACATATCTAGAGTGTTTCAGTTTTCCCGGGATAGAAAGTAGCCTATGTCCTTTCTCAGGCTCGAGACTATCTGTCAACAAATTCATTTAAATCGGTTTAGTAGTTTTAACGTGTAAGCTAGACAGACAGAGATACTTTCGCATTTATAATTATGGATCAGTAAAATTTGAAATAGGTTTAGTGTTTTAGGCGTGAAAGCGTAACAGACAGACTTATCGCATTTATAATAGTAGTTCAATACTCTAAAACCTCACTTACAGCATTAACATGTTGTATAATGAAGGCGGGCGGTTCGTCCCTAGTGTCATAGGTGTGGTCGTCCGGCGGCCGGGCCCCCGGACGCTCGTCCGGTTCAGTGTCCGAGGGACTGTCGTACTGACACTGCACGTTAGCTATCGCGAAGTCCGTGCTCACAGCCTCTTCTACAGCTATCACATGCCCTTCTACAAATATTACGTGTTTTTTTAAACCTAAATATCCACATAATATAAAAAAAATCTGTTAAGACACTTCTCAGGCCAATTTTTTTTTGTAAATTTTAGTTTGACACATCAGAATTGGTATAATGTTGTCAACTTATGAAAATGTCGTGTAAAATGTCCCAGGATTTTTTTTTACTTATAAACTTAACAGAGCTTGCACTGTAACCAGATAGCTGATAAACTACTTTTAAATACGTAAGTTGGCAACACTATACAAATTCTGATGCGTCAAACTAAAATTTACTAAAAAAAATCCTTGAGAAGTGTCTTAACAGCTTTTTTTTGGACAAACAAAGAAACAATAAGCGAATTAGGTTTATTTAGCCTTTCAAGTGTGATGTCGTTATGTGATTATATGAAATATATGCATGTAAAAATCTCATATACCTAATTTTATTTAACTTATTGTTCAGTCTATAGTTTATACAGTTAATTAATCAACCTCAAATCTAATACTTACCTACTATAGCAGAGCTTGTACTGCAACCAGATAGCTGATATACTACCTACATATAAATTCATGCTTATATAGATATTTACACCCAATCACAGAACAAACAGACATGTTCATGCACACAAATATTTGCCCCTGGTGGGATTCCAACATAGGAAAAATAACATAAAACAACGGCTTAACTTCGTAAAATTTAAGTATTCAATTCCATCCTTTTCTAACTTCATACGACAAAGAGAGAAAGAACATTTATCATTTATTGTAATAAAGTTATACCTAAACGCCATCTAGTGACAAAAATAAAAACTAAATATGTAAATAAAACATTAATGCCACGACAAAAATCATTATATTTATTTATTTATATTATTATCCTTCGATATACAGTCACCCGTACAATTCTTACAATAATAATGGCGTTTTAAGAATAATTTAATTATGAATTATATATAAACTAGATAGGGGAAACAGTATAGTTATTGGCCCCTATACAGTTATTAGCCATTTCAACTTTATTGCCAAAAAACTAGCAATTTTTTAAATCAATAGTAGATTTAAAAACGAATTAAAGGTAACGCTCTTATTCTCTTTCAAAAAGTTTGAACAAAATTCTGCTAAGTTATCAGTTTCTTTTCCGATGTGTGATGTTTTGCCGGAGGACGAATATCAGGTAAGTGAGTTAAAAAAATGTTAAGACTGTGTTAATTATTTAGTGCGATATTTTGAAATGTGTATGAAGTTAGTCCGTTATTTAAACATTATAAAGTATAGTCTTTTTGTGTCTTGTAACCATACTTAAGTGCAGTAAACCTTATTTTCTTCATAACATAAAAAAAATAATATAGCCAATAGCTGTAACATTTATTTGATAAACTCATAGTAATTGGCCGCCTATGCCAATAACTGTATTTATTAAAAAAAAGTTAAAACAGCGTTTTTATTAAAGATAACGTATTTTGTTACATTGTGTAGTATTCTCTACAATTTCTACAAATTTTAAATCATTACGCACAGTAAATAGCCTAGGCCAATAACTGTATTTTTTGCAAAGCTTGCCTATAGTAAAAGTAGGCCAATTACTATATTTTTTATTATTTTAAAAATATAAAAAATAATTATTTTATACCTATCAGATATTTAAGAAAAGATAATGCCGAAGTTACTCGAATACTCAAAAGAGGTCCTTGACGAAAGAAACAGAAAAGTAAGAAAAAGAAAGGAAAAAAAAGAAAATAGGTACTCTGAAAACCAAAAAGATAAAGGCGTAAAAAAGAAGTAAAAAAATGTTAATAAAAGAATAGAAAATATCGAAAAGCTAAAGAGGAAAATATTAAGACTGAAATTAAAAACGACGGTAAACTAAGGATTTTAACCATTGCCATTAACTGTTTTTCGTTTCATGATGACTCTGATGATGATTGTGAATCTTTGGAAGATAAAAATTATGATGAAGACATGTTTTATTCGATAATAATATTTATATAAAAAAATTTTTTTCATAATAATTTGAATTTATATTTTATTTTCAGGGTGGCCAATAACAATGTAATCTCATGGCCAATAACTGCAATATTGTGGCCAATTACTGTGATTTTAGGTTTATTTTTTTTACGTTCACATTATTCTTAAAATATTTCATAAAAGTTTATGTAAGGTATCTTCCGTCGTTAATACATTAATAATGAAACATATGCCGTGAGTTTTATTTATTTTAATTAATAAATTTATTTTTTATTTCATTTTTTTTACCGAGTGGTCGCTTAACTGGCCAATAACTATACTGTTTCCCCTATTATTTCTACCAGTGTTACCAATTAATTGTAGATAGTAGAAAGTGTTTGCATTATAAAGTAAACTTAAAAATATTTCGTGACATGACGAGAATAAGTACATAAATCTATAATTACTGAGTTTATTGCCGACTCTTCTCAGTAAAAGCAACTTTTAGAACCGAGCATTAAAGTGACTGTTCATAAGTGCTTGTATCTTATTTTATATAAAGGTATTTGCTGCCGCCCCGCGGTTTTACCCGCGTAGTTCCCGTTCCCGTGATCACAGGGGTATCAAAAATAGAAAGTAGATTCTCAGACCTACTGAATATGCATATAAAATTTCATAAAAATCGGTGAAGCCCTTTCGGAGGAGTATGGTAACTAACATTGTGACACGAGAATTTTATATTTAAGATTTTGATTTTTATAAGAGCCCCAATATGTCCCTTTCTATTTCAAATGTTGAAAAGAGTTAACTGTAATGTTAGCCCTGCCTGTATTTTAATCTATACCAATAATCTAGGCTTTCTTTCTCTTCAACATATAAAATATAAAAGGGATGTACATAGATTAAAATAAGTTTAGTTGTGAACATCTGAATTGGGACCACATGTATTTATTTCTATATTTATTTTAATAATGGTCACATTCTATATTCCTTAGTAGGGCTGGTTACCCTAAATTCAGTGATAATTAATAATTATACTAGTTGTCTCCCCACGGCTTTACCCATAGTTGCCATTCCCGTAAGAATACTGGGATAAAATATATCTTATGACACTCACAATGTAGCTCTGTATTGGGGTAAGTGATATTCAGATCGGTCCAGTAGTTTGGGAGGCTATCCATAACATCCAAACAAACTTTTCCTCTTTATAATATTATAAATTATAAATAACAGTGAAGTCTGAGAATTGATAATTTTTTTTTCATGTCACAAAATACCATAGACTGAAAAGAGTCTCTAACAAACTTTTTTGATAAAAAAATGTTTAAGTAGGGTTTTAAAGGAATGATAAGAATTTCCAACTGCTTATACATAAGTTTAGTATACAATTATTTTATGTATCATATTATTATAATAGTGTAAAAATATAATTGCCACTGACCGATTATTTTATAGTTTAACCTAAATAATTATTTCACTCTAGCCTAATCGTTGACATTACTAAAATAAAATAGTTTAACAAATTAAAATCAAAATAAATAATCCTTTGGATGTAAACACTACTTTGGCCTATTTAGGAACTTAACACATACTAGTTTTGACGACTTTTAGTGGCATAGCGGCACCCGGGGCGGAGTAATAATTTGCCGCCTTTGTCGCCACAAAAATAATGATGGCGTTTTTTTTTAGAGGGAGTCACAAAATTATGATGTTGTTTTTTTACTGTAATTTACTACTTTTATTTGCCGCCCTTTTTTCCAATTTTGCCGCCCCATGCTACGCTACTGCGACTTTAGCTGCATTTTCATAAAATATAATAGGTTTGTTGCAGTCTATGTTTCTTTAATAGTGAATTAATAGTTATCTTTCACAAATAATGTAGGTATATATTATAACTTACAATAAATCGGCTTAAAATTACCTTTCCATACTTTTTGACACGCGCGATTAAGTATAATTTATTATTAAGTATAAATAATTTACGTTTATCATAAATACCCTATTAATATTATTATTAATTAGACTAGACGAATTTAAGTAAGTACATGCTTTTCCACGTTGGTTATTTTGCGAGAAACGCCGGGTAATGTAAGGCCTCATTCGCACGACTTTTTTTTATCGTACGTTAAAAAAGCGTTGAAATACTACAATTGCGTTTTTAAAACGCGACACTTTTTTATCGAGCGGTGTTGCATTTTCATCTATGGGGGTTGGTGATAGAGCATATTATGGTACTTGGAAATGCATTTGTTGTTTGAACGCTTTTTTAGCGTCCGTTAAAAAACTCTCTTTAGACTCTCGAAGTCTTGATAATCAGCACATTATTGCTCTCTCTTTATAACTACGCGATTTCGCGTGAGCTAACAGAAATGTTGCAGTTATTTATTTATATTATAAATACTTAAATTACACTTAGAATAGAATACATAAGTTATTAATTCATTGGCGCTTAGAAACTATAATTAGTGTCCCTGTAACTATAATATTCAGCCTTTAAACTGAAACTCAGAAGGAAATGGTTTGTTACTTCTAATCGGGTTGTCGGATCTAATATTGCACTTTACAGTTTCTGAATTACAATCATTGCGTAGTTTTAACACAAAGAAACATGCGAAAAAAACAATATTTTAACAGCAAACAAACTTCGTCAGACCAAAGATTATAAAACTATAGTGGTTCCCCGCGGCTTCGCCCGCGTTCCCGGGGGATCTTCAATTTTTCCGGGATAAAAAGTAGCCTATGTCCTTTCTCAGGCTCTGGATTATCTGTGTACCAAATTTCATTAAAATCGGTTCAGTAGTTTTAGCGTGAAAGCGTAACAGACAGACAGACAGAGTTACTTTCGCATTTATAATATTAAGAATGGATAATGGCGGATGGCGCCAAAGTTATAGATACCAAGTACCAACATACAGAAAAAAAATTACTAGTGCAGCATCCACAAATGTAGATTTCGTAGCAATTTTCTTTTACTAAAATAAAAACATTCATGTTTTAGTGTTAATTAAATTATTTTATGTAATTGAGAATTCAGAAACTGTAGTTTACAATTTTTATGATGCACTTTGTCGAGTCAAATTAATTATGTAAAAATTGATGAAGGTAATTGGAACCCACAAAAAACTACCAAAAAATACTTCGTAAACTTAATAAGCTACAGCAACATTAATATTACAAAATGTTGCCAGTGCTTATTTTATATAATGACTATAGTGATAAAATGTTTTTTTTTTATGGGTAGTGTAGTGATTTGAAACATATATTGTTTTTTGTATTTTAACTAGATTGTAAAAGTGGTATAAACAACGTAAATAAATAATATAATACTTTTATATACCCTAAGTTCCTAATTAGACATATTTTTGGCAAGATTAAGTACATATTATGACTAATAAGTCCCGTTTGCTAATTGAAACGCTGTCTTTTCCATACTAATATTATAAAGAGGAAAGATTTGTTTGTTTGTTTGTAATGAATAGGCTCCGAAACTACTGGACCGATTTCAAAAATTCTTTCACCTTTGGAAAGCTACATTATCCCCGAGTAACATAGGCTATATTTTATCCCTGTATTCCCACGGGAACGGGAACTACGCGGGCAAAACCGCGCGGAGGCAGCTAGTTTTTAATATTTATGTTATCGGAATTAAAATGTTAATGTAAAAATATGATGCGTTACAGAAACACAACAAATTATCAAAGAATATTTTTTGTAAATTTACCTTCCAAACGTAAAAAATCTTAGTTTATTCCTTTATTACTACACAAGTGATATTAATTTAAAACCATTTTATAAATTACTAGTGGCTCCTCGCGGTTTCACGCGCGTACCCGGGAGATCTTCCATTTTCCCGGGATAAAAAGTAGCCTATGTCCTTTCACAGGCTCTAGACTATCTGTGTACCAATTTTCATTTAAATCGGTAGTTTTAGCGTGAAAGCGAGACAGAGTTACTTTCGCATTTATAATATTAGTATATAAAAAACAGCGTTTCAACAGCTCCACCTAGCTAGCACTAGCGCTGAGTGTCCGTTGCTATTTTCACCTTCACCTGCCCATCAAACCTCTCACTCTCCGCTATAAAGTCCAACGGGTCCAGCAAAGTGGTTCTCGCGCCGCGCCTCCCCTTAGAAAATTGACTTTTGATGTCATACTTTTCCATCCAATTCCGCAAAGTTTTCCTCGGAACACCGTACTTGTTTGATGCAGCGTACACACTGTAGCCTTTCTTGACAGCGATGAGAGCATCTCTGAGATGCTGCGACGAATATTGCTTATATGATTTCTCTTGGAACACGTCCGTTTCGATATTGACGATCGCGTTGGGCCGCCGACCGACGATGCGGGGCCTCGCGTGTATGTTCAGCGGTATACCATGGTCCATGTCAATAAAGTGCCTCGTCACAATTTCCGTGGATGTCCTCACGCCTGTAACAAGCAAGGTAAAGAAACCGCCCTTTAGTTTTTAGTTAGTTAATAATAGCGGTGGCTGGCAACACTGAGCGCTTGAGGGCGTTTCTTTTCCTGGCTTCCTACAGGCGGGGTTAGGGTTGCAAGCGTTTTGTAAAAAGCGAGGAAAAGCCGCTCATGGGTTTTTTGGATAATTGTCCTTTGGACAAGGTTTTACTATAATACATGTTACGCGCTTAGTAAGAATATTTAATAATTACAAAAAAAAAATATTAAAAGACTTGTAATTATTTTTCAATACATTTTATTTATTTAACTCCTGCAATACAGCAAAAACGGTACAATAATATTACCCATAAGTAGTATAGTTTAAAAACGGGCGGACCACGTTACGAAAATTGAATTCGCCATAAAAAAAAAACAATTTTTTTAAACAGAATTAAATGTCATTGGAAATATAGATTTGTTGCATTGGAAAAGAGTACTTTATGAGATTAACCATACTTTCAGTCATGTATATTATAATTAAGTTAAAATCTTCACATATAAGAGGGCTTCTTTTTCAAACAGTTTTGATTTTCTAGATATTTTTATTCATAGTTAATTCACATCTCAGACTACATATATATCTGTATATTATCATTATGTCTAAGTCTTACAGAAAGTAAGAATAAGTATGACATTTTTCAACAAACCTAACATTCCAAAAACATGACAAGGCGACTAAAAACAACATTTATAATAATATTTTTGGTAAAACTGTGTTTTTTATACACTATTTAAGTACAACCGATTTTTCGGCGACAAGTAAAACCGCAAAACGTAAGTAATGTAATACTGCGTACAACATTCAAATTAGGATTGCTACACATTTATTCGGGGAGAATATAGAAAGACTAGTGGCTCCCCTGGGAACTTAAATTTTCCCGGGATAAAAAGTAGCCTATGTGTTATTCCAGAACATATTCTAACTCTGTGCCAAATTTCATAGCGATCCCTTCAGCCGTTGATGCGTGAAAGAGTAACAAACATAAATTTTTACATACTTTCGCATTTAAAATATTATTAGGATAAATTAAAAGTAACAAATAATTGTAGTCTTAAGTAATTTAAATACTGAATTCATCTTATTCTGGACACTTTTTTACTGGACAATTTCCACCAAATCTTTTAATACTTTTGAAAATTTTGGTTAAAAAAACAAATATAAATGATATTAAATTTCAATATTGACAACCCAAATAAATATGTAGCAACACTATAGATTATATATATAATATATTGTATATCTACACAATAGCAACTTACATACTAACATATTATGTATATTTAGTTTTATACTAGTAGGCACTTGATGGATAAACGCGAGTTTTGTTTATTTTCAATGAAAAATAAGCTATTTATTTGTTATCATAACTCGAAAACTGTAGCACAGATAAACAATAAAATTAACAGTTTTTAGAAGTAAAAATCCTTAGGACAACTCGAAAACTGTAGCAAAGATAAATAATTTACAGTTTTTAGAAGTAAAAATCCTTAGGACAACTCGAAAACAGTAGCACAGATAAATAATTTACAGTTTCTAGAATAAATATCCTTAGGACAACTCGAAAACTGTAGCACAGATGAATTTACAGTTTCTAGAAGTAAAAATCCTTAGGACAACTCGAAAATTGTAGCACAGACCAACAATTTAGTTTTATGAAGTAAAAATCCAGCTATGGTTAAAGTTTGGTCAGTTTTGACAGCATATATATATATATATGTGTGTGTGAGAGAGATAAACATATAGTGAAAAAAGAGACAGCCTCTTGTCAAAACGAGTCTAGTTCTAGAAGTCATCATTATCATCATCAGCTCATATACGTCTCCACGCTCGGAGCTCGAGCCTCCCCTAACATCGAGGGGGTGTCCATAGTCCACACGCGCGCCTAGTGCGGTGCGACTTCACATGCCTTTAATTGTGACATCTCGGGCATGCAGGTTTCCTCACGATGTTTTCCTTCACCGTTCTAGAATTGGTATAGAGTAATTGACAGTCACTGGCTGAAACTTCAAGCTCAAACTGGTGTCAGTCGATTTTCATTAAAAATGTTATCAACCATTGAAAATATACGAAACACGCTTGTGATTAAAAAAGAAACAATAACTTAAACGAATAAAACGTCAATTTGATAGGAACATAATGTAATATTTAGGCCCGATTTATTTGGAAACTAGATTGATTCATTCATATAGTCATATTTATGTTCATAGGTTATATGTTGGTTAAGCAAACGTTTTTGGATAGCTTTTTGACTTGGCTAAGTGGTTTTAAATCCTCATTGAGGTGAGAGAATATTAGGTTTATTCAAATTAGCCAAAATTGGCTAGAAGACATCCGGTACAATTGCTAAGCCCTCATTCGCACCAGAAATTTATTAACAGACTTTAAAAAAGCGTTCAAACACAACAAATGCATTCCCAAGTACCATAATATGCTCTATTTTCAACGCCCATAGTTGAAAATGCAACACCGCTCGATAAAAAAGCGTTGCGTTTGAAAAACGCTGCCGTGTGAACATATACACGGGAATGCATTTGTTGTATTTGAACGTTTTTCTACCGTCCGTTAAAAAAACTCTCGTGCGAATGAGGCATAGAAGACTATAATTTGAGAGGGAAGCCAGATATATTGGTACACAGAAAAATAAATACCAAAGACAAACTGGATCCTTTCCTGGAAGAAATAAGTGGTTGGAACAGTTGGTAGCATTGATTATATCTGTCAAATATGTTTGACAGTTTAAGTATTACCACATATTAAAATTTTAATAGCCCAAACTCCCGAAGAAAATAATTGATTAGGCTTTTCATGTATTAAATTATGAATGATGTTATATTTCATTTTTTTGTGGTAAATATTTGACTAGAAACATAGTATATCTGATCGATCACAGTTTCTTTGAAATTTTTATACCAATGTGGTGCTTAAAAGGGTTTTTTTTTCTCAAATGGAGTATTTTTGACAGATTTTTGAGTTACGGACGGTAAGCTTGGTGTTATTTTATTTTACCTTTTTATATGTTGGAAGATTACCAATGTCCCTTCCTTTAGTCTTTCCTTGTGGAGTAAATACTATGAAATAGTTATTTTGTTTTTACTGAACATAAATAGCATCATTCATAAAAACAGCTTCTGTATAAAACGACGCAAATCTAATTAAGTACATAATTGTATTTAAATACAAATAAATTAATACGTTTCTTTGAAAAACATGTAAAACTTTTAGCCGTATATTTATAATTTTGTTGGGCGGTGGTTATTTTTGTACTTAATATTTTTCCATATATAGATAAAACGTGCGAATGAGACAAGATTATACACAAGTCATGTTGGTTGGAAAGAGAAACCTATCAAATTGTATATATCTATATATATAAAACAAAGTCTCCGCCGCCTCTGTCTGTATGAACGCGATGAACACAAAAACTACTGAATAGATTTTCATACGGTTTTCACCAAATTACGGAGTAATTCATGGGGAAAGGTTTTTATGTATGAAACATCGATTTGGTAGGTGGCGCTGGTGGGCAGAACGAAGTCTGCCGGCTCCGCTAGTACAGTATATAATAATACAAAAATAACCACCATAACAATTCTAATTTAAATTTTAATGTTAAAATCTAAAAATTTCATCTTTAAGTCTTTTCATTTTTTTATATATTTGGACGTAGTCCGACAAGCACTCGTTTTTTTACTAAAGGCCAATCATTACATTATTCATTAATATTATAAATTAACTAAACGCTAATAATTTATCATTACACGAAAAATGTAAAACTAATACTTATAAATAAATAATAATAGACTTTAAAAGACAAATATTTTGTATTTTGGCAATACTGTTGGGTTAATGCGCACAGCTTTTTTATAACTGGCAACATAAAATACTTTTATATAGAAGTAATACCGAATATATCATTTAAATACAAAATATTTGATTTTTAACGAGAAATTTTCATTCTTTGGATTTCCATATTGCATGAAACAGAATATAGGAATATTGCATAAACAAAAAATAATAATTAAATAAGTACCTTATCTTTGGGGTAAATAAACATTAACTATTAAATATATTAAAAATACAAATAATTATAATAAAAATTTCGTTTTCTTTGCTTTTTCTCTTTGGCAGTTTGTTTTTATAAAAGGTTCGTATACCTATAGCCATCTTTTGAATAAATATCCATTAGTTTTAAATAAATAGTAACATTTATTGATAGACCGCTGAAATTATGATTAAAAATAAATGTGTACGTTTATCTGTCGCAAATATTTCATGAAGAGTACGAGACGTAAGTATTCAGTCATTTAAACTTATTCGTGCAAAGACATATTAATGGCTGCTCCACCTTCTGGGCCATTCTCTTCTGATGGCTTGTCAGTTTTGACAGCCTCATCTTCGCTGGACACGTTCGAATTAAAAAGGAAATGCTTGCCAAAATCCAACTCGGCTTCGTAAGCCAAGTCGGTTTCGGCCCCGCTCTTTTCCGCGTAGTTCTGATTTTCGGCCAAAGCTTGGAAGCCATCAAAGTTTTTGTATTCCTTCTGTTTCTTGCTGTTTTCAACGAACTGTTTCAGCTGTTGTGGCATTGGGAAGGAAGACTTGATGTGGCAACGTTTCATCCAGTTGCGTAGTGATTTGCGTGGCACTTTGTGGGTTTGGGCCGCTCTGGAATGTAAAAATAAAGAATTTACATACAAGCTTATATACACGTTGATTAATGGTATTATCATCATCATCATTTTCCTCGCCTTATCGTATTTAGCGTATTTAAATTAACATAATAACAAATCTTTTAGTTACATTTAAATAAACGACTTAAATAAGAGTTAGGTTCTGTGTAAAGTCCTAAAATAATAAGTATAAAAATCTATACATACCTATAAATACTTCCTCCTTTCTTAACGTCCATCAGAGCCGCCCACATCGCCTCGTTCGAGTACCTCCTGTTAGGGTTGAACTTCCCCATCATAACCCTCTCCAAATCCTTGCGCGACAGCCCTGAGGAACTAACCTCCTTTCCCTCCAAAAATTGATCTAAGTCCGACTTCAACACACTTTCAATACCGACCTCTAGATTCTTGTCTTTGAACAGCGGCGGTCTGCCCCTACGGCGTATTTGTTTCTCCCCGATTTTCGGGAAAATTTCTTTGGCGGCAACACTGGAACTGTCAGATTTCGCTTTCGGTATCAATTCAACTTCGGATTTTTGGTTTTTCATGTCGACTCTTGCCTTTTTAATTTGGCTCGCTTTCAGTAAGGACACTTCTAACTCCCCGTTTTGTTCTAACCACGACTTATAGTAGTCGTTCTCACTTTTTTCAGCGTTTTTCTGCGAATATGCGTCTTCAGGCATGTTTGTATTGAAACCATATTTGGAAAATTCATCTCTTATTTCAGTCGCGTTCATTTTTGACAATCTACTTATATACTCTGTATTGGCTTTGGCTAAGCTCTGCAGTTTGTTTTGAAAGAACAATTCGCTCTCTGGCTTCACTCTTATAAAAGGCGCTCTTCGTCCTAAAAAATATAAAATAAAAATTAGTATATTCTCTTTTCTTCCATGAACCATGAATGCGTTTTTGATAAAAATGTAATAATAAACAAAAAAAACGAAGACGAAATGTCTGTAAGATAGTCCTGTAAGCAGGACTCAAATAAACAAAAATGCAAAAACATTCATGGTTCAAAAAGCAAACTACTAAATTTCAATTTCATTAAATAAAATAACTGGCCTACCTTACAGACATTTTAAATATTATTTTTTGGGTCACAATGTCCATTCACAACATGATCTTCGCTCTATATTCTATGGTTCACACTGTCTATGGTTCGATTTTAAAACACATCCACAAATTTGTTTAAAAACGATTTATTCGCGTTATTTATTTCGTATCAAAAATAAAATGTAGATAATAAAAATAAAATGAAAAGCAAGTGACTAGAGGGAAGTCACATTGCAAACAAACATTGAAATGTTTTTTTTTTATAAAAAAAATAACAAAAAAAATATTTTTTTAAAGTATGTAAACTTACCAGAAGTCTGTCCGAGACTGCTGCCAGGTTTACCGGGTTCTTCATCCTGAAATTAAGAAAATTTCATGCTATAACATTTGTTTCTCGACAGAATCCTATTAAAATTACTTCCATCGCATGTCTTTTTTACATCAAAGAATTTGTCATCATCATCAGCTCATATACGTCTCCACGCTCGGAGCTCGAGCCTCCCCTAACATCGAGGGGGTTTAGGCCATAGTCCTGCAGGCGGGCCTAGTGCGGATTGGCGGACTTCACATGCCTCTAATCAAAGAATATGATATTAAGATATATCTTTTATAAAACATATATCCTGAAAACCATACTGAATGAAGTGAAGACTAAGTTAACATAATACGTTAGGTATAATATAAAGCAACGTTCCGAAAAGTATAAGAGTTGACGTTTCATAACCTGACCTATTTGAATGATAAATACCTATATAAAACTTTATATGTACTTAATATACTAGTTGTAGAATACCCTCTTAAATCCCTACTATTGCTACTAATATTATAAATGCTAAATTACTCTGTCTGTTACGCCTTCACGCCTAAACCACTATAACTTATTACATAAAAATCTTATGAGATTTGGTTCAAAGATATAATAGAGCTTTGGAAAGTACATAGACTACTTTTCATCCCGATAAACTGCCTGAAATATCGCCTGAGTTAGAACCTAATAAACATATGTCGACCTATCCGTAGAACAAAGTTATATGTGACTTTGAACCCAAACCACTTTTATTGTATGTTTATGTCTACAATTAGGTACTTATATTTAATAAACGGATAGTAATGTTTTAATACGCTGGTAAAACTCAATTCTCCAAACCGATTAAGAAAAAGTAAGGGTAAAATATGTGCAAATCTTTCAAATCATTCTTCTCTAAAGTAGGGATTTGGCAGATGGGACTTTGTTCTACGGATAGGTCGATTTATTTATTTTATAAACCTACCTCATTATATTCCATGTTGTCGTTGTCCAGTTCTCCATAATAAAGTCCATCCTCTTCCACTGTTTCTTCTTTAACCTCTGGCGCTCGCTCCTCTGACTTTCGCTTCTTGGTACCGTTGGTGGTCGCCGTGGTCTGGTTTGTTGTTGGTTTTGGTAGGGGGGTTGGTCCTGGTATTTATTTATTTACATTAAATATCATAAATTCTTTCTTTTTAATTCAAATAGGCCTACACAAGCTCTTATGAATAGTCACTATTAATGCTCGGTTCTGAAAGTTGTTTTTACTGAGAAGACAAACTCAGTAATTACTCTTTTACACACATAACATGAACAAGAATAACAATTAATACGTAGTTGTGTAATTAGGTATGTTTACAACACTAATATTATAAAGAAGAGATATAGAATAGGCTCTGAAAGTCATGATTCAAAACAAAAAAAAAAATTTAGTGTTAGCTCATTTATCTAGGAAGACTATACATTATATAACTTCACGGTAATACCTATAGGAGCTGATCGTCATTGCATTTAGTATGAGTGAGTATATAATATACCTTTGGAATCTGTGAGCAACCGAGCAATAGAGTCGACATATCATCCGTGCCTGTGAAGGCCTATTTGAATCAATAAATATATTTCATATGACATTTGTGTTTTTGAAGGCCTATTTGATTAAAAATGGTATCTTGGCTTCCCCATTGTCTGAGGAGGCCAAGATGAAACTATATACCCATGTGATGTAATTGTAAATGTGATAATTTATTTTGTTTTGTTTTCATAGTATTAAGAACTAACGGGGGTGACATAGTCACTGTGTGACAAAACCCCTATTATAAAAATAAAGAAAAGAAAATTATATATATTTATACTGACCATTAAGATGCGTGTCTCGTTGTGCGTTGGCGACCAGGGCCTCGCTGGCGACCGTGAAGTCCTTGCTGGAGGGCTTCGTGTCCGACGACAGGCCGGACGTGTCGCTCGAGCAGAGACCTGGCCGGACAGTATGTATATTATACTACTGTAACTGTAGATCATTCCCTGACCCCTTATTATTAGGGAATTTATACCTCCCCCTTTATTATTTCTATATTTTATTATATACTATACTTGTTCCAGCTAAATCATACATTTTTCCATTAGCATGCTGAATCAAAACAATCTGATATTAAAATATTGTGAGTATGAATTTTCTTCTAAAACCCTCCATCCCTTGTTAAATATTAAAAACACAGATAAAAAAATACTGGACACACATAAAAGTATGACCAGAAGGAAAGGTGATATGAGAGAATGTAGAGTGAATGTGGATTTGACTGGTGACCGAATGAAATGAAGGGACATGACATACAGCCGACCATAAATAGGAATAGGCAAGGAAGATGACTCTACGTGCCGACCCTGCTTAGCCATGACAAGGACAGGAAGAAGATTCTTCAATAATGCTTACCTCTGATCTGCAACGCTTCAGCAGATTTTAGTAAACTTGGCAGCTCTTCTTGAGTGACGTTCACCTCTCCTTTATACATGAAGTCGACTAACGCTTGCATTTCACTGAACCTGAGGGTAGATGAACATTTACAAGGTGAAATCTCTACTAGTTGATAGTATTTAAGATGTATTATACAATTCATCAGTTTTAGAAAACATGATTTATATTTCTCATAGATTTTTTTGGAGAATATAATATTTTGTTAAAAACATTTCATAGTAATTAATAAACTACACACATGCTTGAGTAGAATACAGAGTGAACGATTGTTTAAACTATTAAAACTGATATCTTCATCTTTATGACTTGGAACAAATAAATCATATAGGTCTTCACATACATCAACAACACTGGTTCAAAATGTAACATATAGGCCCATTTCATCACGAATTAACCATAAGTGTGAACCACCACAAAATACTATACCTAGTGTTTATTAAACTTTCGCGAACTAAATCCACGATTTATGTAAATATCAGGTCAAGTTTTCTAGTAACCACGATAAATGCAACTCGATCAAAACTTTGAGCCTAGTCAAAATACATTTTGATAATAACCTACGCGCGATTCCATATATATATGAATCAAAAATACACATAAAACAAAAGAGACCCACCTCATATCCCTCATTAAGACAATGGGGTGTTTACAAGGGTTCTGCAGCAGCAGACGCTCCAGGTAGGCGGAGCAGGCGGACAGCACTAGCTTGTGACACCGCAGCTGGCGGGACTCGCACGCCAGGGTCACGTCTGCGAACTGCTCCGTGAGGAGAAGCCGGGGAAACACCGCCTGGAAGGAAATAAATATTCTGGAACATTTCTCACACACGGCCAATCTGATTCCAATATAAGTAGAACTTGTACTGTAACTAGATTGTACGTATACTACTTTTATTTGACTGTATTATTAACGATTTTCTTATGTTCTCTTTCTTATGTATAACTATGGCTTTTTGGCTAAAATAAAGACATAATTATAACTTTTATTTATTATCATACTTATATAGATACTTATTTATATTTAGACACAGAACAAACTGACATATATATTATAGTATAATTAATACTATATATGCGATTTTAAAATGAAGACGACATTAGAAATTTTAATGTAAATCATGTACAATAGATTCATCATCATCATATCAGCCATAGGACGTCCACTGCTGAACATAGGCCTCCCCCATACAATAGATTACAGATAAATAACTAAAACAAGTCATTAATAAGAGGCCTATTTTCACAGAACATAGACATAATACGTCATTATGCCTCTCGACTGATTGCCGACATTACGGGAAATTTGTTTTAAATGGCAACACTGACACACACATAAAAAAAATGGTGCATCGAATTTAAAATGGCGTCAGGCGTCTTTGCCGCGTAATATCATGCTTTGAGAACATTTGGTGCATTTCAATTAACATTTTACATATTTCAAGGGAATTCTGCTAAATATTTATGTCCGTCCGTCCATCTGGCGGTAAACTTTACGTATTCTGGGTCATACGTAGGTACCTTTCTTACTGTATATTGGCTTAAGTTATCCAAAATAATCCCTGGTCATTTTAAAGTCACTATAATCGCTATATTTTATCCCTTTATTCCATCGGGAACGGGAACTACGCGGGTGAAACCGCGCGGAGGCTACTAGAGTCAAAAATAAAATCTAAAAAACAATATGAAAGTAATAGGTGGAAATCTGAGAAGGGTCAGAAAGAAAATCTGGTACGTAAGGGATAGTTACATAAGGCTTTATTCCCGAGGCTTCAACCCTTAAGGTATCTTACCCTCCCTGACCCGTTTCGAATTTCCACGCAGCACATAGATACATATAGGTACTAACACCAAATCGTTCTATTTAGTAGAATCATCGATATATATGTACTACGTACTAGATAGGGCGTTCCGAATACTCGCTTTGGTCAACTCAACTGAACTGCAGTCCGCACACCCGACTTTAGTGTGGCTTCGACATTCATTCAGTGCGGGTGCGCACGGAGCAGCGTTAATAACAACGATAATCCGAATCAAAGTGGACCCTGGACGAAAATAACTAGTCAGTAGTCAACTAAGTAAAATTACTTCCTGTTTAAGTGAATTAATAGGTGATAATTTCGTAATTCCAGAGTAGAAAAACAATTTATCTATTTAAATACTACGCCATTCTACAATCATATACTAAAACGTGCAGATGTTCCCTTAAAACTGGTTGTAGGTAAAAATATGTAACTGAACACAGACTTGATATGTTTTTTTAGAAAGGTTTTAATTTGATTAATTGTTAATGAGTTTTTAATTAGTAGTGATAGTTTGATATTTTGAATAATTGTTTTATGTTAATTCAAGCCCTGGCCCGTACCTCTGAGTACTCAATTTAAGCCATGTGAAGTCCGCCAATCCGCACTAGGCCCCCCTAATATTAATATAATACATTTTGAAATCGAGTTTTATTCTAATGAAGTTTAGTAGGTAAAAAAGATGTGTCACATCTGCGGTGTGAACTCTATAGGGACGACATCTTAGTGTAGTTAACTGAACGAAACGCGTAAGCGCCATGAAATTTGCGGCGCTTACGACGTTTTGGTCGCGAGAAAACTATACTCTAAGCAATCTAGCGCTGTATCTTTTAAAATAGTTTGGTTAGTTGACACAGCTTTATACAGCGCTGCAGCGAACTTTAGTTCTAACTCTTACCAGTTTTTAAACAAATGTTTTACATGAACGTTCTTGTCTATCGGTAGAATATACGTCGATGAGTAGAATACTAAAAATCTATACTAATATTATAAAGAGGAAAGATTTGTTTGTTTGTTTGTAACGAATAGGCTCCGAAACTACTGGACCGATTTCAAAAATTCTTTCACATTTGGAAAGCTACATTATCCCCGAGTAACATAGGCTATATTTTATCCCTGTATTCCCACGGGAACGGGAACTGCGCGGGTAAAACCGCGCGGAGGCAGCTAGTCTATTATATTTTTCAAAGTATCTTCCGTCTCAAGATCCCGATTCCCGGCGGACCTAAAATTTTCCCGGGATAAAAACTAGCCTGTGTGCTATTTCAGAATATATTCTAAATCTGTACCAAATTTCTTCCCGATCCCTTCAGCCGTTGTTGCGTGAAAGAGTAACAAATCAAGATCGCTTTTAGCGATAAGACCGCCCATTGTACTATGCACGTAAATATGTATTACTATTATGTTTTTGCATATTTTTATGTAACTTGTGGTGTACAATAAAGAATAAATAAATAAACATACATACAAACTTTCGCATTTATAATATTAGTAGGGTATACTGCCTACGCGCGGTTTCACCTGCGTAAGTTCCCGTAGAAGTACGAGGATAAAATATAGCCTATGTGACTCCCTGATAATGTAGCTTTCCATTGGTGAAAGAATTATTCAGATCAGTGTAGCAATTTTAAAGTCTTTACATACAAAAATACAAATCTTTCCTCTTTATATATAATAGTGGCTCCGCGCGGTTTTACCTGTGTTCCCGAGAGATCTCCAGTTTTACGGGGATAAAAATTAGCCAATGTGTTAATCCAGATTATAAACTAAATGTGTTCCAAATTTCATCCAAATCCGTTCGGTAGTTTTTGCGTGAAAGAGTACCAAACATCCATAGTCACAATCTTACATTCAATCTAT
The DNA here is from genome assembly GCA_905147785.2 of Thyatira batis. Taxonomy (NCBI): domain Eukaryota; kingdom Metazoa; phylum Arthropoda; class Insecta; order Lepidoptera; family Drepanidae; genus Thyatira; species Thyatira batis. The sequence goes on from LR990513.1 coordinate 322,850, forward strand.
ACAAATATTATAAAGAGGAAAGATTTGTTTGTTTGAAACGAATAGGCTCCGAAACTACCGGACCGATCTGCACAATTCTTTCACTAATAGAGAGCTACGTTATTCATAAATAACATAGGCTATATTTCATCGCCGTATTCCTACGGGAACGGGAACTACGCGGGTAAAACCGCGGAGCAGCAGCTAATGTATATAAATATATAGGAGTACTTGTATTTACCTGTAAATTCGTGTGATACGAGTTCCATCGCACGCAAAACTGTTGCGGTTGTAGCGCCATCTTGCGTCCCAAGTGAGAAACTTCCACAGATAAATTATCTTCTAAATGACATATTAAATACTATTTATAAATCTTTGGCCGATTTAGTCACTTCTTTATATAGATTGCACACTAAATTATTGTAAAAAATTGCACAGTTTTTTTATCTTTTTTCATTCAAAAAAGTTCACCAAAAAATGTTAACTTTATATTATCACAGCTCTAAATCCACTATTTTTATGTAAGTATAAAATATTTTAATTTATTTTTAATTTAAGTACAAATCAATACTTTTTTTTTTATAAGTAGAAACTTTTTAGACTAGACTGTATATGATTTTTTTTCTTATATTCGAATACTGGAACATTTTAGTCTGTTTACCTGAAAAGAAAAAATGTCGAATTAGAATATGTCCGGGGAATAAATTTATGATATGCCCGGGAATGATAGTGAAACCGTGGGGCGGAAACTAGTATTATATAAAGCTAAATAAAAATACATAGGAATTATTGTTTTGACAACAAAATAACAGCTATTTAGTTAAAACAATAAATACATTGGGACATACTTTAAACGATCAATCTGATTCCAAACTAAGCAGAATTGTACTGTAACCAGATAGCTGATATACTACATAATAATATACATCTTTTAAATATCAATAATTTTCAATGAAATTCTTAACAAATAGACATGTTAATGCAACCAAATGCTTGTCTCGGATGGCATGAAAGACGAGGTCTTTATCCATCCAGCCAACTGACTAGTCGATCGATGGGCGAAAGATTTACATGAAATAATAGACAATAGTAAATTTCTTTTACTATTTAATGCTGAGCTGAAATTAAAATACTAAAAAGACTCGTAAATTACTCTCATACTCAGTCAAATAGACAGAGAGACGTACCTACCATTGAAGTTTCGTTGCGTATAGAATACTAGCGACCCGCCCCAGCTTCGCACGGGTCCAATGCTAATACATCACATTAGAAATCTCCAAAATTTACAGTGTTTCTCTAACATATTATGTATGTAACCTTCCTCTTGAATCACTATCTATTAAAAAAACCGTATCAAAATCCGTTGCATAGTTTTAAAGATTTAAGAAGACATAGGGACAGACAGCGGAAAGCGACTTTGTTTTATAACATGTAGTGAAACGCGTGTGCGAGTGAGACAGCATCACATTAGCTCCCCTCGAAACAAAAGTTGACAAACAAAAACTTAGCAAGGAATATCAAAATCAATACTTCATTCGTATGTTATTTTTATTAGAACATAGTTTATATATTTAAGTGAATATATAAACTATGAATATCGCGGCCGGTAAGTGGATGGGTGTGCAAGTAGGTAGCTATGGTTTCTTTAGTATACGTTCGTAAGATCAGGATTTAAATAAGCCATTTGCAAAAAAAATACACATAAATATTGTAGGTATATTTAACGTAGGAACGATTTTTTTGTGTGTGATGTTTTTTTGTACGGAAACCTACGCTTTCTAAACTGAAAACATGAGAAAAGGCTAATAATAAACAAAAATAGGTATATTTCTATACTAATATTATAAAGAGGAAAGATTTGTTTGTTTGTAATGAATAGGCTCCGAAACTACTGGACCGATTTCAAAAATTCCTTCACCTTTGGAAAGCTACATTATCCCCGAGTAATATAGGCTATATTTTATCCCTATATTCCCACGGGAACGGGAACTACGCGGGTAAAACCGCGCGGAGGCAGCTAGTATATTATATGCCTACGTCACATTTTCTAGACGATTAAAAAGGCAAACTCCAAAAGAACTAAGCCAAATAAGACTAAGTCTATGCCTACTTATATCGTTAAAAAAAACACGTACCAAGTACAGAACAATAATATCTACAATAATAACAATAATAGCTACTTAAATAACGCGGCCTCAAAACGTTTCCAAATATAACCGCGAGTCGCCAGGTGGCGCTGTACAGACCCCCGCGCGGACTATTTCGGTATCGCCCCTAGGGTCAACGCCCGCGGCCCCACCAGACCTTAGGGTTGCCATGTCTGGGGGAAATTTCGAGCATAATTAATTAATTATTTATTCAGTAATTTCGGTGAATTTTTAATACATGCAAGCTTATATAGTTTTTGTAGTAAATTAATCTTACGTTATATTGTATCATGTAAATCCTATAGATTATAGACGTAATTTTTTTAATAAATTAAAGGAGATTTATTAATTCAAATAGGCCTTCACAGGCACTTATAAAACGTCGACTCTAACGCTCGGTTCGGAAGGTTGCTTTTGCTGAGTCGCCAATAAACTCAATAATAAAAAAGCTTAGTACATTCAAATAAGATGTTATATAATTATCTATTAGAGAATGACGTTTCCCGAGCGCCCGCCCGACAGCCCTAAAAGACCCCAGAATAGAGAGTGCTTTTTTTGCTTATCTTTTGGAAAGATACACCACACCGCTCCCTTTTCGATCCGAACTGTCTCTTTTGGGGACCCAATCGATGTATCGCGCTAAAAATAACTGCGTCTGGAGTTTTGGCTTGCAGCATTTTATGCTCCTTTGTTTAAATACCAAATAAGATTTTTAAACATGGTCTTTATATGCCCCATATCATTTTGAGGATTTTGCAATTGGATTTTACTAAAGGATGCAACTTTGCTACGTCAATTTTTACTATAACCAAAAGCGTTATGATTAATTTAATACGTTTCTTTTTCTTTATTATTAATTTAGCGTACTTACTATTCATAAGAAGGCGTAGAGTAGATAATATAACATCGAATGTAAAACATGGGAGTAAATTGAAAACTACTTGCCTGATTCGATTTTCATTTTTTAACAGAAAAGTAATTAGACTGAAATGAGTTTTCATTTATGTTCTTAAAGGAATTAAAACAGTTCTTATATGCGCTAACAAAGACACAGAAAACCATCACATACAAATAATAATAATGTCATTATTACAGCCAAAAAAGCCATAGTTATACAAACATATTTGTAAGAGTATAAAGTAAAAAAACTAAAGTAGAATCTCAGAAGCTTAAAATGAGTTCAGGCTTGGAAGTAAATTCCTCTAAAGAGAGTATTTTAAGGACCTTAAAATACTTTCGAGTGATAAAAGTATGAGAAAATCACAATGAAAATTGATTTCAAAAGGTTTATAAGCAGGTACACTCATATTATAGGACACAATTTCATTATTGAAAGAAACGTCTATTTGTGACACGTACGTGAATGTTTCTGAGTGTAAAATCTATTGGTAAAACAAATAAATAAAGAAACACTACTAATAGTCAAGAATAAACAAATTAACCAGCCTTGTCGCTAAAGCTAATTCTCCAAGCTAACCTAGCAATAGAACAACTTCAAAAAGCCAGAGGTAAAGTAGGTACAAAGAGTTTATGGGCAGTATCATGCGAAAAAAGGCACATACCCCAAAAGTCCTTCGACCACGTTGCGCGATAATTGAATGATAAAATTTATCTACATCTAAATTCATGTTTAGTTTTCCTTACAGCTGTGAGCCGTGTAATAAATAACAACAAACGTACACTACGTTTATCTAGATGACATCATTGGTTTTGCAATCAACATCACAGGAGCACCATTTTTGTGTGTTACTTTTTGATAATTGTCTTCTTGGATTAAACACTAGTCTAAAAGACAGGTAGATAAAATTACATGATAGTATTGGATAACGTAATCATAGAAACGTACGTATCATATCCAAAAGACTGTAAGAGTAGGGTTTTACATGAAACAGTTCAATATTTGATATATTCTGGCAAATGGAATGGACTGAAGATTTTTAAGGCTGTATATTTCAGAACATAGGGTACTCTTGAAGTCTTTAAGCTAACTCCTACTAATATTATAAATGCGAAAGTCTCTCTTTATCTACGCCTAAATCATAGCACCGGTTTTTTATGATATTTGGAACAGAGATTGACTAGAGCTTGGGAAAGGACATTGACTACCTTTTTAGGAAAGTTGAAGGTTAACCGAGAACATGGGTGAACCGCAGGGACCACTAGTAGTAGGTACAATATATTTAACCATTAAGTCTATTTGTTAGTTCAATATAAAAAATGTCGTCAAATCACATAAAGATCGACGAATTATCTCTGTTATCAAAAACTTACATTACTGCACGTGTTTTCAATGTCTAAGATATGATGCAGTCTAAAACTGCAATACAAAAGAAGTGTTTTATAGTCAGGACATCGGAAATGTCAGCAATGCGGTAGGTAAGGAAAACACGAACATCCAGGAATAAGGCAAATCGATGTTAGAAAAATCATCTACTTGAATATTGTCCTTTGATGTCATCTATTCAATATATTCCATTTAAAAGAGATGCAGTAGATTTTACTAACTACATCTCAAATTGTGAATGCTAAGAAATAGTATTTTAATTCATTCGAATACGCCTTCTTAAGCAACTATGAAACGTCGACTCTAATACTCGGTTCGGAGTCTTGCTATTGATGTAAAAATTATAAAAAGCACGTCAAATACAATATAGGTAAAATTGCTGTAGGTACTAAAGCCTAAAAGGAGGACCTCTATTATTTTTGACAAATCTTGAAGATTGGTAACCTCAGAAACCAAGGTACTGCGTAAAAATCTAAATGCTGAATCTGTTTTAAATCAAACTCTAGGTAATCAGTGATTACTTTATGAATACGGATCTGATGATCGTACGTCGATGTTTCATTGGTCGTGGGCCGGTAACTCTACTGTTTAGCGTCAACTGATTACAATGTATGCTTGTAGATAGAGCAATGTGGTTTCCGGACTGAGGTAAGGTCCAATTTGAACTGAATTACATCAAAACATTTAACTGGTCTCATATTTGAAGTTTGAAGGTTTAATTTTATTCATGGTATGCTCATGTTGTAAAATTTCATTTCTCGAAAGTTATTTGGTTAGAAAAGAAAAAAATACAAGCAGAAATATACCCCTGAAGTAAATGAATTCAGTAACAACCTTCAAAGGTAAACAGAAATCTGTAAATGCTAAAGTAATTTGAAAAATGCTAATGCATGCAGAAGTTGGTGAATATTTTGCATATTTTTGTTAGTGACAAGCACAATGTTTAAAAATACGATTCGCAGAAATTGTTATTTGGGTCCAACAAGCTTGCGCTGCCGTATTGAGGAAATATTATTTAAATAGGTATCTATATTTTGTGTCCTAATCATGCAATCGCAGTTTTACATTGAAAATCATTTTACATAACTAACGTAGAGACATATTTTCAAGTACTCACTCACATAGAATAGTAAATAAAGACAAATATTGCGTTCTCTAAAAATTGCCCAAATACCTCAAGCACGTATCAAGTGGGAACGGCTGAACAAAATAATCTTATCAGATTTTTTACACGGAGTCAACATGAGGTATGGCCATATGACCGATAAAGGTAAGCCATTTACACATCAAATAGAGCGAAATAACAAATGGTTGTACATAACTCACCGAAAAATATCCATGATTTATCAATTTATAAATGAGACACAAGTCCTTGGCAGTTCCCTTGTGCGCTACACACTACAGTGATGGTTAGGATAAAGTCAAACATTTGGTTGATCCCAAAATAGTCCAACGCAGGCCCCACTAAAGTTATAAACATTCGTACTTGAGCCGAACTGACTCAAACATGCACAACGTTAAAAAAAATCAATATTTAAACAATTACGCGAGCCTATGATTAGATGACGATTAAAAAAATCTCAAAACGCAATACACTAGGGCGAAATGGTCGACGATCATGTGCTGAAAAATGTGAGTTTTCACGAACAACCATCGGACTCGAAAACTACTAAAATAGACTTATACTCACGGTTACAGTGGAGCCAACGATCCTACATCACGTATGCAATTAGCGCTGTCTCATATTTTTTTTAACGATGAAAAATCAATAATTTTTAAGAGCACACTCAAATTGTTCATATTTTTCCGTCGGGGCTCCGCTTTCCGGCCGCGGTCTCGCTTGCGAACACTTAAAAATGAAAAACCCATTGCGAGAAAACTGTGGTGCAGACAGAGACGGATATACATAGCCGATTGTAAATAATGACAGGAGGGAATCATAACAAAACGAGCGAGATAGTGGATGTACTTCACGCGAAGTGTTAACAAAAACAAATTGCATTACGTAATTACGTTAATAGTAATATAATGTAACAAGCTTACCAGTTTTGACGAATATAGTTGCGTCGCGACGGTGAATTTAAACACATTACACGCATTTAAAACATCGCGAATGCATTTTGATGCGAGCAATCACCCGTCACGCGGACGCCATTTGCAAAAGCATGCATCCGACACTCTTTGCATCCGACTCTGCTTTTTTCTAATCGGTAATATATTATCATAATTGCCATTGTATTTAAAATTATTACTTTTTACAAAGTCACTATACATTATGATAAAAGTTTATTGCTATTTTAAATTATATTTTATGAGCATTTCATAATTTTAAATGGTGTTAGTAAATTAAAAAGTTTGATTTGGATTTTGTTATCTGGCAACATTTTTGTTCATTGTCAAGTGAAACAAAATGGCGCTCAGCGGCAAAATTCAAATTTACGATATTTTTTCCACCACGTTTAAAATTTAGTCTCATTAAAATGATTATTTCTTATTTTTCTCTATTTAACAACATGAAAATCGCGTTTCTTAGTTTACGTCTACGAAATATACGAATACGTGATGCATTATTTTCATTCATGTAACATTTTATTTTTCTTTTGTATTGAATGCGTATCACGGTAAAATTACATACATATTTAACCTTTCTCGCGAGATTGTGCACTGTATTTAGGTTACTGTATTCTAAGATTGGAGTAAGGGTTTCTTATAACTTAAGTGCGAATGGTTCAGGAAAGGTCAGGGCTGTAGCTAGTCGAATTTGAATGTCGTTTTTTTTTTAGAGGGAGTCACAATTTGATCGTAGTTTTTGGTTTTTTAAGGTAGGGCATTGCCTCACAATGCCTCCCCCTAGCTACGGCCGAGGGAAAGGTCCGGCTAAGTTATTTTCTGCGATAGATTACAAATACTAGAATTGAACGAAAAATCTTGCGTTAAATTGTTAACTGTATGGTTCGATTCACAATCTATATATAGCTAACAATATTACGAAATCTCTACAAATCATGAATTTAGTTTTTAAAAAACAGCCTGGGCTGCAGCCTAAAAGCTCTTATATAGATCAACCCATCAGGAACGGGAACTCAGGACTGTAGGCGGAGGAGGGGGGGGAGGCGGCGACAGTACGATCGCCGTCACCTCCCCCCCTAGGCGGTGGTGACCAGCGGGAGAAAGGGCGCGGGGGCGCCCACTCCCGCATTGCACGGTGCACCACCGTAGCGGGAGGGAATGGCCGAGCACTCGCGGTCATTCCCAGATCCCCCTCCCAGAACGGGAGGGGGACGAGAAGGGCTCGCCGAAAGGGCGGGCGGTCGCCGGGGGGGACTGGACGCAAGGGCTGTGCCAGATTCCCAGTCCCCCCCCCACAAAGGCGAGGAAGGAGTGCCGCTGGGTCGTTTAGTGGGTATACCGGTTGACTAGCAACCGGGGAGTCCCACATAACCCTCCCTGTCCCCCGACGGGGAGGGTATGCGTAACGCATTTTTCCCAGCGATAAAAAAAAAAAAAAAAAAAAAAAAAAAGGACTGTAGAGTCGATTTTGAGGTAGGCAGGGCAAAAAATATTATAATTTTTTTATACCACAAAGGTGACAAACAGGCATACAGTCCGCCTGATGGGAAGCGGTCACCGTAGCCTATGGACGCTTGCAACACTAGGGGCGTTACTCACGCGTTGCCGACCCTGTAAAAATCTCTTCACTCCCTTCTTGAAGAACCCCATACTGTACTCCATTGGGAATACCATGGCGGGGAGCTCTGCCCTCGGAGCACGGGCTCCTAAATCAAGCATGTTTGATATATGAGTATCAATGAATGAATTCTATAGACAGACAATTTATCTCAGTTTTTGGTATTTTTAAAGAAGGGCATTGTGATTCTAAGGTAGGGGATTGGTCCATAATGCTCCCCGGCGGGCGGGCGGAAGTTAGTAGGTATATTATAAAAGTTTGGATTTTAAATTTTAGGTACATATAAATACTTACCATCCGATATATATAGGTGTAAAATAAAACAGGTGCATTTTTTTTTGTATTTTTCACTTTATTAATTTATTTTACTTACTTTACAAACTTCTTGAAATTTACCACATTGAAATTGATACAAATATTTTATTCTAAGTATAATCTGTATGCCTTTTCTTTTATTTATAGATCCAAAACTTATATATTTTTTATACATGTAAAAACGTATTATATAGTATTTTGTCTAGTATATGTTGTGAAACAATCCTGACTTAAATTATTTGTTACAGCTAGTTGTCCAGTGCTCTGTGAACATAAAAAACAATATTATTTATTATGTGATGTTCCTAAAACCTGTAGACTAACTCTGAATCCCTGAGGTATGGACCAGGGATTTGAACTTGCTCCTTCATAATCGTGAGTCAGTGCGTTCCCATCTGAGCCATCACAGCTTAACTGAGCCACCAAGGCCTATTCGTTACAAACAAACAAATCTTTCCTCTTTATCTACACTATATCTATACTAATATTATAAAGAGGCAAGATTTGTATTTTTGTATGTAACAAATAACTCAAAAAGTACTGGACCGATTTTAATAATTCTTTCGCCATTCGGAAAGCTACATTATCCACGAGTAACATAGGCTATATTTTATCCCTGTATTTCCACGGGAACGGGAACTACGCGGGTAAAACCGTGCGGAGGCAGCTAGCAATATTATATAGATACTTCTGACAGCCCGGTTGGCTTTGTGGTTAGTGACCCTGACTCTCAAGCCGCGGGTCGTGGGTTCGAATCCCACCCAGGACAAACATTTGTATGCATGAATATGTCTGTTTGTCCTGTGTCTGGATGTAAATATCTATATAAGTATGTATATAAAAGTAGTATATGTAGTATATCAGCTATCTGGTTACCATAACACAAGCTCACTTTGAAGCTTACTTTAGAACCAGATTGGCCGTGTGTGAAAAATGTCCCAGGATATTTTATAAGAGAACATTATAGATTGATACCTGTTAGTGCGTGTTAAGCGGTGAGTAGATCCGGCGCGTTGGTAGCGAGCAGGTGTTCCGCCGCGGCCACCGCGCTGGCCCACTGGCCCAGCCGCGCCGCCAGGGCTCCGGCGCCGGCCGCTTGTAGGGCTCGCGGACGGACCCACGCTATATGCGCTACTGAGGACACCTGGAACAAGGATATTTACTTTTTATACCACAAGGGTGACAAACAGGCATACGGTCCCACCTGATGGGAAGCGGTTACCGTAGCCTATGGACGCTTGCAACAACAGAGGCGTCACTCACGCGTTGCCGACCCTATAAAAAAGGGAGCAACTATAGAGGCAGTGAAAGGGACAAAGCGCAATGCACTTCTCGTCGAAGGGCCAAACAGGTATCACTCCTGCACACCCCTACGACGCTACTCCATCCCTGGTCCCCCCACTGCCGCTACAGGGTCTCCTCATGGAGCTCTGGCTACCTTACTCACCGCAGGAACACAACACTACATGTAGTGTTATTTGGCTGCGGTCTTCTGTAAGGTGGAGGTACTACCCCAGTCGGGCAGCTCCAATTTCGAACGGACGAATCCGTTGCGCCCTACCTCCTTATAAAACAATATACAGTGATATCTAAACAATGGTCGCAATGACAGCCCGGTTGGCTTTGTGGTTAGTGACCCTGACTTTCAAGCCGCGGGTCGTGTCGAATCCCACCCAGGACAAACATTTGTATGCATGCATATGTCTGTTTGTTCTGTCTGGATGTAAATATCAATATAAGTATGTATTCAAAAATAGTATATGTAGTATATCAGCTATCTGGTTACCATAACACAAGCTCACTTTGATGCTTAAATTGGAATCAGATTGGCCGTGTGGGAAAATTGTCCCCGGATATTTATTTATTTAAAACTTAGCTAAGTCAGTTTAGCCGTTCTTGAGTTATACATATAGTGTAACTAACGACTTTCTTTTATATATATATTGATCTAGTTGTGGTATGAGGGTGTACCTGATCAATATGTCCCTTGATGAGGTTATCAGCCAGCGCCTTCATGACGAGGAGTTCCACTTCATCGAGGGGAACGCGCGCCTCGCGGGAGATCTCCGCGAAAGTCAGTTTCCGTTGGGCTGTCGTACGGTTGAAAGCCATCTGGAAAACATTAAAATGAAAAATTAAAATCATGTAATTTATCGTTAATTAAATCTAATATTATCTACACAAATGTCATAAAGGGGTGTGTACGTTTGTAATAAATAAGCTCAAAAATAAGCTCCGGGTCCTAAAATCCAAAAAGCTACATTATTAGCGAGTAACATAAGCTATATTTTATCTATCCATTCCCACTGTAGTGCGAATAGTATAATTAAATTTAGGCTATAGTCCACCAGGTGAACTTATTGCTATGGCGAAAGAAGCATGCCTTGGCATGCTGATTTCTCTCAATGTGGTTAGAATCCGCACTTATGTTTTTATTAAACACAGTGCTACAGGCCAAGGGTTTGACCCTGGACCCTTATGCTACCCCCACTCACTTTATGAACAAGTGGGTGGTGTGGTATTCGCACCTCCACAAGATATTAAGAACAGTGACCTGTGTGGTGGACATAATAATATCTCCATAGACACAGGCCACCACACACCATGTCAACAGTGGGTGGTGTGGTGTGGTGGTGGTACATACCTCCATGAGACACAGTATGGCGATCTTGTGGCGCAGCTGGTCCCCGGCGCCGCGCAGCTGGGGCAGGTGGTGGTGTGGTGTGGTGTGGTGGTGGTACATACCTCCATGAGACACAGTATGGCGATCTTGTGGCGCAGCTGGTCCCCGGCGCCGCGCAGCTGGGGCAGGTGGTGGTGTGGTGTGGTGTGGTGGTGGTACATACCTCCATGAGACACAGTATGGCGATCTTGTGGCGCAGCTGGTCCCCGGCGCCGCGCAGCTGGGGCAGGTGGTGGTGTGGTGTGGTGTGGTGGTGGTACATACCTCCATGAGACACAGTATGGCGATCTTGTGGCGCAGCTGGTCCCCGGCGCCGCGCAGCTGGGGCAGGTGGTGGTGTGGTGTGGTGTGGTGGTGGTACATACCTCCATGAGACACAGTATGGCGATCTTGTGGCGCAGCTGGTCCCCGGCGCCGCGCAGCTGGGGCAGGTGGTGGTGTGGTGTGGTGTGGTGGTGGTACATACCTCCATGAGACACAGTATGGCGATCTTGTGGCGCAGCTGGTCCCCGGCGCCGCGCAGCTGGGGCAGGTGGTGGTGTGGTGTGGTGTGGTGGTGGTACATACCTCCATGAGACACAGTATGGCGATCTTGTGGCGCAGCTGGTCCCCGGCGCCGCGCAGCTGGGGCAGGTGGTGGTGTGGTGTGGTGTGGTGGTGGTACATACCTCCATGAGACACAGTATGGCGATCTTGTGGCGCAGCTGGTCCCCGGCGCCGCGCAGCTGGGGCAGGTGGTGGTGTGGTGTGGTGTGGTGGTGGTACATACCTCCATGAGACACAGTATGGCGATCTTGTGGCGCAGCTGGTCCCCGGCGCCGCGCAGCTGGGGCAGGTGGTGGTGTGGTGTGGTGTGGTGGTGGTACATACCTCCATGAGACACAGTATGGCGATCTTGTGGCGCAGCTGGTCCCCGGCGCCGCGCAGCTGGGGCAGGTGGTGGTGTGGTGTGGTGTGGTGGTGGTACATACCTCCATGAGACACAGTATGGCGATCTTGTGGCGCAGCTGGTCCCCGGCGCCGCGCAGCTGGGGCAGGTGGTGGTGTGGTGTGGTGTGGTGGTGGTACATACCTCCATGAGACACAGTATGGCGATCTTGTGGCGCAGCTGGTCCCCGGCGCCGCGCAGCTGGGGCAGGTGGTGGTGTGGTGTGGTGTGGTGGTGGTACATACCTCCATGAGACACAGTATGGCGATCTTGTGGCGCAGCTGGTCCCCGGCGCCGCGCAGCTGGGGCAGGTGGTGGTGTGGTGTGGTGTGGTGGTGGTACATACCTCCATGAGACACAGTATGGCGATCTTGTGGCGCAGCTGGTCCCCGGCGCCGCGCAGCTGGGGCAGGTGGTGGTGTGGTGTGGTGGTGGTACATACCTCCATGAGACACAGTATGGCGATCTTGTGGCGCAGCTGGTCCCCGGCGCCGCGCAGCTGGGGCAGGTGGTGGTGTGGTGTGGTGTGGTGGTGGTACATACCTCCATGAGACACAGTATGGCGATCTTGTGGCGCAGCTGGTCCCCGGCGCCGCGCAGCTGGGGCAGGTGGTGGTGTGGTGTGGTGTGGTGGTGGTACATACCTCCATGAGACACAGTATGGCGATCTTGTGGCGCAGCTGGTCCCCGGCGCCGCGCAGCTGGGGCAGGTGGTGGTGTGGTGTGGTGTGGTGGTGGTACATACCTCCATGAGACACAGTATGGCGATCTTGTGGCGCAGCTGGTCCCCGGCGCCGCGCAGCTGGGGCAGGTGGTGGTGTGGTGTGGTGTGGTGGTGGTACATACCTCCATGAGACACAGTATGGCGATCTTGTGGCGCAGCTGGTCCCCGGCGCCGCGCAGCTGGGGCAGGTGGTGGTGTGGTGTGGTGTGGTGGTGGTACATACCTCCATGAGACACAGTATGGCGATCTTGTGGCGCAGCTGGTCCCCGGCGCCGCGCAGCTGGGGCAGGTGGTGGTGTGGTGTGGTGTGGTGGTGGTACATACCTCCATGAGACACAGTATGGCGATCTTGTGGCGCAGCTGGTCCCCGGCGCCGCGCAGCTGGGGCAGGTGGTGGTGTGGTGTGGTGTGGTGGTGGTACATACCTCCATGAGACACAGTATGGCGATCTTGTGGCGCAGCTGGTCCCCGGCGCCGCGCAGCTGGGGCAGGTGGTGGTGTGGTGTGGTGTGGTGGTGGTACATACCTCCATGAGACACAGTATGGCGATCTTGTGGCGCAGCTGGTCCCCGGCGCCGCGCAGCTGGGGCAGGTGGTGGTGTGGTGTGGTGTGGTGGTGGTACATACCTCCATGAGACACAGTATGGCGATCTTGTGGCGCAGCTGGTCCCCGGCGCCGCGCAGCTGGGGCAGGTGGTGGTGTGGTGTGGTGTGGTGGTGGTACATACCTCCATGAGACACAGTATGGCGATCTTGTGGCGCAGCTGGTCCCCGGCGCCGCGCAGCTGGGGCAGGTGGTGGTGTGGTGTGGTGTGGTGGTGGTACATACCTCCATGAGACACAGTATGGCGATCTTGTGGCGCAGCTGGTCCCCGGCGCCGCGCAGCTGGGGCAGGTGGTGGTGTGGTGTGGTGTGGTGGTGGTACATACCTCCATGAGACACAGTATGGCGATCTTGTGGCGCAGCTGGTCCCCGGCGCCGCGCAGCTGGGGCAGGTGGTGGTGTGGTGTGGTGTGGTGGTGGTACATACCTCCATGAGACACAGTATGGCGATCTTGTGGCGCAGCTGGTCCCCGGCGCCGCGCAGCTGGGGCAGGTGGTGGTGTGGTGTGGTGTGGTGGTGGTACATACCTCCATGAGACACAGTATGGCGATCTTGTGGCGCAGCTGGTCCCCGGCGCCGCGCAGCTGGGGCAGGTGGTGGTGTGGTGTGGTGTGGTGGTACATACCTCCATGAGACACAGTATGGCGATCTTGTGGCGCAGCTGGTCCCCGGCGCCGCGCAGCTGGGGCAGGTGGTGGTGTGGTGTGGTGTGGTGGTGGTACATACCTCCATGAGACACAGTATGGCGATCTTGTGGCGCAGCTGGTCCCCGGCGCCGCGCAGCTGGGGCAGGTGGTGGTGTGGTGTGGTGTGGTGGTGGTACATACCTCCATGAGACACAGTATGGCGATCTTGTGGCGCAGCTGGTCCCCGGCGCCGCGCAGCTGGGGCAGGTGGTGGTGTGGTGTGGTGTGGTGGTGGTACATACCTCCATGAGACACAGTATGGCGATCTTGTGGCGCAGCTGGTCCCCGGCGCCGCGCAGCTGGGGCAGGTGGTGGTGTGGTGTGGTGTGGTGGTGGTACATACCTCCATGAGACACAGTATGGCGATCTTGTGGCGCAGCTGGTCCCCGGCGCCGCGCAGCTGGGGCAGGTGGTGGTGTGGTGTGGTGTGGTGGTGGTACATACCTCCATGAGACACAGTATGGCGATCTTGTGGCGCAGCTGGTCCCCGGCGCCGCGCAGCTGGGGCAGGTGGTGGTGTGGTGTGGTGTGGTGGTGGTACATACCTCCATGAGACACAGTATGGCGATCTTGTGGCGCAGCTGGTCCCCGGCGCCGCGCAGCTGGGGCAGG